>WUAM01000323.1:11483998-11506810 GCA_024336885.1 Actenoides hombroni
AATGTCTAACCTGAATCGACCTATCTCTAGTTTTAATCCATTCCCTCTAGTCCTATCACTGCCTGACAGCCTAAAAAATTTACATTCTTTAGTTACATAGATAGGTTCTTTCTTTTAGATTTAGTAAAAACTGTCTAGTGTGGTCTAAAATCTTTTTATAACCAAAGGCAAGACCTTTGAAGGGATGAGTACAGATCTTGATTTAAGGATATTCATCTTTTATATTGCCAGTTTATCTCTTGATCTGTGAAGCATTTTTTAAAATGTAACATTGCAAGACATTTAGCAGATTTTTATAAGCAGCACAGTTAAGGAACACCTAGTATTTGCCTAGCTGTTCTGGATCTGGACCTGTTTGAAGAGAATTTATTGGCCTCTGTGAAATAAATTGTTCTCACTGCATTACTAAAGGGCATATCTTCAGTTCCTAAATCTCTCCATCACATTTGGCATAAACTGTGACAAATAATTAATGGTGTTGGCTGAGAATGTATCTTTACAGGAAGATAGTTGGAGTTACTTTAGTTCTCTGAAGGCAGGAATTAATCAGGAGTCAGTGAAGGAAGGCTAAGACTTCTGTTATCCATAATGCTCTGGTTTTGTTGATGCATATAGAACTTGATTTTGGAACACTCATTATTTAGCCTTTGTATTTTGAATCTCTAAAGTGTGATGTAAATTGATCCTCGGTTTCACTACTAATTAAGTGATTAATTTAGAACTCTACCATTTTTTTCAGAGGAAGGAAACAAAGGTTATGGACCTGTTTTTGAGGAGCAACCCATTGATACCATCTATCCAGAAGAATCTTCAGATGGACAGGTTTCAATGAACTGCAGAGCTCGAGCAATTCCTTTTCCTACTTATAGGTAACCTCTCTTGTTTTGGTTTTCAGGTCTTATGTGTGTGAGTGTGTCAGGTTGTTGTGTTAAGTGGTTGATTCTCATAGCAGCTTGATATAAAGTCTTCAAGGCAGGAAAAATATGGGGAGATTTGCAATTTTTGAGTAAGAATCAACCTTGATTCAATGTGCCAAAATGTCTTGACAGCGTGGGAAATGGTATATTCCTGTTGCGTTACATGTTTTCAGCTTTTGAAAGGAATCCTAATCCAGATGCAAAATGAAAAAAGCAATCTTTAAAAAATAATCAAGAGGCTGTCTTTCTAGCTTAGGTTAAGAATTACTGAGCTTCAAGTCTTTGTTCTTCTTGATTCAGAACAGCTTTTTTTTATCCTATTTTACACTGAAAGAAGAAGGACTTGCTGTTGAACCTGGATATTCTTCATCCTGCATTGCTTTTGCATCCACCATATTGTACATATTGTAGAGAGATGCTCAAGAAAGTGTCGGCTATGCTACTGAGGACATAAAAAACTTTACTGTTTCAACTAGCTTTAGTAGAGATTCACACATGACCTCTTTCACAATAATTGCATTGTTATTAGCAGGGCATTTCTGCTTCATTTTGACATCTTGGGGCATCCATATGAGTTTGTCAGCCATTATCTGCTCATTACATACAGAGAAGTGTACTTAAGACTGTCATTATTAAGACTGTGACTAATTTATAACCTAGTCATGAGCAGAAAACTACTGTCGTCATACTAAGAGACAGACTCAGTGTCTTTCTAACAAAAGAGATCCATTTTATTGGATTATTTTATGACCTACCCCTAGTACTCATGTAGGTGTGTTCCTTGGCTCTGGCTTCTAGGACAGCAAAAGCAGTTAAGTCAGCAGACCATTGTTTTAATTCTATTAGAGTATTGTGATCAACGCTGGTGTTCTTCCATCAAAACGGCCTATCTAGTCTTTGTTACTTTTTTAAAAAATGCACTTACAGGTTGTCTATGTATGCAGAACCACCTATGATTGAGGGATTTCAGGGGAAAACCTTTTGAATAAGATCCTTGGCTATAATATCTTCACAAATTTTTCTACATGGCATTTTGCTGTTGCACTTGTTTGCTCTCCCTGTGCTTGGAAAGGACTGGAAGTGTAGAGAGAACAGATACAAAGGAACAGATACAAAGGATACAGTCTGAGGATTTGGTACCCTTCTGTTGTGCTTGCCCATCACTTCCAGTCTGCTCAGACACCCTGTCTGCAAGACCTATGCAATCCTACCATCTATAGAGTGATTACAGGCTCTATATAATTTTTTATCATTCTTATTTATCTGTCGTGGGCTCTGCAAAATCTGAACTAGTAAAATGACTCTGCAAAAATTGCCTTGCACATCCAGAGCTCTTTTAGCCTAGGAACAGATCTCACAATTAGTGCTGATAGCTGGTGTTGCATAATAATTGCAATATGGAATAAGGCCACTTTGCTCATTTCCTGACATTTTTTCTTAGTCTTCCTCAATATATTATCCTCATTTCTTAGACCTCCAACAGTTCATGAGTCAAAATTCTCCTGTCTCAGAGGTAGGTAAGTCCTTCCTGACACTTCTTCATTGCAACACAGGCTTCATTAGGTATTTCTGAACAGAGCATTTGTTATTTGTAATACAGACATAGAACGTCTCACAGGACTGAAGTGATACCTTAAAATCCTATAAAACTTGAATGTTATTTATGCATCTTGAAAATCGTGCCATTTCTTTTATCTATTTTTTAATATTTTTAACACCACTTTTATTATTGTTTCTTTCTATGACAATTGCAATTCCAGCTTCCAAATGAGGATTCTGTATGTTTCAGTACATCTTCAGTATGGAACACATAGAGTATGTGCTCTTGTTTTCAAACACTAATGCCTGTCTTTAACTTGTGACAAAAAATTAATTACACTGAAAGGATGTTATGATCTTTAAATGTATTTAAGGTGCATCTTTCCCATTTGTGTTTAGCAAACGTGCAGTTCCTTCCAAAGAAGGTTATGGGCTCCCTCTTGTGGTTACTGTAATAGATACAAATAAAAATCGTGAATACTGGTTCCCACTCCCCATGTATTTTAACTTTTTTAAAGTCAGTAGAAATCAGTAAGGGCCTGAGTTCAGTTCCTCTTGTAGTCCTTGACATGAAAGTTACAGTGACATAATGAACTGGCTCTGGGGTTTTACAGTAATTGAGGTGAGAGTGTCTAGCACTTTTCTGATGAATTTGGCAAGTAGGTCTTAAATCAGATGTGCTACTGTTTTTGCATTGACTTCACTGGCACATTTGTCTTTATGAAACATTTTCATTCCCTAAAGCAAGTTTGCAAAAAGCCCTTACAAACTTCATTAGTCCATACTTTAAAGTATTTTCCTCGCCAGTTTGGCCTTAGATAACTGCTTGTGGGTATGTTTATAATCCCAGTGCACAATCACTAGCTAGCTCACTCAGGGCCAGCTCAAGCATCCTTTACTGCATGGCCAGCAATCAGGTTTTAACCTATGTCTCATCTCTGAGAAGGCTGAAGGAGACTGAGACTGTTGTGTAAAAGACCTGTGGAATTCAAGTCTGTGGCTCTCGCTAAAGAAAAGCTTAAAACATATATAGAAGTATATTAATGATTTCCTGTATAGTTCAGCACAATTTAAGAATTATTTCTCAAATTGTATTTCTTACCATTTTTTGGGGGGGCCAAGTCTTACATCTGGCTTTTCTTTTTTAATAGGTGGAAACTCAACAACTGGGAAATTGATTTAACAAAGGATCGCTACAGTATGGTGGGAGGCAGACTTGTTATCAATAATCCAGAGAAATCAAGGGATGCTGGAAAATATGTCTGTGTAGTGTCGAATATCTTTGGAACCGTCAGAAGCAGTGAAGCCACTCTGAGTTTTGGATGTAAGCCGCCGATGTTTACATCAAAACGTAGAAATACTACAGTTAGCTTGAAATGCCCAATGTTTTACACTGCAGTATCTTCTGCTAACATGTGCTCTAGCTGTATTACTCTGAAAAAACAGTATCTTGACTGCTTTAGTCTGCAGAGATCAACACAAAATAAGTTTTGTAAGCATTTTATATGTTTTAGCATTCAGCTGACATGACACCCTTCTCAATGAGTTATTGTTAAATAATTAATTAAAGAGACTTGTGAAGCTAGATCTAGAGATAATAATATCCAGAATCTTTCTAAATCATGGCAGGATCTGAGGGGAAATAGTCATACCAGAAAGACATAAGTGGGGGCATATGGTGCTGAGGTGCTGCTGCCATGCGAACACAAGTGGGATGCCTGCAGGAGGAAGGCATAGCACTCGCTAGTAAAGCGTGCTCCCTGACTCGTAGGCTACGATGAACACCCTGCTTGGGGACATTTCTGTCAGCTTCTGACAATCAGGATCTAGATTTGTGAATGCATGCAGATGCACAGACCTGCACTGTCGGCAAATATGTGCATTGTAAAAAACTGATGTACTACATGAAGAGTCGTGTAAAATTTTACTGACTGAAGACAGAGTTTGGGATTTTTATTTTATTTTGCCTTATGATTAATTTTTCCCCTGGATATATTTTTTCATCAGAGGACAAAAAAGGGAATCCACATAAAAAAAGAATCCTGTCTTACTGGTGACTGTTCACAAAGCACTGTGTGTCCTTTAATTCTGGCATTAAGTGCTTAGTTCCCATCTCGTGTTTCATCAGCCTCTGTGAGCAGAATTCACTCTTTACTGTATAGGATCAGAGACAAAGTGAAAAGTTCTGCTTTCTACTAGTAATTATAAGACTGTGGGACCATATAATCAAGAAAACTCAGAGGCTGTACTGAGTGGATGGATCAGATTGTAGTTGATCTAGTCTTACTCTGTATTTTACCCAGTGTATTTTCTAGAACGAATAGAAGGCCAGGTTGTTATTTCCCTCTAATGGAGATGACATAAAAATTCAGTTTACAGGATTTTTATTTATACCTAAAGAAGGCATCAGTGGTGCGAATCCTGAATGACCAGTAGGATAAAAGCTATAATAGCTTTAGCTACTTGAAATCAGTACACACAGTAGATGAAAAAAAGTAGAATTAAAACAGTCTGAGGCATGTTTTCCTGCCTACCAGCTCGCTGATTGCATGAGCATGTCGAACAGAACTCTAATATATAATATTTACATGATTATAGGGCAAAAAGGCAAGGAATAGATGTGAAAATATAGCTGGAAACTGATAAATACCTGTTCAAAAATGATACTCTCATTTTTTCTTTATACTGTGTATTTCTTCTCTTCTCCTTTTTACTATCACTTATAAAAAAACATTTCCTTCCACAATCACTATTTCTAAACAGTTGAATACAGAGTTGCTAAAATGAGTAGAGAAAATGTCTGATCTTTAGTAGAAGTTCCTTTGCTTGTGCATGAACTGATTGAAAAATAGCAACAACCATTTAGAAGAGTTTAAGAATGTCTTGACTAGCTGTACATGACCAAGACATTGTATTTTGTCTTACTGTCAAATTACTTGAAATTATAAAACAAAACCTACATTCCTCATAAACCTCATGTCAATTAATCCATCTGAGAACACTGTCTTTAGTAGAACAGTGCTTTAAAACCCATTAAAATCTTTTTTAGCTGTTACACACATACTCCCGAAGGAAGGAATTTTATCCTGAAGGAGTATTTATTAGCTCTTTGGTGTGTGCTGAGCAAAATCAGAGGTGCTACACTGTTCTGTTTGCTAGGAAACAGATGCAGGATAGTAGAACAGCAATCAATCTCATAGCAGAGAGGCTGCAAGAATGGCCAGAGAATTTCCATACTCTTTATTAGCTGTATGCTTATAGGAGTGCAGTGATTTTACTAATTCTTTCATTCTAGCTGAAAATGACTGTCTTCAAGTTAAGAGTTAACAGATCACAGTTATTATAATTATTGAGTAATAATGAAGTAGTGCTTATGCAAAGATGATATCAAGACCCAACAGAGTGCAGAGCATTTCATAAGTGGGAAGAAGGTATACAATTACATCTCAATAATTGTATGACTTTTCGTGCACCTGGCATAGACCATTCTGTTTTGGGACTAATGTAAAGTTTTACATATACTTATTGCCTGCTCTATTCCATGTCTATGAATTTGTTGTGGCATTCCCAAAATTTCAAAAGTTATTCAAGAATGCTATAAACAAAATGTCTACATTTAAAATGTAAACTCAAAATAGCTAAAATTGGACCTAGTTATGGAGAACTGAATACATTCACTACACTAAGGCACAGGGTAAAAATTATACAAAATAATAATCAGAAGCCCTTAAAGTGACCTGTTACAGTGCCTGCCATTTTGTCATTGATCCAGCAAAGATCCACTCAGTCACTGGAAAGATCTGGATTAACTTCTGATCTGTTAGAGCGGAATAAACACTAGTATTTCAGAAGTTGGGAGAAGCATCTTTGCCTGAACACTGATGTAACTCTCCTGATTTTTTTCATGCATTTGACAAAACTTAGTGATATTTGCTTCCTATGTTCTCATAGTCATTCAGGTCTGACAGTTGTGATTGGCCTTGGAGGAATCCTTTACCTATATCATATCTAATAAATGTAGCAGTTGTTACAAAGTCAAGGAATTAATTATTTTTATATGATACAGATTATCTACTGGATCTAACTACACATTACATTTTACAGTAGTTAATAGTCCCTGCTTTCTACTTAATCTCTTTTTGTATGTAGCCCTGTCCTGATTTTTAGTTTATTGTTTCTGGCTGGCTTCTCTTGCACTTAAGTTTCAGTTAGATCTCAGAACCAGCCTTGGGAAGTTATCAGAACTGGATAGCTGCCTGCCATTGAAGAAAGCTGAAGTAATCTGAATGAAGTTAATTTAGATGATTTCTGTGGTAGAACACTCCAACCCACAGAGGCTATGCACTTCACTATTACTGATGTACTCTTTGCACCACAGTAGCATTTAGCTCAGGACTCCAGTCAGGACCTCTACAATCTCATTGCACTTGGTGACCTGGAGAAGTTCACAAGAGATGTTCCCTGCCTCAAGATATTTATACTTTAATTCCAGACTGGATACACAAAATGCGAGTGAAAAAAAGCAGCGAAGTACAATTATTCACCTGGTTGAAGTTACTCATTCAGCTGTTGTCTTCCTGCAGATACCATTGCTGTTTTCGCACAGTTTGTGGGATGATACATAGCTCCATAAAGGCCTTGTTTCTTTATCCTTTTACAACAGTTCCTTTACCCTGCTGTATGGAAGTTGGTTTAAAGAGAATCAGCTAAGGTTTCTCCTGGTCAGCTAAGGCTTCTCTCTCCAAGTCACTCTGTCCCAACCCTCTGGCACAAAAGATGTCTCTGAGCTGTTTACCAGTCTTTGGCTGCTGGACTTGTCAGGGAAGGAAGTCAGGTCATTTTAGAGAAGCCACTTTAAGTTGCATTAAAGAATTAAACTTGCATTTTGGAGAAACCAGTTGAAAAATAACCTGATCTTCCTGGGATTCCTTCTTCAAATGTAACTCACCTGGCTACTCTTAGGGATACAATTCACACCACTTTTTTTTTTTTCCCCTGGCATTTTCAATTATGATGACTAAAATACTGTAAAATAAGTCATTGCATTTGTAAAAAACTAAGTTAAAATGAGCAAAACTGGCATTATAGGTCCACAGGTATCTATCCGCATATATTGTTTTGTTTTTATATTGATCTCTACAGGGCTGACAATAATAATAATAATAATAATAATAATAATAAATTACTGTAGTGAAAACCCCAGTTTTCATTCCCCTGCTTTTTTTTAAACTAGATCTGGATCCTTTTCCACCTGAGGAACGCTATGAAGTTAAAGTGCGAGAAGGTGTTGGAGCAGTGCTTCTTTGCGAGCCCCCTTACCACTACCCAGGTAATTCAGCTCAAAGTGCTTCATTTTCAACTGCTTAAGAGTAGAAGACAAATTAATATTTATTTTTAAAAGTTTCCTTTAAGTTTACTTAAACAGTAACTTTTATACAGCTTGAGAATCCCCATTTAGGTTAGGTTTCCATTTTAAGTATATGATTGTAGTTGACTATATGTAAAGGATATATTGTTGAATTTGCAAATAGGTTTTAAGACTACCAGTAAAATTACTTGGACTCATCTGAATAATGGAGGTGAGATGTGGCCTACCATTCAAAAGATCTGAGTACCTGTCACTGTCTCACCATGTAATCTCAGACTTTCTGCTGGCCCTGGACAGGGCCCAGCTTGATTCCACCTAATGAAGTCACCTCAACAGAAATGATCATGGGCTCCTGTTAAAATCATGGAACAGCAGTAGGCACCTCCCAGAGGTGACATGCTCTGGAAGTGCCTTTTTCTCATCATTAGTTACTGAAGAGCTCTGCAGGGATTATGCCCATAATTTTAAGCATTTGCAGTTCTGCCATGATGGTTGAATTTGGCCATTAACATCTAGTTTACCCTGTAAAATGGGATAATATTTTAGTTTTCATAGTCTTAAGTATTGCAAGAAACTGAAGAACTGAAACATACTGCTAGTTAAAAAATTCTAGTGTTTTGTCTAAATTGCAAGACTGATGAGGTCAAGACCCAGCTTCTCAGTTGAGTGAGGTCAAGACCCAGCTGCCCACATCTCCCCACCCTGCTCTGGTTCTTGTAGGAAGACTGCACCTGAGGGAAGCTGTGCACATTGTAGCTTGGTCCCCAGTAATCTGCACTAGTACCCTGATGTTCAGTGTAAACAGGAATTAGCTGGTTGCTGAGATAAGAATACTCTCTCACACCATAGCTGCCTTTCTTGAAGAAAACATATACAAGCTAAAAATCAGAGTGAAGTAATTTGTATGCAGACAGCATTCCATGGCTTAAGGAGCTTATATTATTGGCTTTTATTATTGACTCAAATTTTTTTTTCCTCCAGATGATCTCAGTTATCGCTGGCTTCTAAATGAGTTCCCTGTATTCATTGCTTTGGATAAACGACGATTTGTGTCACAGACAAATGGCAATCTCTACATTGCAAATGTAGAAGCATCAGATAAGGGCAATTATTCATGTTTTGTGTCCAGCCCTTCAATAACAAAGAGTGTATTTAGTAAATTTATTCCACTTATTCCACAGTCTGATCGTAAGTATTTATTGGAAATACTATGTATGTGCAGTGTTCCTTCCGTTTGTATTTTAATTTTGCTCATCCCTAACTACTTTCAGCTCTGTGAGGAAAGTTATATGACAGGTTATAATGGATGCTGCACAATGTTACTTAGTTTTCCAGACACAGAGGTCCAAATCATTCACATCCACAGCGAAAACTCTGAAGGAAATCTCCCCAGATTCATTCACAATTTTCCTTTCATATCACTGACATCAGAGTTCTCATCCCCAGAGTCCCCATCTCTTTTATGGGATAAACCCCTGTACTCATCCCAAAATCTTTTTTCTAGTCTTGGCATTGGTTCGAAGAGGTGTGACATAAAGCAAAAACTTTATGTAAAAGTTGATAAACAGCTTCAGGAATTCATTTTTTTCCCCAGGAAGTCCCCCATGAAGATAGAAAATTCTTTTCCCCTGCTGAAATATCCTATTCAACATTGGCCTAAGGGCTTTGTGTCTCATGGCCAGTCCCCTAAGACACTTTGTGTTACTACATCATTCTCCACCATTTCTTCATGAAAACTACATGTTTTCCAAATGGTTACCAAGTTCTCTTTTGCCACTTCAGACTGTCAGTCACTGGAGTTTCATAAACTGACCATCAAGATTTTAGTGACCTTTTTTCTGTTAAATTTCCCAGATTACAGTGAAGAACTGTGATTGAATTGGGTAATTACAAATCAGTAATCTTTGTCCAAATTTTCCGTGGCCAATACTCATGCTTAGATCTTCATCTACAAGAACTGTACGAGGAGTCCTACAGGGATCTCCATTAGGTAGATTTGCTTACATTGGCATCCCTGTGCCCTCATTAAGCTGTAGATTTGCAAACTAGCTCCTTCATACTCTTACTAAGATAATGCTGAGCTTAAATTCACAGTAATTCAAAATATTCCATCCAGTAAAAGAATCTGTGGAAAATACTCATGTTTTTTTATACCCTCCAGTACATCATCACACCTCAAATGCAAGTAAATCCATTTATGTTAAGGTATTGTGTTATAAAAAAAATACTTGGCATTACTATTCAGAGAAGGTTAACTAGTTGATGAGTAAAACAATTTTGTCTTATTATTAAAATTTTAGTGCTAAATCAGACTTCATGGATGACCAGGCTATTTATTCATTGTAAGGAAGAATTTTGTCTGGAATTTTATGAACAGTTTTATTGAACTGTGAAGGTTTTAATATCTGTATTCCTTTCTGCCATGTCTTTTCTGAGAATCTTGTTTTTCATGTTAGGTGCAAAAGTATATCCTGCTGATATCAAGGTGAAGTTCAAGGACACGTACGCTCTCCTCGGGCAAAACGTGACATTGGAGTGTTTCGCTCTTGGGAAGTAAGTGTGTTTTAAAGCTATTGTCAAGCACTGTTTGCTTTCATATTTCAGAGAATGAAAATACATGTTTCATCATCAAACACATTTTTATAGTCTGAAATTTTACAGCCAGTTCTTGAACATGCTAATTTGTCCTTTCCTGTTCGTTTTCAAGTCCGGTTCCTGAACTCAGATGGAGTAAATACCTTGAACCCATGCCAGCCACTGCTGAGATAAGCATGTCTGGTGCAGTTCTTAAGATCTTCAATATTCAGTATGAAGATGAAGGACTTTATGAGTGTGAAGCTGTAAACTATAAAGGAAAAGATAAACATCAAGCAAGAGTTTATGTGCAAGGTAGGTAGAACAGTTTTATTCTTCATTGTCTACATTGCTTTTACTTATGTTGAAAGTATCTGTGTTCTCACATTTTATGTCAGTGCCGAGTTATAGCATCATCCTGACACACTGCTGTATCCTGACATCCTGACACATTTGTGTATTAATTGAGCAACTACTCAGATTTGTCTGGTTATGATAGCTGTATATACACCTTGAAATTAATGTGTGCTAGAAGTAGTGTAATTATGCATAACGGAAATTAATTAAATTTAGAGTACTTGAAGTAGAAGAACATACAGGAAGAAAAAGAGACCATTAGATTTGTTGTGCTTTCTTGTTCCCTTATTTTGTTTGTCTTTTCTAACTGTCTTAGCTCTCTCTTACATTAGCCACACTCAATTCTTTATTACTCAGGCCTCTATCCCTTCCCTTCATGCGTTTGGTTAAATGAGGGAACCAAAAAATTGTAACCTTACTGCTCGTAGTGGTATCATCCCAAAGAACCTGACTTCTTGAGTGAGTCTTGTACCACAAAACTGTGGCATGAAAAGTTTGTACATAATACCTGAATTACCTTCACAATATTTCTTTCCTTTTTCATTGACTGTACAGAATATTTTCTGGGTTAAGATCCTCAGTTAAGTTCTTGAACTTCAGTGGGATAAATCAAAATTATGTGGGAAGGTTGTTAGTGGTTGTTAAAGGTTAATTAATACATTTTTTGCGTTGTGAAAGCTGGGACATTTTCAATATTAATTCCTTATATATATTCTCTGGACCAAGAGAATATTTTTCTTTCAGTATATAGATGATTTTTCTAATTTAATGTAATTTAACTATAATTTTTATGGCATTACTTAATAATTTCCATAGGTCACTGTAAGCAGTAACATCTTAGATCTTTAGACATTGATGAAGCATTCTTTCAGTTCCATATTTTCTTCTCATAAAAACAGGTTGATTTTGAGTCTTATGTGGTATGACATCGACTTCTTCATTCTTCCTTGTGCTGGTGCATTGCTGAGTTACCATCATTACTTTGTGCCATCTCTGAAATATCATGAAGTATCATGGAAAAAGCATTACTAGATTGTAATGCTCATTAAATACGCATCTGCTATATTTACAAGATATCATGTTTTTTCTTCTTCAGCTGCTCCCGAGTGGGTAGAACATATCAATGACACAGAGAAGGATATAGGCAGCGACCTGTACTGGCCTTGCGTAGCTACAGGCAAGCCTATTCCAACAATTAGATGGTTGAAAAACGGTGTTTCGGTAAGTATATAGCCATAGTAAACACATGATTGGTTGGCCAATGGAAATGATTTTTTTGAGGCATGCATTACTAAAAGGTTAAAAGAAAATTAATTTTAATTATACAAATATTTTCTGATTCCACTTGCATTTTGGATTAAAATCTATTTTTACTAAAACCTGGGGAAGAGAAGGCTCCGGGGAGGCCTTATTGCAACCTTTCAAGACTTAAAGGGCACCTATAAATCCTTTTAGCAATGCATGTTGCAACGGGGTAAGGGGGAACGGTTTTAAACTAAAAGAGGGTAGATCTAGACTAGATAGAAGGAAGAAATTTTTTACAGTGAGGGTGATGAAACACTGCAACAGGTTGTCCAGAGGGATAGTAGTTGCCCCATCTCTGGAAACATTCAACATCAGGTTGGACAGGGCTCTGAGCAAGCTGACCTAGTTGAAGATGACCCTGCTCATTGCAGGGGAGTTGGACTAGGTGACCTTTAAAGATCTCTTACAACCCAAAGCATTCTATGGTTCCATCATATTTTTTAAGTTTTATCTCAGTCTTCAGTTTTGAAATGCATTTTTTCAAGCTGTTTAATATTCAGTCTGATTTATGAACTTGCATTTTTGCCACATGTTTAGGAGATGGATATCCCTTTTTCTTCAGGCCTTCATAAGTAAATGCTCTTTTCTTCTTCCTGGATAAAAATGTCTATCAGCTTCTCCCTCAAAATAATCCTTTTTACCACATTAAACATGAGTGTGTCTAAAAATGTAAGAAAAAATTGAGTCAGTAGAGACAAGAGAAGAATGTTTTTTAAATTATTAGTGGTGTTCCTATATCATACACTTTTTCATATTTTTTCTAGCCACAGAATATGACAAAATTCCATTATTTTAGGTGAAATTTATTTGAAGTTTAAATGAGCACCATTTGATAATTTAAGTTTATTGCTTTGGCTACTTTGTTTAAACAAAGTAGATTTTCTGTCCAGGCATTTCAACAATGTATTTAATATCCATTGCTTATACTGTGTGATGAGCCATTAAAGAACAAAGAGAATAGAAGAGTGCACAATGTAATTCTGCATCTATTGAGCTGTGGTGACTCTGATCTTGGCAAGCAAACAAAAAAAAGACAATGTGGCAGCATTGTTTTGGCTGCATATCTTAAGAAAAATGGTGGGGGGGAGTTGGAGGGAGAACAGGGATATCACCATCTGCCATATGGAGATGGCTTAAACCAGAAAAAAACAATTCTGTTTTCTAGCTTTAGTAGTTAATACAAACAAGTAATTTAGCAAGCAAATTGCACTGACAGTCTCCCCTGAACTTGGCTTTCACTGACAAAATCTGCATACTGGATTGCAGAAAGCACTGTGTAATTCTTCAGTAGTACACCACAAGATTATGCTGTCTGTTAATGTTGAGAGATGATTTCCAAATGGAAAATAGCAAAAATATTTAAATTGCCTTGAGAATATAGCTTGTTTCTAAATCAGATAATTTTTAATTAGATATTTCATTTAGCACAAAACAAAGATTTCTTGTAGAATATCTGGTTTAAATGTTTTTCAATAAAACAGTACAGGAAATGATTCCTTTAATCTGTTCTTTTTTTCAGATGAGTAATATTCTTTTAATCTTCTCTGCTCTATGCACTCCAATTGACTTATATACAAGGTTTAAAGCTTTTCAACTTGATTTTCACAATAAAACAGAATGTATTAGCACGATCTTTCAAAAACGGACTGACACCTATTTATAATTTACAAAACAACCCTCTGCACTTCCTGAATTTTTATACACAGTTCTGTAGAAATAAAGTACTTTATTTTGTTTTACTATATTTTCCTTTTATATTAAAACAAAGTAATAGAAAATAGTTTATATAATAGTTCTCCTCCCAGAGGAATGTTCTGAAAAACTACTACTTTACTGGGACTTGCTTTGACCTTTAACTGTTGTAAAAAATTGTACATACAGTAGAACCTACTGAACAGTGAACATGGTGAAACAAAAAGCTTATGTTCATAAAATCAATTTTGTTTCTTATTTCTGAATTAGTAGTGTTTGCTTTGGTGTGGTAACTGAACTGAAGAGTAGATATGTCTGGTGCCACTTAGCTATGACTTTTCCAGAGAAATACCAATTGTCACTGGATCTTTCTTTAAAAAGAGGTGAACATATTGTCACAAAGACTGAAATATTACATGGATAAGATAGAACCTCACTAGTGTCTGAATGTTGTGAGGGATTCTATTCTGAACACATTAAAAAAAAAAAATGATATGGATAGGTGTGAATTCTTCAGCATACTTAGTCTATATGAATATCTTGTTTTATTGATTCTGTGTTTCAGTTCCGGAAAGGTGAACTGAGAATGCAAAGTCTGACCTTTGATGATGCCGGCATGTACCAGTGTATAGCAGAAAACACGCATGGAACTATTTATGCAAATGCTGAACTGAAGATTGTGGGTCAGTGGGATTCTTTACTCTATTTACTATTTCAGGCTGGAGTAAGATAGCAGTTGTATTCACAAGCATTGGTTTGGCAACAGATTCCTGTGAGGATAAAGCTTGGAACCCTCACTCAATCTAGGTGAGGTATGGTTCATCTGAGCTCCTCAGCTGGGTTTTGGCAACAACTTGAGGAATCAAGTTGCTAATTTATGGCCAATGTTTGCCATATTATTTCTGATGTTTACTTGGTGCTCTTACCCTTGGAGGAGAAGGTAGTGCAGAATTCATTGGAGCACGTGGAGCTGCAAAACTGATTGAGCAGTGTTTTCATTTTTGCTTACCTATGCTTACTCCCCTGTGGGGCAAAATCTGCTTTTTTAGAATCTGTGTTGTCAGTCGCCAGGCTTTTGAAGCTCTTCCGCTTCACTCTCCCTTCACTTTTGCCTTCAACGCGTTCAGACCAGCTACAGTGTTTGTGTGCAATATAGCTGTTCCATTTGATGGCTGAGTGTAGTTATTAATCCATGGTGTTTTCCTTAGGAGCAACCTATTGAAAGTTTGATTTTTATATCCAGAGTGCTTAGGCTTAAAACAATTTCTGACAATTTTACTGCTGCCATTAGAGAAGGTGCACTGGCTGTATGGTGCGGCTTTCCTAGGAGATCTCCCTGCAGTATTTACCTTGGGTTCTTTCCGTTTCATGCCTGCCTCCAGAGTTTCCCAAGAGCTAAATTATTCTTGACTTCCTCAAACCATCACACAACAATACTTTATCATTTACTGGTATTCCATTACTATGTACTCACTACCAGCCTGGATTACCCAGAAAAAAAAGTACTTTTTGCTTGCACATTTTCAAAATTCTGTTTTGTAAGATGAGGATGTTTATCAAGAGATTTTCTCTGTACTACTATAATTAACTAATAGCCCTAATTCCTCAAGCTGGCATGATTAACAATCATAGTATGCCAAGATACAAAACAATTAAAAGCTTTTTTTCTTTTATTTGGTTACAAATAAAGAGAAAATTGGGAAGCAAAGGTCTGATCTGAGATACGTAAGTGTGATGCTTCCTGAAGTCATGACTCATTATTCTTGTACATCTGATAGTACACCTAAGGTCTGTCGGCCAGACAGAAAAACTACAAAGGGGAAGAAAGGCACAACCTTAAAGTTGCTGGAGGGAGGTTAAAAACACTGAAAAGTGAACGACTATTCTTTGAACATATGACTGAGAAACTTTTTACAGAAATTGGTCTCCAGGAATTTAAATTTCATTAGGACTGATCAAAAAGCCTTTGAAAGGGGGGAACTTTCTATTGATTTCCGTGGACTTTGATCTTGTTAGATTAAACTTAGATGGAGGTTTAGAAATCAACAGAAGGAAACCTCTGGTGTAACACAGCATAGAACTACATCATTATTTTTTTCTGTTTCTTTTAGGTCACCATCTACTTCTCACTGCATTTCTGTATCATTAATATTATTCTCACTGTTCTAAATAATGGACACTTACATACAGTTCAGTAGTTCTGTAATTTACCTTCATGTTGCAAACAAATTCTGTTCTGCAGAAAAATCACTAACAGCGGTACTTGTGTTAATTTTTGCTTTCAGCATCACCTCCTACCTTTGAACTGAACCCTATGAAGAAGAAAATCCTAGCAGCTAAAGGGGGCCGTGTAATCATTGAATGCAAGCCTAAAGCGGCTCCTAAGCCAAAATTCTCATGGAGCAAAGGAACTGAATTGCTTGTAAATGGGAGCCGGTTAGTATTGACTGTTAGGGCACACTGTGAACCTTAAAAAAATCTGCCTTATGTTTCTATTTATCCTTTAGGCTAGTTCTTTTGCAGATTTCAGGGGCAGGACAAAGTGTAATTTCAGGGAAATTATATGACAAGATGTTACTAGCAGCATGGCTCCAAATAGCTAGCAGGGTATCTGACTTATAACCGGTCTGTTTGATTCTGTTCACATGTCAGAGTTGAATTGGATCACAAAACTGTAAGAAAAATAAGTGATTGACTACCAACAAATAAAAGTACATTTTCTTGCTCCAGCAATGTGAGGTATCTAATCGTTCCACAGTCTATTTGAATATTTTTTTACTATCGGAGTGTTTATAAATGCAGTACGTAAATGTGAGCTTCGAAGAGATGGTTTTGGTTTGTTCTTTTCACTTACTACAAATCTACTGAAAGTATTGCTTTCTAATACAAAAACCTAATTTACTGTGACGTATTTTTTGCACTTTCAATAGCATACGTATCTGGGATGATGGGAGCCTGGAAATTATCAATGTCACAAAGCTGGATGAAGGTCGCTACACCTGTTTTGCAGAAAATAACCGAGGAAAAGCTAATAGCACTGGTGTTCTAGAAATGACAGGTAAACCTCTAAATTACATTAGTGTCTTTGAGGTAGAATCTCTGAGTTCAAAAGCACTGATTTTTGTTCAAACGTTGTGCTACTTTTGCAAGCCATTTTATATCTTTTCATTCTAATTGAATTGCTCATTAAACAATGAATTGATGCTTTTAAAACATATTTTTCAGTTGAAACTGTATATGTTTTCACTTATTCTGAGCCTGTATCTTAATTTTCAGGGTTCATTTTTCTGTAAGAGATTATTAAATCTCATTCATGAAATTGACACATTCTGATGCATTCATTCAATTTGGTAGCTTAGCGCTCAGGCTAAGGTGTAATTCTGGGGCCATGCTAAAAATAGATAAATGGGATTTTTAGTGACCTCCCGTAGTTTTTAGTTTCTTTTTTCTTATTTTTTTTGTATAGGGTAGACAAATCTGAGAGAGCATTGCAGTTAAAGAAGCATATTTTAAAATTGTGAGATAGAGGCATACAGCCATATAATAGCACTACTAAATTCTCTTCCTTTATGGGTATTAGTATTTACTCTTTTAATATTGATATCCTTAATTGTGCATTTTAAATGTGAAGTCAAATAAATAAATAGCTGTAGAATAGAGACAGGAGAGATGACATTCATGAACATTTGTTCATATGTCTGTCAAGTAACACTGATAGTAGAAAAGTCATTTATCACATACATTTTTCAATGTCTGTTCCAGAAATCATGCTGGATGTGACAGCTCAATGCCACAATATTGATGTACCAATATAAGATTTTAATTGTTTAATCAGATCATATGAAAGCATTTTTCTGGCTGATTTATACCAAGTTTATTTTACAAAATGAATTGTAAGACTTTATTTTTTTTAATCAGATTTGTTTAATGTTTGCAGTTACTTTTTATCATCTTCTGCAGCTTTATGTGTCTTAATACTATCCTCAGGAACTTAATTATTTTGAAAGGTTATAGAAATAAATATCCAGTCCCTTAATAGACATATCATACCTTCTAAAATCAGGAAAAATATTTACATACTCAGTCTGCGCAGTGAAATACTTAAACCATTTGTTTATATACCTTATAAACTAGGTATAAAGAATTTTAAAGTTCTGGAGAATTCTGCTCTGATTCATCTAAAAAGAAAAATAAAAAATAATCTCTTTGCATCACAGCAGGAACAGAAGCGTCAGATGACATATTTCAAAATTATTTTTACATAGTGAAGAATGATGGGGGTTGATGAAAAATGCTTTGAAAGGTTCCTTTCTAAGGCAGGTGCACAAGAAATGTTAACATTGTTGAGGATTTTTTACTGTTCTGTGTATTGTGAGGTGTAGTGTGCTCCTTGGAGCATGCTCAAATGTAGGTCTTAACTAGTAGCAATAGCTTTTTACTTATGGCTATTATCTTACAGGTTTTGGTACCCTACTCCCATTCTCATATTGGTGGGAAATATATGTCATGGCGTAAGGAAGATATTCTGTGGATTTTGGGTTTATGATTATATTTGAAAGAAAAGGAATAGGTCTCAGTGATCCAGTGAGTCCCTTCCAGAGCAGTGTTGCTAATTTGCCATATGAGTTTGATTCATGTACCGAGATCTCTAGCAAGTGTCATGAGATCTGTCTTCTTTTGTTTCTGTGATAATAAGACACATTGCAACTTTCTTCCTTTTCTTGTATTATTTTCTCTCCCTTTCCACATGAATCTCAGTCCCTGCAGTGCTCCAGTGGAAATCTGTCTCAGTCTGACAACTGAGTAGAACTTTCCATTTGTTGAAGAGACAGATTTTAAAACATGTTATAACTGAAACGAGAAATACAACACAAGTCACATAAGATTCATCATCTGTCTTCTTTCTACCTGAGATATAGTCAATGAATAAAAATAGCTTTAAATAGTCAGTAGGTGATTCAGAGACTGAAACCCAGACAGTTTCACAGGACAGCTAAATAGCAGTTAGGCATTTCCATTGTAAAAGTTTCCCTTTGTTCTCTGTAGTTTGGTCCTTTGAAATGTATCTACGTGAATAACATGTAAACTAAAGTTAGAGTGAGTGGCTTAATGTATAATTAAACAGTTATGGAGCTGAGCTTACATTTGGATAAATATTTATTGGTATTTTCTATGTTTTCTATTAACTTCACAGAAGCTACAAGGATTACGTTAGCTCCGTTGAACGTTGATGTCACCGTTGGAGAGAATGCTACTATGCAATGCATTGCATCCCATGATCCCACCTTAGACCTGACATTTATTTGGTCACTGAATGGCTTTGTAATAGATTTTGAGAAAGAGCATGAACATTATGAAAGGAATGTTATGGTAAGATGCCATAGATCCTTATTTAATATGTGAAAGATTAATTTTCTTTATTGTGAATACTTGTCTTTTCTGTTTTACTTTTTCTGTTGTGTTGGTTCAGGTCTAGAAAGATGCAGTAGGCTAAGAACATAAAATAAAATAGAAATTTAGACATCACAGACATGTAGACACTTGCAGATAGATATCTGAAATCAGGTATCTAAATTGATGCAAGTATTTTGGTACTCCAATTAAATCCCACTTGATTAATAATGAATATAACTAGTAAGTAGGTAGCCTGATCATAAACAGGGTGCAGATTATCTTGAAAAAATGTGATGTGCATTCACTTTTACTTACCCATGTTTTTCTCATCAACATTTCTGGAATTTGGCACAAGACCCAGCCAGATGCTGGGTAGGAGTCAAACAGTCTGTAAACACTGAGCAAGAAGAGTTTGTGTGAAGGCTAAACAAGTTAATACAAAGACACTTGTTTTGGCACATAGAAAGAGGAAACACAGATCTTTCATGTTTGCATGTATGATTATCTTTCTATAGTCTTCTATCAGGCTTATTCAAAATTAATACCTCAAGTAGAAATCCCTTCTCATTATGTCTAATCACACGCTGATTTACCTAATATTCAACAACAACATTAGGGTGGTTGCCCAAAGGTGTATATATTTATACTGTTGTTCTTGGTTTAAATTACACAAAAATCCTCAAATTTAGATACCTTTATTTTGTGCTCTGAAGAGGAGCTGCAAATGTGGAGAGAAAAGGTTGTAGTGTGTGGGAACACCAGGGGCCTTATTTGGTTTCAGCTCTGTCTTCAAAATGATCTACCATGTAACAGTGCCTCCTGCAGAGTCTTTCTCCTAGGCTGGCCAATGGACCAAGAGATTCTTTTTCTCTCCTTCAATATTGATTTATCTGCATGTGGGAAGGTGTTTCAAGCATAACTATTCTAGTCTGATTGGAACAAAATAGTCCTTTGAAGAGTCTGAGTTTCCTCAGCCTGCTCATTTGCCAAGTTGTAAATGTCCCTAAGAAGTCACGCTGCTCTCTTCCAGTGAGAGAACAAGTCCTTGTCCAACAAGCCACTAGAAGCATGCTGAGATCAGCTGAAAAGCATTGAAACACAGACATAAAACCCCTTCTGCAATAAACTTCTCAAAAGTCTATGTCCAAACTTAGTAGCAGTGTATTTTTTGTTGCCTCAGGAATTACAAGGAATGTAGATCTACACTAGTACACTAGCATCGTTCCAAACATTTCCTGCTTATGGCTATTAAGGTTTATATTTACACTTTGGTACTGATTGGTACATAGGAGTACCTTGAAGAAGCTTGAATCACCTTGTAATGGCATTAATTTGTCATTGGATGAAGACTGGAATGAGTCTGAGTGTCAGTCAAAATAAGAGCTTAAAGAGTAAAGCCTCATGAAAAGTATCCTTGTAAAAGAGCAACTAAAACCACACTGTATTTGTCAAATGTTATTTAATTGATTGCTTTTAGCTACCTGACAGAAGTCACAAAAAGAAATTGTGTCCCATGAAACAGAAAATCAGACTTAAAATGTTGATGAATCAATTATTTTGGTGGGGAAAGAAGCTAAAAATGTCTATAGTAGAGGACTCTGTATAACAAGACCATGTAGTTCAAGAGAAGGGAACCTGAACTTCTCTCCTGTTGGTCAGACATTGAACAAAAGTTTTTATATCATTGACATACACATTTGGATTTTCTCTTAATAATGAAAATAGAATAAAACTGGATTCTTTTCTTTTAAGGGAAATTAATTCTGAAATATAATCCTAATTTTAGGGCACTTTGTATCTAAGCACTTCAAGTAAACAAATCTGGAGCTGAATAAGGGCCTCAGCAAGTGTGTGAGGTGTAGTTCTCTGCAAAGATCAACTTAATATTTAGGTTCCCAGCCACCTGTTTCATCTTTCAGATAGTCAGTGGTCCTGGATCTCCTGAACCCAAATTCTGATTAACTCAAAAATATTTTAGACTCTTAACTGAAGTGCTTGATTTTAAAACCAAATTAGCCTAACTTTGCTAGACTAGCTTGGTCTCCACAGACCTTCTGTGGTCTACAGAGAGAAAGAAAGAGGTGGTTCACTTCATGTGGGTGTTGAATCTTGTGCCAGCAGATTTCCTCTATCTATAAAGATGGATACTGCATAGGATGCAGAAGTAGCTGGAGTGACTAACTAACTCTTAATTCACTTAGTTGAAATAGGTTAGATCCAAACATCAATTAATTTATTTGTCAGTGTGTAACTCCATCCTCTTGAGGGTTATTTCTTGGTTTGTTGCATTCCTTTTGCACTTGATCAATACTGGTAGAAAAGATTGAAGCAGAGGCAGCTTCTTGTTTTGCATTCCTGAGCCTTATTTCTGGGCTTTCAAAGGCAAAGCAAGTGCAGATAATCTCTGTTCGGCTTCCACATGCAGCTCAGTCTTCCTCACTCAGGCCAGAGGGCACTGTAGAATTGCATCTGAAGTCTGGAATTGCAGTTTGCAGTTATTCAGCAATTCAGCGCTTGAGTAATGCAAAAAAACCAAAAAACCAAATGCAGCATTTTTAACTAGTTCAAAAAATAAAAAACAAATGCAGCATTTTTAACTAGTTCAATACAAACATTTATATAGGATGTAATTAAGAGGAATATGCACTTTCAGTATTTCTGATTCATTCGTTATCGTATTCTTACATGAAGGGTTTTTCTCCTTCCTGTGCGAGCAACAGGATTTTCTCCTGCCTACAGCTTCCATCTCTCTGGCAGTTCTGAGCAGAAGGCACTGGGTGGCAGTTTTGCTCAGACTTTCTCGAATCAAAACAGGGAGCTGTTGTACATTTGACAGCAGCAGCCCCCTAACTGTTGGGCTTGAAGCAGTGGAGTCCCACGCTACCACCCAATGTAAAAGAAAAAAATATTCCATCATGATTATTAAAATTACTGGATACATAGTGCTATAATTTCCTGTTAATGAAGAATCCTCATTTGTCTTCCTGGTGAGATTACTATTAATTTATGTGACAAAGCAGATCAACATGCTGAAACTTGATACAGCCACAGTATTCTGTTTCTCAAAATAATACTAATATTGTTGTCACATACACATAATGGCACGCTAATGAAATTTATGTAAATACCTACATAAGTCTTCTTTCTTTAATGGAACATTGGTATCTATCATTTGCTGAAGACAACACTAATTTGCATTACATTAGTACTAAAACTCATTTATCAAAATAATGTTTGTCAGTGTTGTTTTGATTTCCTGTGACAATGATATTTAAAATGAAATATAAATTGGCTAGCTTTCAAAGAGTCAAATGGTGAATCTTACTATTAAATTGATTGCATTTGACTTTATATGTTGTTGTTCCTGAGGAACTAAACATTAAGTTTAGTCCTTTCAAGTCCTGTAGAGATATAGCACTTCAAGTAATCTGCAAAACTGATGTTGCGTCATTTGTTTTTTTATAGATTGGCTTTTTGTCATGTATATTTGTGGTGCGTAGACCCTGGCACGGTACCAGGTGCCCACCAAGCCCTTCTATTGCTCCCCCCACCCCCGTCAGCACGGCACGCAGGGAGAGAATAAGACGCCAGGAGCCGTCAGTTATGATAGATAAGATGTTATTCAGTACTTCCCGTCCACAGGCGATGTCGGGCCGAGTCCAGGAA
>WUAM01000323.1:11506910-11556785 GCA_024336885.1 Actenoides hombroni
GAGCACTGGCAGTCATAACACGGGTGTGTTATCAACACCCTCCAGCTCCCAGTACTGCAGCATAAGGGCTGGATGGGCAAAAGCAGCTCAGCCAGACCCACTACAATATTTAAAGGATGAAAAGTGAAAAGCTTACTTTTATTATACGTTCTTTAAAAATATACACTATCCAACTAAGTGTATTATTTTAAGTTTATAACAAAAAAAAATCTTTAATATGCAAAGTTGTGTAACTTTTTTTATACTTTTGGAGCTACACTAGTCCATTTGCATGGATAGTCAAGAAGAGGAATTCCCTAATTTATCTGGTTCAAGTCAGTAACTTGTACGTGCACTTAGGAAGAACCCAAATGTAGGCTGTAATAGTCTTAGTCACATATAAGCATACATACATTTTAAAATACTTTCTATACCATCAATATTCCGGTGTTTGCTACATTGTTTATTAGTTGTCTTAAACATCATCAGTGAACCTGAAATTGATATTTTTCTCATCATTTTATCTTCAGTAGGTTACATTAAATTGCTGTACAAATGTTCAGGACCTTGATCTGCTTACAAATATCTTTTTTTAATAAGAATTAAAGGAGGAAGTAGTGATGGAAAAAATACAGTAAGTCCAGACAATAAGTTTTGTCATAGAGGCAACTGACTTGTTGTTTGCTTATGTTTTCTCATATTAATAGTGAGATTATCAAAAGAATATAAGGAAGTACTGTATTTGGGTACCTGAGACCCTTTCACACCTACCAAAATGCAGGCCTGTATCACCCTATCATGTTATACCTGGATCATTTAAAGTACCTTACTGAAGTAGTTTGTAAGTTATCTTCTTGGCATCTAGTGTGTTTTTTACATCCCACAGAAGGTACAATTGTTATTTTTAGATCAGATAGCTTAAAGACTTCATGCTGCCATGTGATCATAATGTATCCAAAAAAGCATTCCATGGAGCCCCACTTGAGATGCTGAGTTCCCTTGTCCTCTGCAAAAACAAAATAAAGCCAGCAAAAGTCAGAATTCCAAAGTGGCAGGTGCAAAATTGGAGTGACCATGCCTATTTGTTAGAGAAACTTGCAGCTTGTTGATTTGCATTTTAAGATAAATAATTTCTTCTTCAATTGTGAGAAATTTAGAATTCTCTTAAAATTTTTTGCATGGCAAAGGTTCTTGATTTCTATTATATGGCACTTGAGTTTTGTTATGAAATTTACATCTTGCATTTAAAAAAATACTGAAAAGTAGGAAGAAGTCATTGTGTTCCTACTTTAAAAGGGGAAGAATCAAAGGTGCATACCCTCAAATCCTCTGCTGAACTTCTCAGTGGTAGTATTAAGATGATTAATGGTTTGAAGAATCTGGCATGTGAGGAGAGCCCAAGGGAGCTCAGGATGATCTTGTCAACATGTATAAATACCTGGTAAGAGGGAACTAAAGAAAACTGATCCAGACTCTTGTCATTAGCAGCCAGTGAGTGGACAAGAGGTGGTGGGCAGCAACTGAAAAACAGGAAATTCCAATTAAACATAAGGAAAACCTTTTAATTATGAAGGTGGTCAGACATTGGAACAGGTTGTCTGGAGAGGCTATAGACTCTCTATCCATCAAGTTCTTCAAAATATTTGAACTGAAGAAGGCCCTGAGCAGCCTGTTGATTCTTCTTTGAGCAGGGAGGTTGGACAAGACACATCCAGACATCCCTTTTGATTTCAACTATTGAGTGATTCTGTGATGGTTTCATATAGTTGTGTAAAAAAAATACAGTTAAATGAAGCGTGTCAAAGATAGTATTGAGTGTGGAGAGCAGATGGCAGCAGTATTTTGTGCGGCCAGTACATTTATATGGTGACGCACAGTTATTTGTCTAGTGGGATATCGGCACCTTCCACCGCAAGGAGAAGCTCCAGTGTTTGAAATACATATTTAAGGTACTGGACCAAAGCTTGGTACCAGCAAGAATGAGGTCATTCTAAAAAGTGTATCATGGAATTTTATGCTTTGTTCATTCTAATTTCCATCAAAACATTTCAACACTGAGAACTGGTAAATATTTCATTTTAATATTTAGGAATTATTTACATTACCAGCAACTTTAATGATGGAATTTTTGTACAGAATTAGTAGGGAATCCTTCATGGGGAGTTCACAGGACAGAGATTATTAATGCTGGACGTTGCATAGCATCACACCCAACTAAAAAGTTCTCACAGAATGAGGAGCATTGTTCAAGATCGTGCTGACACACCTCAATGTCATGGCTGCTACTGAGCACAAATTAAACTGTCTGAATCCACAGCATGCTTTTCGGCATTCATAGGTTCAGAGATGTGACACAAAGGCAACCAAACATGGGCAGCACAGAACTTGTGGGGCTTGTAGCTCAGGCTCTATTCAGCTTTGAAGTGGCTTCTGAATCCAAGCTGTTTCTGTGTAACTTGTTCTGATGTCTCTGCAGCATTTATACAGTTAACTTTCAATAGTATGTACTTTGTATTCTCAAAAGGTTTTTTTTCCTTATGCAAATATTATTCATCTTACTTTATCCCTCTCCAAAGTACAGAAAGCTTTGCAGTCTTCTAGGACCATATTTATCATATTCTGGAGATGCCTGACCAGACTGTTACTTTACATTAAATTAAATTGCACATGGAAGGGCCTGTTTTGTCACGTTGACTGTAAAAGTTCAGATACCAAAATCCGCACTACAGATGTCTAAAATAGGTGAGATGAATAAGCTGGAACTATAGTTGGACTATAAAAATCCTATCAGAGTACAGCTTAATAACTGCTTGGGTTTTTTTGTAAATTATTATAATTTCCAGTTCCTTGGAAGGACATGGTCGACAAAGGTGTTTTACTGAATTCTCCTGCTTCAACATATTACTGAGTAGACACTTGGTTAACTGTATAAATCTCTCCTTGCACATTAAGCAATTTTGTGCAGCAGTAAAGATAAAAAGATTCTAATTTTAGTTTTTCTTCATTGCTTCCCCTGGTAATCCTCCTTGCAGAGTGTGGAGTCTATCTACAGCTATATGATAGGAAATCAATGGGAGCTTCAGGAAGATAACTGAAGAGTTAGAGAGAAATGTTTAGATAAAAAAGCTCAGTTACCCACTGATGAGGAGGAAGAGGCTGTGTATGACTCAGGAAGAGGAGGCTGTGTATGGATTGGGACAAATGCTGAGAGACAGCATCATAGCGAGCTCATTCAGTACAGTTTGTTGAATACACTGAGGGGACAGGTGATTGTTCATGAAGCATGGCCAACCAAATAAGCTGAGCTACTGCTTTTTATGAAGAAGTGTTGCAGGACTGTTCAAAGGCACTGTCTCAGTGCATTGCTTTCAGTGCCTTGATGTATCAGGGAGATGCTTTAGATGTGAGTGAGATGGAAGTCACATATTTTGGCTAGGTTTGGCGTAAAATTTAGAGGCTAGGGTCTAATAGTAATGTAGTGAGTGTGGAATGAGATGAATGGAGTCAGTGGTTAAGAGCAAGGAGGGGAAGGAAAGCAGAAGATGTAGTGCTGAGGGTGAGGCCAATGAGCAGTTAGCTCTGACAGAAGCCTTTGAAGAAACCTATTATTAATCCACAGTGCTATTTCCAGCATAAAGAAATGTAGTCTGTTTAGAGGAACAAAATATGACAGAATTAAAAAAAAACCAACACTGCTAAATCAGTTAACTGTAAATTATGTATTTGTGAGACTTCACATACTACAAAATCCATGTACCATCCCTAGCAGGAGCTGGTAGAGCCAGGTCTGAGCACTACTCAGAGAAGTGTAGTTAGCAGTGTATTGTGAATTTTCTTTATCAGGCATGAAGTGGTGACCCATGAGTATAAGTTAACAAGTACCTAGCCTTTTTCTGCTGTTGGAAATGAAATAATATGCATATTAACCACAGGGATGCTGGTACACAGCACAGTGTCCTCAGGCATTCTCAGTGGTGTGCCGAATGGGGAAGAGTAACTTATCTGTTGGAAATATTACCCAGTCCACATTTCAGGGGTAGAATTATCACTGTACTTCCTTTACGTATAAATATAGTTATCTGAAGGAAGAGATTCTTTAGTGGCAATGACTCTGTCATCATTATCCTGCTGGGTTTTTTATTTACCCATAGCTTTTCATGACAGCCATGGCTTATGAAGCAAAGTGAGATAAGCTCTCTCTTGTGAACAGGATTGAGACAACAGACCTGCACTGGTGGTGTTGTCCCCATGTCATCTCAATATCAGGAAAACACCCATAATCACATCTATATGAACATCCATCAACAGCTGTTGGATTATCTGTTCTACATGTGTCTACCACATAGAACACCCTTTACTGTCAGGAACAAAACAACTCATGTGAACTCGGAGTTAATAATTTTAGGTACAGGTAATAAAAAAAAAAAGATGTTTTAAATTTTTGCTAGCTTTGGAAAAGCTGATCTCACCACCAAGAAGCCCATCTCTTCCATGTTACTTCTTATCAATTCTCTTATCATCTTAGCTCCCCGGTATATTAAACACTTCTGAAACTCAGATGTCTAGTTTTTGAACCTGAATTAAAACCAAAAAGACTCTGTCCCTGTTCACTAGGTTCTTCTATTTCTGCCATGTTGGTTTTATTATCACAAAGGACTTGCTAGCTTCATACTAACATAAGTTTCTTTATTGTCTCTGAGGTCCAGACAGAAGTGGATGCTGCTTTTAGACAAAAAACCTAGATTCCCATAAATGACTTTTGATCACACAGGGGCATGTTCTGATGGCTTTCATTAATTTAGTGCACTGGCAAAGGTGATAGTCAAAAGAGAACAGCGAATCTCAGAAATAGGTCATACAACGCTATTTTTGACATCACTATTAAAACATAAATACAGGGCTCATATGATGAAAGTCTTTGCTTGAAACTTGGTAAATAACTGAGTGGTGAACCACAGATATCCTTGGAACATCCCTGAGTACTGCTATCACTATTTCCAGCTCATGATTCAGTTTTCTCTTGAGTTAAGGAAGGCATTTTTAAAACTTATCCAAGCTGAGGTTTTTGAATGAAAGCATACATTACATTCATCTCTAATTTGTGGACAGAATTTGCTGATGCCCGTGCTCTTTATTTGCATTGTAAGCTCTTCTTTTACCACCAAGAACTTAGGGTGCTTCTGAGGTATGGAAAGATTCATCACCAACTGCATAAAACTGCACCAACTTGTTCCAGGAGAGCTTCTAAACCAACAAGATACAATACCATATCTATGGGTTGCTTTTTAAATTACGTTACATTTTCCCATCTGTTTTTCATCATTTAGATTTTAAGACCAAGTTCCCATTTGGGCAATTAATGTTACAGCAAGTTTATGGGCAAATTGTTAATAAATATAATAAAGTATTTTAATTAAGGTGCTAACATAGGATTTAATAAGTACTAAGACTATTAGGAATTTATAATAATTTTTTATTGAAGTAATAATATGATTATGAGAGTTCTAAGTTTATGCAGTTTTTCTAAACCTTATTGCTTTGCCCAACCTTTCCTCATGTTTATTTGGAGATCAAAGTGCAAGCAATGATCAGACATTCACAGGCAGTGTCGTTCTTTCTAGGCTGACATTTAGTGTTAATAAATTAAAGGTTTATACAGAACACTCAAAAAGAGGTCTGTTTGTCTCTTTTATTAAAACCAAATCCAGTAAGAACAAAATAAATTTAAAAAAATACTATAAAAATAAATAAATGAATAAATAAAAAACACCAAACAAACAAAAAAAACAAAACAGAAACCACACATGCACAAAAAACCCCACACCCACAAACGAAAAACAAGAAGTTTGAACTTCTGCAGCTTCTTTGTTTTAAGTTTTTGGTGGGCAGAGGAGCAGGTAGCTGCCCTCTCTGTTCCTATAGAAGTGCTGAGACTCCCACTGATTTTTCTTCCTGAAAGCCATTGACAGCATTGCCTAGCCCACTGGAGACATAAATGTCTTAGATGTGGTTAGTCAGGCAGACAGCCAGTGTCAGGCAGCCAGCCAGGCAGCCCCACAGATTTTCAAAGGATGCTGTCCTTGAAAGAAGTCCCTCCAGAGTTCTGATGAATAAACTGAAGGGGGGGGGGGTTTGCACCTGCACAGGAATGCCACTTTCTCAGACTCACTTCATCTCTGTATCCTGCATGCACTTTGGCAAATTACATTAAAAGCCCTGTCATATTAGTCGTTGAGTGAAAAAGCATGAAAAAATATGTATCAATACATACATGGACATATTTTAACAATAACTACAAGAGAAGTATATCAAGAATATTGAATTGTTCACTGACCCAGCTAATCTGTTTGATCATTGCTAACAGCACTTGTGTCACTCAAAAATTGAAAAGGTAGCGTGTAATCTGCATTTCTCTCTGACCTTATGAGGCATCAGCTGAAGTATTGCTGAAGAATTAAGCAGTTTCTTTCATGTGTGCTTGATTCTCTTTTTATCCAATCAATGGTTTACCTCAGTAATTTCTTAAAGATGTGAATTCTTTTGTTGGTTTCAGTTGGTGCTGAAATTTTATGCCAGCAGAATTTGAAGCTGACATCCAAAATCCTCACTGGAGTTTGGAAAGGAAAAGGATAGCTTTATCTGGCTATTTTAATCTCCCCTAAATACAGACTTTAAACTAGCATTCTAGTTTCAGAACATTTGGAAGAGATTTAACCTTACTTTTTTTTTCCCCTCCCTTCCCAACTGGGAAACATAAACTGGGTGACATAGCTTTATTTCATTTCTTTAAGATGTCTAAATGCGGAGACACTGATGACGGTTCCTAATGTTTGAAGCTATATTGAAGGTCTTTGTTGTTCCCTGGAACCTTCCGTGATGATAGCATTAGTTCTTACACATAAATACTTAGCAATTTCTCTTTTATGTACCATTTTGCATATGAATTCCTTTCTTCCTGCATGTGATGGTTTCACGATTGCAGTGAGTTTGTGGGTTTTTAAAAAGAATTGTATTTCTGAACAATCTGCAGTGAGTTAGGAAATCTGAATGTTGCCCCTTTCGGTATAGTGTGGTATAAATCCATCTGTTAATATTTTGTAACATTTTGACTTCCATGAAATCAATCAGATACATTTTGGAGAGAATGTCTGGGCTTGTTCTGAAGTACCTTTAAGACTAACACATGTGTAAGTCTGTGATTTAACCTCATAATCTTTTTCAGGAATAAACTGCAGGATATATAAGCAAAATATTTCAAGTGTGTTATTTTTAAACATTTATATACATATCTTTCTCAACATAATATGTTTTTTTCATTAAGAATAGCTGTGGTGTATATAGTGGTCCCTCTTGTACTCCGTGTTTTACAGGTGCACATCTAGATACTCAGTGGGTTCACAGCAGTGTCATAGAACAAAAATACTTTATTCAGTTTGCCTGTCTACAACCACAGGAGACAGCAGATAGTGGACCTTATAGCCATCTGAAAACATAGCTATGTATTTTCCCAATAGTCTAGTACTGGTGAAGATTGTTGAGGGAAGATTAGGGTCTGTGGTGATGGTGATAATGAGGGTGTGAGCCTTGTTGAAGAGTGAATTGCTTCCCTGGAGGTCCTGCTGCCATTTGCCAGGGAGCAGCGAGAGCTAAGCTGGGGGGATAGCATGGCCAGCAGGGCAGGGGCTGTCTGTGTGCACCCTGTCCTGGGTCGCTGAAGGAAGGGGCCACCCTGGACTGTGATGTCTCAGAGCCAGCCCAGAGCCCCAGCAGCCCAGCCTCCCACTGTGGGCTTTACAGTTACTGTCATAGTCCTGTCTATCAGCAACGTCACTGCGCAGTACAGGGGTGGTCTTTCCTTTGAGGAGCTGTGACGTGGTGAACGTTATTGTTTCTTCATGGCCACTGCATTTTAATACCTCTTTGATGCATCTTTATTTAGGCTCTGATTTTAGCCTCTCTGTGATAAAGATGTTTGTACTGCTTTAGGTTTGTGAAGGAAGAACCAAACAGTGTCCTGCTCTGTTAGTAGTACTCCATGACATGTTACCATGCAATTATGCATTAAAAAGCAGGTATTGGTGCATAAAAATAATCTGACTACTGTTTATGAAAAAGTTCTTGACTAGATTTAATATTCTGATATGGACTTCAGAAAGTAAAAGGGAGATGTTGACTTGTAAAAACGTATTTACTAAGATGTCTGTTTTTTAGTATGCCTGAAGAAACACAGGACATTTTGAACAGCTGTCATATAAATCAGATGTGTGTTTGAGGGTGATCTGTTCTCAAAGTAAGCACTCGCTTTTTAGAAATAGCAACCACCGTGTATCAGCTGGGAGGGACGTGTAGACAGGGATCACATAGCTTCATAGCTTTACCAGCTTCACTAAGTGCTATTTTTCTGACAGATTAAATCCAATGGTGAGCTGCTAATTAAAAATGTTCAGCTACGGCATGCAGGAAGGTACATGTGCACCGCTCAGACAATTGTGGACAACTCCTCAGCTTCAGCTGACCTTGTGGTAAGAGGTAAGGTCCTCCAAGTAAAACAGACATGTGGCTGGTTCTCACCTAGAAAAGCAGAGTGTTTCTGATTGTTATGTTATTTCTTATCAAGAATTGACAGAAATTGAAATGAGAAGTGCATGAACAGCTGTTGATTCTATTCCAGACATTTAGAGGTCTAACAGACATGTGTTTTCCCTGGTGTTTACTGACACATCATTTTCAGAAACTTTGATAGTAAGATGAGAAGCTATAAGAGATATCTTCTGAAGAAAGAAAGGAAGAAAGATCTTGGAACTGAAGAATCTTTCCATACCTTCCAGCTTGAGGGCTTCTGGAGTGAAGAGTCATACAGGAGAATGGGTCTCTCAGACATTACTGACCCGAGTCCTTAGAGCTGAGCTAGTTATTATGCGTCTTACCAGGTGGTGAGTTGACCAACAACCCTCATCTTAAAAATCAGCTCTTAGCAGTAACTTCTACTTTGTGCATCCTTTGTGAAGAGTAAGAAGTTGTTTCCACATGCAGTGATATATTTAGTCCTTACTTTGAAAGGGAGATCTGAGGACAGCTAATTAGTAGTTTAGTTTCCAATGAAAAGATTTGAATTTTAATAGAAGTAGGTTATGAGCAATCCAGTAGTCAACTGATATACATTTTTCCAAGTATACTAAATGGAAACTATTCGTGGATCTTAGGAGAAGAAACAATGAGGAATTTGATTGTCAAAGTCATAGGCCGTAGACCAACAGATTGTGTAGAGTGGTCATGCTTACTTCTTTTTAAACAATGACATATATATTCTTTAAGGAACCAGTCTGAATTTGGAGTTGGGAATGGACTTGCTCGTTAGAAGGATAAATTCACTGAAATCAAGGAACAATATATGGTAGCTTATTTGTTTGATTAAGTTCATTTAATTTGATTTCTTTTGCTCAGATTTATGGAGAAAATGAAGAGCTCAAGATCTGAAGATACATTTAGCACACTGTGTTTAGATCTGACGTAGAAAATTCATTCCATTCTTTTTGTTGAGTTGGTTTTGTTTTGGTTCTCTGTGGTTTCTCTGTAAATACTGCAGAGAAATATATCCTGTTATTTCTTGTTTGTTTTTTTAATATGCTCTAGGTTGTGTTCAATCAGATTGTTGGATAATTACCTGAACCATGTTGGCATCTTATCTCTGAATGTGGAATCAGAAAATACTTCTCAATAGTTCTAATTCATTGTCTCTGTTTTTGTACAACAGTTAATATATATCACATTACCGTGTTTCAGAAGCATAAAAACAAAACCAGAACAGTCAGTATGAAAAGAATGATCTGAAAATATCGATAGGCCAAGTCTGTAAGTAGGTACTAACCTCAGAGCTACAGAATTACTGTTAAGTTTGAGGGGTTTTAGCACAGCTTATTGAACATTATGGTGTCTTTTACAGATCAAGATTCCTATACTCACATATGTACACACTTGCATCACTCTCTTCTTAGCTTTCTAGTCTGTGAAAAAATCACCTCTGCCTGTTGATCTCACATTTTAGCCTCTCTTCTGGGGACCAAGGCCCAGCACAGTAACAATAAAAGTTACCTACACAAAGTAGCGATGTAGAAGTAGTAGTAATGAGAGAAAAATCTTTAAAGTAAAAAATGCGTTTAGAAAAATGGAAGTATTCACTTCAGCAGTTTTCATCTGTTATTATCATTCAGAAATAAACCAGATGAGATTTGTTAAAGAGATGTAATACCATTTATTAGTTTTAGTGATATACCTGGAAAAAAAACATGAAAGTTTTGGGAACAGAGGCCTATCTCTTCAGATCTGAAGTACAACTAACAAACTTAAAGCCCAATACAGACTGAGAATGATTGCTCTTATTTTAGCGTAGCTATTTTAAGTATTTGGCTTGAGCAGAAATGGTATTTAATCCTTGAAAAACACACAACATGAGACTGTGAACTAGTTTAGGACTGGCAACTTCTACCTGTACTGATTTAGCTGTGTGTTGGGAGCAGAGTAATGTGGCATCAAGCCAACGTCTGTATTAGTCCATGACTCTTTATATTTACTAGATCTATGAAGTTTGAAATTAATCTTTGCAAGTATTTGTCTTTTGAAGAAAAAGAAAACAATCTTTAGAAATTATATTGTAGGTCCTTCTTGGTGATCAGGACTGAAAGGGCAGATGTGAAATGGCTGTTTTGTGAAAAATATTTTCCCTTTGACAGCTTAGTACTTCTGTTCTTTGGTGGTAGTCTTCGTGGGGTTATTCTGGTGCACAGAGGTTGTTAAATTTCATCAGTGTCGTTCACAAGACTACTTTTAGTTCAGTCAGTGTAGTGGATTCCACATTTTGACATGGATTTTTAAATTCTTCTTGTGGGAAGGCTTTTGTTGAACTGTAGAGGAATATTCTCTAGTTCTGCTCTCCCTCAAGTTATATTAGTCTATAGGAAGTTTGAATCTGATGATGGCTTTACCACATTGGTAATATGAAAACCAAGAGATATGTGAAGAGGTCTGTAGAAATGTCTTTCAAGGTATGATTTTTCTCCAATATAAGTTACATGATTTTCCATCTAAATTGCAGTCAGGGTCAGTATGGCACAAGCAGAAGTGTAGATTAAAGGTGGGCCACCAGTAAGATCATCATTAGGTGGAATTTAGGAAGATTTGTATATTTTTTTTCTGACTCTGAGTTCACTGTTTATTGAAAAACAGAGCAGCAACAGTTCTAAAGTATCATTTTTTTCACTTAAGAAAATCTCAGTATTACTACTGAGGCAGGAGTCTTGGAAGTTTCATTCTGTAGTTTTCAGATGCAAGAGCATTTACCTCCTGAATCACTCTGTAGAGTATTAAAAAAATACATATACATTTTCAATCTGTTCTTAAGTAGAAAATGGGAGGCAAAAGCCTTGTATCTGATAAATACAAATAGGAAAGTTAGTGAACTTTCATTCTCAGAATATTTCATTTGTGAATTGAACTACCAATGTTTTTTTCTCAGGTCCTCCAGGCCCTCCCGGAGGTATAAGAGTAGAAGAAATTAGAGACACTGCTGTAGCACTTACCTGGAGTCGTGGAACAGACAATCATAGCCCTATTTCTAAATACACTATCCAGTCAAAAACCTTTCTATCAGAAGAATGGAAAGATGCCAAAACAGGTAAGAGTAATGCCAGAATTAATAAGGTCAATAGGTTGTAAAGTATTGGATTATTAGAATGCTTGGCTAATCAGAAAATAGTCACGATGAAAGGAAACCGGTGATGCTGTTAATGTCTGCTACAGGGTTTGGGAGCAGGTACTGTCCTGTCAGTGTGTTGTCAACAGGTTTGTTCCCAGCATTTGGAGGACCTGAACTGAGTATGAAGAAACACAATCAAGAACAGGCCAGCATTTTTACCTGTTTTTTTGCCTCTTTCCTTGTTGCTTGAAACATTCCACATTAACTACTTGAATTGTAAACATTTATTTACAGGTTAACTTGGATGACAAATGAGCATCTTAATTTCTATATTTGTTATGCAGAAACTTGGTTAAAATTGCTTTTTCCTGGGTGCAGACTAAGTTCCAGTTGTGTTAAAACAGGCACCCCTAGAGAAAACATAGCTAAGATTATCCTTCTAACCACTGGATGTCATCATTGTGCCACATAATTGCAGTTGAGGAGGCACCCACCTGAACTCAGAGCATGCTAATGTATATTTCTTCGCAAGATTTAACATAAATGCATAAATTATGAAAATATATTTAAACTGCTAGTATCTTTTAATATTTTATGAAGGAAAGCATTGCCACAAGCTATACAGAATTGTCCTATCAATATCATTCATTATGCTGGCATAAAAAATTTTACCTTAAGTGTTTTTCTGTGGAATTAGGGCATCACATACTCAGCATTTCTAAATGCTAAGAATATTAATAGTTTCAGCTATTGTCTTTTATTTAAGTTTTCCTTTTGAAGTTACAGAGATAGGTGCCTAAGAAATAGACTTTGATATATTGACCTGAAAATCTGTTACATTTTTAGACTAAAATGTTAAAAATACTGGGCCTACTGTCTTAAATCATATTTCTTTTCTAGAATACATGTATATGTAGCTCTGTTATGTTTAAATACCTTCAACAGCCAGCATTAGTATATGACTTAGGTTAAAGTAGATTGAAAAATAAAACTAGAAGGTTCCCCAGTACCTTCCTACCTCATATCTTGTTTAATAGTTTTTGTAGAATAGACTTATTTGGACTTTTAAAAAAATAATTGATGTAGAAATTAGAGCTGTTAAAGAACTGATGATTTGTTTCAGTAACAATATACACAGGAAGGAGGATCCTTTTAGACTAGCCTCTGCATTTTTCAGGATAAGTTATATTTTATTTTCTATTATTCTTTTTGTTGTTGTTTTTAATTTTAAAAATAAGGAATTGGGAAGAAACAAGTTAATAGGAAGGTACGGAAATAATTTATAACCAAGGGGAGGACAGCTATGATACTGCTTCCTCTTGTGCTGCATGTTACTGGGAACTGGAAATGTGTGTAGAAGATAGAAGTTTTGGATTCAGATCTTTGCTCTGTCTGGTTCAGAATAGATACTCAAACCCATGTCTCTCACTTCTCAGGAAGATTCCCTATTTGCAGCGTTATAAGCATGATGGGATGCACTTCTTTGCATTTCTGAAGTTCTTCTGCTTCACAGAATTAATGAGTTGAGACAAGCAGTCAGACTTTGAGTCTCATCCTGTAGCATGTGGAGTCTGTTTCACATCTTGAGTGGGACAGGGAGGAATCTAGGTTTTTGAATTCCTAGCAGAAGCTAGCAGGAAACATGAAAATTATTCATTACTGAAAAGTTAAAATGAAATACTCCAATGTTTTCAAAATCATTGCTTTTTCATTTGAACCACACCGAGTAATTTTGATTCCCTCAAAAAATTGGTAAAATCACCATAGTAACCATCACTGGCACCACTGCAAGCTTTTACTTAATTTCTGGACTCTTCCCAGTTTGGCTCAGTATCCACTTTCATATGAAAGAAGCATGATGAACAGTCCCAATTGATCTCTCATCAGCGTTTAGGCTATCATTTACTGCTGCTAATTTGCAATGTGTGGAACAATAAAAATATACTTTGGCATTGCACTTTGGAAATATTGTTGTTATTGCTACTGCCATATTTCCCCAAACAAATCATTCATCTCCAGTTGCATAATATCCAGTGTGCTTTATGAAAGAAGTGTAATTCTGCTTCACAGTATGGAAATATGTATGAATGGGTTATGTAATAAGTTGTTTACATTTATGTTGCTCTTTCCAGTTAAGAGGATCACATTCTCATTGTCTTGAGTATTCATAATTATTCTGGGAATTTGTGGCCCAGTGAGATTAAAGAAGAGACTAAAACTAGCCCAGGGAAAGGAATGCCAGATTTACACCATGGCTTGGATGCCATAGGAGGTTTGCAATGGATGTAGTGACTGGACAGAAAAATGATTTGAGTAAGGATGAAGGGAGGGTGCTGACCAGGTGGAAAGAAAATGGAAAATGTTTTTCTTTCTCTTTCAGAGCCTCACTTTGGACTGAAAAATTTAATGATCATTATGTAGAGGAACGTTGTGTCACTATCCAGTGCTTACACTGTCATGCCTGTTTGGTTTTTTTGCAGGCATTGCATTCATGTTTTAATTCCAAATCAGCTGCTTTTCCAGTGCAGAATATCTCACTTCTCATCTCCCTCTGAACCCAAGACTCTAATTTGATAAACAACTCTTAGCCCATGCAATTAGTGCAAAACTTCTCTTTCTATAACTGCAGACAGCTATAGAAAACCTATATTGTCTATGAATTGTAGGTAGTCAGATGAGTTACACATTTTCTTTATAGTAAAGAAGCTCATCCTTATGACAATAAGAATTCCTTTTGCAGGAATTACAAGAACACGTAGCCTTGTTGGATCAGAACTAGATAGCAAGTTGTGACATGCTCACTAATAAGATGCACCAAAATATGACCACATTTTATAAAGCACTTTTTATCAATTGATCGAACCCTACCTTTGCACATGTCTAGCCCTTGTCTATATCATGAATTTTTTTTTACTGTTTTTTGCATTCCAGATTTGTCATTGCATTTGTCTGTAGGTAAAATCAAATTCTACAACTAAAATATGTAATTAGGGAGGATACCTCATAACTGCATGTATTTTAGCTAGTTCACACCCAGTTAAATCTTATGAGTCTATAAGGGTTTATCCAAGATAATGTCATAGTTTCCAAATTCCCAGTCACTGCCATGAGTACTCCTTGTAAAATATGTTATTCCTAATGTAGAACACAAAGGTTCCTTCAGCTGGCTATGTGTGGTTGCAGAATAGTGTTTGTTTTGCCAAAATCAAACACATTAATGGCTGAACTTAGTGTAAAAATGCTGTTTTCTAAAGCAATTTCTTATTTTTTTTTAAGAACCATCAGATATTGAAGGAAATATGGAATCTGCTACAGTGATTGATTTAATTCCATGGATGGAATATGAGTTCCGAATAATAGCAACAAACACTCTGGGGACAGGAGAACCTAGTATGCCGTCACAGAGGATTAGAACTGAAGGCGCTCGTACGTAAACAGACCATGTCAAGCTTTTTAATGTACTTCTTAATTGTCACATTTTTATTAATCAATTTCATAATTTTTGTGTTTATTTGAAAAAAGCACTTTATAAGATGCAACTCTAGAGAATATATTTTTAGCTGCACAGACTGCTGTAGATTTTAGTAAGCAAATACCAGACTGTCCAGACGTGATAGCATCAAAGCATCAAAGAAACACTGTGATACAAATGGTAATTTTGCCTCCATTGCTGAAACAGGATCATGCTGTATCTTTCAGAGAACTCCCCCTGTATGTTGTGTGTGTATAAATGCATGCACATGCTTGGGACCAGGGTGCAGGACTTCAGGAAAAAATAGGCATGTGTTTAACAAGGAAAATGTCCATTTGCTGTTTTGGTTTGTATTCTAATTAAGGAACACATGACAGGATGTGTGTTATACTGGATAAAACCAGTTTTCTGTGATTGAAGGTTTGGTGTTGTGTCTTCTTATTCCATGTCAAAGATGTGGCATTATCTAACACAACATATGTCCTTATCAGTCTAATTGTTCAGTGTTAAAGTCTCAGAGCATATTTAAGGATACCCTTTAGGCTTAGCCACATCCTTTTTAAAATGAATTCTCCAAGATGAGGAATTAGGTGTTATTATTAAAGATAATGCATTCCAGTTTGACTGTACAAAGGAGATAACAGTAGTGCTCTAGGAAGTAATGTATCACTACGAAAAGACTATCCAACAAAGCCTGTATACCAGTATATCCTCCTTAACACATATTAGTACCCATGCACAACCTATATATCTTTACATTTTCTGTCCCATAGCTTGAGATTTGAAATTAAAAATGAAAAACCAAAGTGCAAAAATTAATTTCTGCAAGGACACGTGTTAGATCATTGTTTTGTTTAGATAGTATTTTCAAATTAAAATGTATTTGCATTCCAAATTTCAGAACATTTATTAAAAAAGACCCACATATGGTCCATTAAAAGTTTTGTTGCTTAAGGAGAAAGGAAAAACAGATTGGTTAAATTAGTCTGGACAGGGAAGAAAAAGCCGTAGAACTTTAATACTAAAGCAAAAGGAAATTACTGCCTATAAAATTGACTATTAGCATCATATGTTTTATGATTCAGCAGCTGTATTGAAGGCCCAGGAATCTAAATTAGAAATCTACACATGCTTCTTGGGGTGCCTGGTGCACAATTGACATTTTTGAAATGTTAGACAGAAAAGGAGGGGAAATAATGCTCACAGGTGGAATAGTGGTAGCGTCCTCCAGTTTGCAGTGTGCCGTGTTTACGGTATTTGTTCCTCCCAAAAACTGGTATATCCTCCAGATTTGTAGCAGGATGCAGTGCTTTTGCAAGAGGTAGTCTGTTTAATCTGTTGTCTGATTCCTCATGCACAGCAACGTTGTTATCTCTGGCAGACTGAGAGACATTTTTGGTGAAACAAAACAAAATGTTAATTTAGCCTTCCTAGACATCAGTCAGCACTTTTTGCCGTGCCAAAATAGGGTATAAATCAGTGACGGTTTGCAGATGAACTTCTGTGCCCAAGTACATTTTCTGCCAGGAGCTGGAATATGTTATGAGTGGCTATAATAGGATTTAGATTGCACTGTCAACTTCCAAGTTACTACAGAACCAGTACTGCTTGTGCAGTTCTGTGTAAATCTGAAGAAGGTAAAAATTTTCTTCCACAAACGACAACCCATATCCACCCATTGTAGTTATTTTTAACATTTGTTCTGCGTTAAAAAGCAAAAAACAGTGCTGGCCTTCGTTGTATTGTATGGGTGACAAAGAATGTCTGTGAAATGTTACCAGTGTCTTTCTCAGTTACGAAATCTTTCTTTATAGATAACTAATTTCAGTAACTTTTATCAGCGTTCTAAAAATGTATGCCGTGATTTTTGTTTTTAATGAAATCTGCTTGCTTCATCAGTAACGCATTTCACAGTGATTTCTTGAAATCCTGTGGATCAAAGTCTGCTTTTATGTATTTTAGCTTCTGGATGCATTAGAGTAATTGTCCAAGTATAGCTGTCTGAATTAGTAACATGGTCTTAAGGGAGTGAGAAACCTGAGTTTAATGCTTGAGACCGCGAAGGAGATTCTCTTGAAAAAGGTTGTTTGTAAGATATTAGCCTTTTTTCTCTTTGGCAGCCTGTGTATCTTCTTTGACTACTTAAGCATTTTAACAAAACTCTGCTTCTAACAGCACTGAAGTTATATGCTTATAATACATTGTGTGACTACTGTGTATTTCAGTGATAATAAGGTCAAGTAATAGATTCAAGATTCATCTTGAGTTGTCAAGATATGTATGTTTAGTCTTAGACTATTCTCCACTAATTAGTTTTCCGGAAGGCCACAAATAAATAATGCAAGCCATGCACTGAATGCTGATTTCCATTTCAAATTTACTGTTACATTTTTTTAGCCTTTCTGAAAGCATTAAATCTTCCCTGCTTTGTGTTTCTCCTCAGCTGACCCTCAGAGAACGCCTCAACAAACATTTTACTTAAATAGTGGGAAAGCACTTAGGAACTTAGTATCTTGTGACAGTCACTGATTAGTGAAGAAAATACCTAGTCATAAAAGAAATTTTAACACACAGAACTGCTTCATGTAGATAGGGCATTTAGCTAATGCATGGTTACTTGGGGCGTATGGTAGTAGGCCATCATTTCCTAAGTTTTCAATGGTACGTTTTGTGTCCTCAGTATTGAGTGACAGCAAATAAATTCACAAACACCATGGAGGATAGCAACAGAATAATCACATTTAGTGCAAAGAGTCTTATAGAAATGAGAATAGAGAACTGATTTGCAACGGAGCCCTTGAGAGTATCCTGCTTTACCACTCAGCTGTGCACTAATGATAGACAACAGATTTTATTACACAGAATATCAGTGTAAAATGCAATTAGTAAATTGCTAAGTGCTGTGCCAGCTTCTCCTCTGAACATCTGCCTATTCTGAACATGCCAATCAAGAAGACATGTACCGCTAATCTAGAACAGGATTAGGATGCCAGTGCTTCAAAGATACATCCATGGGTTTTAACATTACACATTATGAGTAAAATATATTGAAGTAGGTGGAACTGATCACAGTCTGTTAAGGTAAATGGATGTTCAAATTCTGGGTGCTTGACACAATGCTTCTATTAAGACTTACGAGAAGTGTTCTGTTTCTGAACATTTAATTTGTAGAGAATATCATTGAAAAGAAGAATGATTGCTAGCTATGGTTAGAACTGGCATGTTTCCTGCAGCAGTAGCTATACATTAGTCTTGGCAAGACCACAGACTCTCACAGCTATTACAAACTATCATTATTTTAATAATGTGTGCCGCGTGTGCTCATTGGCCCTCCTGGTAAAAAGAAAAGTAAATGGTAATATTTTTACTGACTGCATGCTTTGTAGTGATTTTTCTTGTCTATTCTATTTTTCTAGCTCCTAACGTGGCTCCTTCTGATGTTGGAGGAGGAGGGGGAAGCAATCGAGAGCTAACAATTACATGGATGGTAGGTATTGCACTGAGATAGCACAAAACCTATACTTTCTTTTTTCTGATCTTGCTCCTTCTGAAACCCATGGATGGTTTGTCATTGTCTCCTGTGAGAGCAGGATTTCAACACAATAGATATTTATGTTTTCACATTTCTCATAAAAATACATGAAAAGGAATGAGGAAGGCAGTATTTTAGATGTTTAGGTATTGGATGTTTCTAAAATAAGATATAAAACATTCTTTGAGTATGCTTCAAAGAGACTGAAACATACTGACTACAATAATACATTGACATAATTGCATTTGAAAATTCTGTATGCTGTATCTTTCTTTGAGCCTTTTTTTAAGTTACAATCTGAATGGTGTGCAGATTTGATTGCTTCAACTAAAAGTATAATGTTTTAATTATGACTTTAATTTGCTGTGCACAGATTTACAGACTTTATTTTAAAAAAATCCCCAAACCCTAATAAAATGCATTGCCATTCTATAAACTAGCCTGTCATAATTACTAACCAGAGTTTTAAGGAAATTGTGCATTGACATTTTGTAAGTTTTATTTTATGCTAATGTGACTGGTAACAAAAAATAATGTTGTTTAATACCACGATTTAGCCATTCATTGATATCCATGCACTGATGTTGTTGTTCTTTTCCTCCAAGCCATTATGTTTTCTTTAGAGATTATGTATTAAGCAAATAGGGGAAAGGGACAGAGATAAAATGTTAACCACAAAAATAATGGAATGACAAGTTCAAAAAATTACATTGTTATCAAAAAAGCTTTTCAGTAAACAAAGTCTTCTGAAAAATTTATCTCTCTCATGTTCTGTAGGTATTCAGTTCATGATATTTTGTCTTTAAAAAGTCTTGCATAAACAGCTATATATATAAGTACTGTCTTCATTCTACCATTGAAGCAATGGTTTTTAAATTCACCTGTACTGTGAGGAAAAAAACACTTCTGAAAACAGGGAAGGGAATAGAGACAAGATAGGAAGAAGGCAAAACCCAGAACAAGAGAGGATAAGAATTTATAAGCAAAGTTATTCGGTAGGCAGCAGTTGCATGGAAGAAAGAACTGAAGTCTTCTGAACGGTATTTGGGAAATTTAGGGAGAAGAAATAAAATTTTAAAAAAAGCCTATCTGTTTCATGTCAGAGCCTATCAGTATCCAGCAAAAACAGAGTTACAGAAGCATTACCTCTGGCAAAGAAAGACAAATGTTACACCTGAAAAAATTACCAGGTTTATCTTGCTAATGACCTATTCGTTCACCTTCATACGTCTCTAAGGCACATAAGGCCCATTATGCCATTTGTGGGTTTGGAGAATAGTTTTTTTTCAGGAGTAGCAGCTTATTTACCCCCATGAAGAGTACTTTTTCTTGTGGGAAGTAATATAAAGATGACATAATTCCAACAGCAACTTTGTCACTGTTATATAGTGATCCTCCTTATGAATGTACAAATGTTAATCCATACGCATATTTCCTTCTTTTTATAGTTAAGATTGAGCACACTTCTTTGGAAAAGTTCTCAAGTATGACACAGAAATAGCCATGTGTTTGGGCTAACACATTTGGACTTTCCTGTTTTGTTTTGTTGTTTGGTTGTTTTTTTTAATTCAGTTCAAAATATTTATTCACTCATGCAAAGTATTTTAGCTATGACTTTACCAAAACAAAGAATTTCTCAGTTTCTTAAAAAGGAAGTTCTGCATTTCTGTTGATGTACGTTGAAATGGTGATTTCTTAGTCCCACTAACAATAGTTTAGAAAGTAGATATATCCTAATTGGTTTGATTCTGATCTCTATTTATTTTTGAAGAGCAGAAGTCAAAGAAGAACACATGCAATGGACAGTTGCACAAGACTTATTTATTTCTTGACAAGTGCTGTTATATAAAAACTTTAAGACTACAGAGCTACTACTTGCATTGCATGTAAGCATTCATGCTTGTGGCGTTTTCAGTACAGTGAAAACTTGGCTCTGATGGAATGAAAACTTAAAGAAAATTAAAATGAAGAGAATAGTAACTAATGCAGCTCTGAAGTACAAGATCATTTCAGTCTTTCCTATATGCCCAAGTAGATTTATATTCCAATTATTTCCTTACCTAATGTCATGTTTTTTACATCTGTTCTGTAATGAGTAGCTCATTTAGTCAGACAAATTAGGCATGGCTTCAAATATTTACTTCCCAAGAATATTCCACTACTATGTCTAGCAAGTGTTTTTGAATAGAGGCGTTAGATTTACGGAGCCTGTCTGACAGACAGCAATATATCTAACTGTAAGGCTAAGATAAAGGTGTATATTGATTGACTAAAATGTGCTGACATTTGCATATGCTACTCAAAATAGTCCTTAATTAAGAAGAGAATAACAAAATGTATGGCAGGAACACATGCTGCTGCCAACCCTCTTTCAGCTCTTGTTATGATTCATAAGCCCAGGTTGAATGAGACAGCCAGAGATACAATCAAACCTCTTCTGAGTCTTGTTTTGAAAGAAGAACTGAGAAGGAGAGCTAGGAGTGGCATGCCCTTTCTTCCTTATTTTTCCACATTTGTCTTTCCCTCTTCCATTTTGTTTTTCAAAGTTTTTAGTGAATACTACAATCTACTCAGCTACTTATACCTACTTATTCTGTGCACCCATTGGAAGCCAAGCTGCTTTCAACATTTTATTTTAGACCTTCCAGGATGTAATTTTTAATTGGCAGTCCTGGCTTTCTGAAGTTTGCTCTGGCTGAAAATCATTCTGAGTCTCGGGCCGCATGAGGCTGCTGACTTTGGTGTGTGAGATATGATTCTCTTTTATTTTAAGCAGCTACATACAATGATAGATTCAGAAAATGAGCTATCGAAGGTGACTCAGTCCATTAAATCTTCTACTTTTTGAACTGCAAGGTTGCCCTATGAATCTAAACCTAGATGCATGAAGGTACATTAACTCTTCTGGGAAAGAAGGTATCCAGTTTTCACCCAATGTCCAGTCAGACCCAAGGCAGAAAACAAGCTAAGTCATGAGTTATATCTCATCCAAGTACACTCAGAATATGCCCAACACAAAATATTAAGCATGTAAAATAGATTATTTAGTTTTGGGGTTTTTTTTATAGCTGATTTGTTGTTAAGAGTCTTAGCTTGGTGGCTTCTGGTTAGTGTCACAACTAGAGACCAAATATCCAGCTTCTTTTTGGCATGAGGGGTTTCTCAGGTTTTATCTGTTGGCAGTTATCTTAATTGCCAATTACACGTAAGTTATTCACGTGTTCTCAGAAGTCATGCTGTAGGTAGGTGGGTATCTTTCCACCATCTAAATCCCCATGATTATGATCCAGATTTGGCATATATCAGCATTTCACCTGTCTTCCACAGAAAAGCCAAAGAGGTTATGTATGTAGAAACCTGCAGTCAGCTGCATCAGTCAGCTGTTTTCTGCAGCGTGAAGTCATGGTTAGATTACCCAGGTAGGAAGCAAGAGGTACTCAGTCTATAAGATTGTCCATACGGATCCCATGTTATAGAAGGGTCCCCCAACACTAGTTGTGGTGTGCTGAGGACACTTTCCAATTATTGATTGAACTGAGCCACTGTTCTGCTAGAGATGGAGTTAAGTATGGGGGGAAAAAGAACAGCAAGCAAGAGGACACCTGTTGGTTACTGAACACTGCAGATGGTAAAGCCTTTTGGATTCTGGGGCTTATTCCCACAGCTGATTTTTGCTTGTGATGATCCCATGCTGAAGCACTGGTGTCTGGGGAGCTTCACCTGGACAACAGCTTTCTGTCCTCAAACAGCTGAAGGCTGCCTGCTTTTAATATTGTTGTATTGTTATTCTTGTGACTTTAGCACTGGGGTTGCAGAGGGTGAATCTTCAGAGCAGAGGAAACAGGGTGCAATGGGATCTGATAGCTGGTATACCTGGGACCCAGGTCATTTAACCTTAAGATGAGTGAAGTCCTGGCCTTTGGTTTGATTCTGTACATTTCTCTCAGAAGCTTTGTCATGAAGAAAATAAGTTCTCATCATTGTTCAGATGTCCTTGTAACACATTTTTCAAATTCTGAGTTCTAACATCTGTATTTGCCTTATTTTTTTCCTTGTTATATTATGTACACAAGTGTTAATCCATATGTTATGTTTCTGAAGTAAAAACTTAAATGTTTTTATCATTCCCAAAATTCAGTGAGTTTTCACCAGTATTTTCTTTTTCTGATAATCTTTGGAGTTTCATTCTAGCTTGACACAACTACACACAACAAAATTTGTGATCTAGGGGGCTTGTTCCACTATTAACATCTAGGTTTCATAAATCCTTGCTCAGAATATCTCCACACATGGTGGCTGAAGTGCTACAGTAGTGGGCAAACACCTAAGGAGAATAATTACTCTCTGTTACATGGCTCCATGACCTTTACCTCAAGCTAAGCTATTTCATGTCTGTGAGGTTTACAGGATGGGATAAGGTAATGCAGGAAGCTTATTTTCAGAGGGTACTTCTGGTCAGCCTTCAGGTGCACTGACGAAAGACATCATTTCAGCCTATTGGGTGAACTGTCTAGTAGTGATAAAGGCTCTCTGGATTGAGGAGGGATCACTGAATGTAGAGCTTTGGTAAATGAAGCAAAAGTATTATAGCAGATTGTCTTCTGTAATTTTGTATTTTCCAGTATTCCTAGGCATAGGAAATCAGCTACAGTTTTAAGAAATATTTTGGATAGGTACCTTTAAAGCTCATGCTGAAAGTAGGAGTCATTTCACTTAAACTTTTACTGGTTAGAAGCTAGGTAGATATTCTAAACCAGCCACTGTGCTCCCTTCATCATGAGTGAAAGGTAGTAGGAATAATCATTTTTATATGTGTCCATTTCATCAGCTGTGCTAGTTGCCTAGGTGACCAACTTTAGGTAAATTAGTATCATTTGGGCCAGACACATATATTTTCTCTTCTCTCTGTTTCGCAAGAATGTCTGTCTCCACACATACGTATAGACCCATATATTTCCATAGTGTGTCTGTGTTACATATCCACTATCACTTACTCCTTAGGAAAGCCTTTTTTTTGCTAGCTAGAGCTGACAACAGTTTTAGTACACAATCATTCTTGGTTTCCTTCTGTAGGAGATAACATAACGTGTCTTGCACTGAGTTTGGCTGAGAAACAAGATCTTAAAATGTTTCAGTAACAGACATGCTACTACTGCAGATCTGCATAATGATGTCATATTTTTAAAGACAGATGGCATATTCTTAAAAGGAGTAGAAGCAAACCAGGAGAAAATGGAACTTCAGTGTTTTAACAGAGTGCATATTGATGCTTTCTGTATTGTTTATTTTTCATTAGAGATCAATTTGTTTAGTTGGCTACAAAAATCAATGTTTTCTCTTTTGCTTCTTTAGCCTTTGTCAAGAGAATACCACTATGGCAATAACTTCGGTTATATAGTGGCTTTCAAGCCATTTGGTGAAAAAGAATGGAGAAGAGTTACAGTTACTAATCCTGAAATTGGCCGGTATGTCCACAAGGATGAGTCAATGCCACCCTCAACCCAGTATCAAGTAAAAGTGAAAGCTTTTAACAACAAAGGGGACGGACCATTCAGTCTCACTGCTGTCATTTATTCAGCACAAGATGGTGAGTAAAGGTTCCAGATGACTTTTACACTGAGGGTCCAGACCAGCACTACTAACATCAGTAGGGATAACCTGGTTCTTGACGTTGTTTTACATAGTAACATACACCTTCAGCAAGGAGGGTGTATATTGCTCACACGAAACACTTGCAGTTGTTCTGAAAAAACAACTTCAGTCTCTGCTTTCTATGTGATGTAGGGCACTTGGTTGTACTTGCTGTCAACGTGCAATACACAGAAGCATTCAAGATTCTTCATGCAGGTTGTTAACAGATTTAAGAATTTTAAAAAGAAAATTCGGAGCTTCATATTGGTTGCCTAAAACATTTACATCAGTACCCAGCGATGTCTCTATGATCTTAATACGTGTATTTGACATATGCATAATTTTTTTCTTCTAAACAGGCCACACCAAAGCCTATTCTAGTAGATCAGTATCAGAATTTAGCCCAAAATTGTGAAGGAATGATAGTTCAGTTGTATGTAGTTATATTTCCAGCATGTTTAGAGTCTAAAATAAATTATCCCTGCCACATTCTTTATTCCAGTTTGGATGTTAGAGCTATCAAGTGAATAATTTAATGAAAACCTCTTTGACATTTCAGTAAAATCTTTTTCTTCAGCCTCACTGGAATTATTTCACATGCTGTGATCTTTAGGGTTGAAGTTTAAATGACATTTCCAAACTTAGCAGGAGACAGAAAGTCCTAGAAGAAAGTTTATCTTAAGTCAGAAGAAATGTATACAACATCCTAATGGTAACATAATCACTGAAGCATGTTTTAAAAAAAGAAAATGCAGTTTATTAATTTCTGCCAGAATCCCAAAGAATTGCTCATATTTTTCTTTCCATAGAGCAGAATCTCCTTCACAAAAATCAACAGATCCATACCAAAGAGCCAAGAGGAGGAATATGATAAGAAGGCCACATTCTCACACTTCCGACTCTGTTCTTTACTTTGTGTACTTTATGGGAGATTTATGTTCATGATTCTTGTTAGCACTAATGGGATCTTTGCACCCAAATCGCCCACACAAAGAGAAAAGATAAAATAGTCCTTTTGTTTCTTACAATAATGCAGGATTCAAGCTAGCAAGATGTAGCTATCTGAAGAGGTTAATACTAACCCTTTTTCTCAGAAGAGCATATCTTAGGATATCCTCTTCAACAGCTGCTGCTGCAATAGAATGGTTGTCTTTGCAATTGTGTAAATGAGTTGTTAAGTAGCTATGGTGTAATAAAAGCTACATCTGCCAAATAACATTTCAGTATCCATCCTTTCTCAGAGACATTATCGCCAGCTGACTGATAAGCTTCCATGTGTTTATGTTAGGATTATACTAACCATGTTAGGATGGCAGTGTGTTTGTATACCTCTAACTTCAGAGACGTGGCAGAGCCTAGTAGCTCCAAAAGGCAGAGGAAGAGCAAAAGTGCAGTAGTGCCAGATGCAAGATAAAGAAGTCACTTCAGTGGCTGCTGATGTTCTAATGTAGACTTTAGCAAAGCCCAGACACTCAATAGTGGTTCAGTGATGCCAGATGCAGGCAGCAAAAGGAATAGAACCTCAGTGAACCTACTTTTTTCTTTGATTTAAAGCTCGAGTCACCAAAACAGCACCAAAACAGTTCCTGTGCAGAGCTATGATTCTGACTACTGACCATACTGAATCCAGGAGCTGCAGGATGGGTTAGAAGGAATTTTTCTAATAGGCATAATGGAAGTTATTCCAAAGAGCATTCTGCAGAGTTTTCTGCTGGCATTAGGACTTGTATAAAGTCACCTCCAAACCTTGTAGCATGTTTACTGGCTCCCAGCCTTAACTTCATAGAATTACAATTAGAAGGTGGTTGTGTGATGACCACTATGTTTCCAGTGAAGAGGACATATTGTGAGACCCACATGATTGTGTCTCTTATTGGTAGAATTAGTGAATTAGAAGGCTGGAGAAAAGCAGCTGATGTCATCTTTCTGGCTCAGGAAAGACTACAAAATGTTTTTAAAACATAAATGCCAAATAGGGATATAAATTACTTGGAGCTCACAAACAAACGTAAGCAGATGAAATACTGTTCAGAGTATTGTTTCAGCAAAACCCTCAGCAGTTGTAACTTTTCAATATGAAACATTTTGGCAAATTATGTAATTGATACAATGGAGAAGAGTCTGACAGTGATTTGGGAATAGATTAGATGCTCATATCTATATCACCTGTACTTCAGTACCTCCGAATCGGCAAGTGATAGATACAATACAACTTTTCAAAGGTATTAGTGAGATTTTGAAGCACTATGGTCATACAACATTCCATATGGATATGTATGTATAAATACACATACATACATAAATCTAATGACAGCTTTTCCACTAAGTTGTGTATTTTGTAATATATCTATATACGTCTAGTTATGACTGTGGACATCTTTATTCACTTTAGTGACTGGGAAATTTCTGTGTTCGCACATGTTTTAAGCCAGGTTCCATGTCTGACAACTACGAGTCATACCTGCGATTGCTAGTAGTGAGTAATGAGTGCACAGGCCTCTTGCTTATCTAAATTCCTGTCATTGTGAAAACAGTTTTGCAATAATGTATAATTTTTTAATTATACATTTGCATTATTAACAGTCATTGAAAGACAATTACAAAAGGTAACTTTGCATATAAAATTATTTTGTTTCCTAGGATACTTTTCATGAGAGATGTAACTGATTTTTTTCTTAACAGTGGCTGTTTTGCTGCATAGTTGACTGGATGCCCAGTTGGAAGATTAAGTATATGAAAGCTTTCCTCAGCTCGGGCTGCCATGCCTGTCTGCTGCAACTTGTTTCAAAAGATTTGCAACAGAGAACTGTTCTTAGCTTGGAAAATTTTATCTTTCATAGACATTGCTAGGTTTATGCCTTTTTAAATTCCTTACCTCAATTAAAACAGAAGCAGCAGTGAGATTAACAGCTTCTTATCATGAAACTAGAACTTAATATTCTAAGCCCTGAGTAAAAGCATATCATATTATAATGGTCTATGTTCTGCATTGGCTGCTGTCCAGAACTAAGAACACCAACAAAATCAACTGTGTGATGTATGCCTGATAAAAACATGCTCTTCAATTGTTTCACACCTATGTTCAAGTTTATATTGCCACTGGCCAGCTCTGTGTCTAATATCTGGTCTCATAAAAACTTTTTGTCATCACAGCTAAGCATCATACACATGAATATTAATGTGTAACTAGTTTTAAAAATCTGGTGTATATAATCCATGAGCTGCTGTCCAATTTAGTAAAAGATCACTGGGTCCTTCATTCTATTTATCAAAGCCTCTTTTTAATTTGTGCAAATTTCAGCATGGAATCTGTTGAAGCGTAAGAATACGTGGTCTGAGCCAAGTAATAGGATCATTGCTTTGTTTTTATAGAGTCATTTCTCATACAGATCATCACTGAATTTAAAGTTTACTCAAGTAAAGCCAGATTAAAGAGGCTTGGCTCCCAGATACCCAGAAAATAATACAAAATATTGAAATGAGAAGAGCTGCTGTAAGCAAGTATGGCACTATTACAGGATGAGACTGGATGTTTAACATGTGTTTCATCTTCCAGCTCCAACTGAAATACCTACAGATGTGAGCGTAAAAGTTTTGTCATCTTCTGAAATGTCTGTTTCTTGGCACCATGTTTCTGATAAATCTGTGGAAGGATATCAGGTGAGTTTAGAGGTGACATGATATATCTTCTCACTCAATTAATTTTAGTAGTTAAATGCAAGAGTAATTCCTACACTAACATGTACTTTAGGGTTTCCTTCTCTGTAGTTGTCATTTGCTGTACAGATTTCAAATCCTGAAAACCAGGTTATTTTTGTTACTATGTACTTCAGTACTAAAATGTATTAACAAATGTGTGTGCTCACTATTTAGCTGAAAAAAAGCACCATTATTTCATAAAAGAATCTTGCCTGTGTCATGTAGTCAAATGACTATCTCTACCTTCACAAAACACATCAAAATTAAGTTTTAGGTGTAACTATCAACGTAGATGTGAAATTGTAATTAACTTTTGGCCTGTTTAAATGATGAGCAGTTATTAATATAGCTCACCCACAAATCCTGTAGTAAGTGGGACTATGAGATAAACACCCAGAATTTAGTATAACAGAGACAGTGATGTTGTGCAAGGCCACGGTGGTTTTTTTCATGATTTCTGTTCTCCACATAAAGAGCTGCAAGGTATGTTCATCTGGTCCAAGACTAAGTGGTACCACCAGTAAAAATTGCTCTTGTCATTGTACAAAGATGACAACGGCCACAGGGTAGGTGCATCCAGAAATGGCCACATAGTACTCCAGCAGGGAAGTCTTAACATTATCTCCTCACAGTGGATGCTGACAAACTCTGCAGTGTACAGGCAGCTTACTTTGGCTGCACTCCAAAAAAGGGATTTGGACCTTAATTTGTTAGTGACTTGCTTTGTGTTTTAAACTGTCAGCTGCTTGATGATAGCCCACATACAAATGTGGGGTAATGTCATAGAATGTATTTTTATAACTGAAATCTATCAATAAATATTCTTTTAATTAGTAGTATTGGTCCTATATTTCCTGATCTCTGTTTCTGTCTCCATGAGATTTATATAATACTTTTGAGATACTGTAACATTAGTAATGTAACATTGATAGATCTCAATAGGAACTAGAGGAGTGTCCCAAATAAAGCTTGATTCTATACAGTACACACATAACATTTTAAAATTACATACAGAGGACACTGTGGTTTGAAATTAAGACGTTGACATCAGCAATAACTCATCATTTACTAAAGCAGCCCACTGGTTTGGTGTTTCATAGAGATTGTGCAACTAGAATAGGATAGGCAAAATCATGGCTATAAGTGAGATCTGGGTGGAGTGCCCAGATCTGTAAGCTCAAGCTGGCCAGCTCTGTAGCAGTGTCACACTCCAGAGCTGGACAGTCTGTGCAGAAACTGGACACAGAGCTTGCACACCCTGAATAACCAGAAGAGACATGTGGCAGGCACACATCGTGTGACTTGGCGGGGTGTGGAGAGAGCAGCAACAAGGAGTGCTGGGAGTGTTTGGGATTGCAGTAGCAATAGAGCGTGACATACGGATGTTGAGAGTTGTAATAGGGAATGGGGAATAGGAAGGCTGGAGGGGTAAAGATAAACAGGGAAAGAACATGGTGGGATAACATTCCCATAGGCAACCCACTCTTCGTTGTTTTTTTAATTTTACTTCATTTTACTTAAAGCTATCTGAGTTGCTGTCAGGGGACATCAGGGGAAGAAGGGATGGGAAAGGATTCAACAGGAAAGAACATGATGCACTGAACAGTCCATAGAAAAAAGTCAGAAAGATTCATGGAAGATCTTTGGTCTGAAAAGAGATGTAACTGCTGTTCTGAAGAATCAGTGGAGAGCTCCGTTACACGGAATATAGATGTGCAAGATGTGGTCTTATTTTGATAGTTGGAGCGTAACTTCATCCACTTACTCCTAGGGAAGCACTACTCTTCCACAAATCCAGTGAGAACTGAGTGGCTTGAATATGTACAGTGAGCAGTGGCATTAGAATGTGAATTTATTATGGTTTTTTTTCCTCTTTTTCTAAAGTAATCTAGTTATCAGGACTGTGGAAAAAAGTTCCCAGCTGGCTACACAATAAACAAACTTAATAGGCATGAATTACTGCCCCATGGAGCTCAGTATGGTGTTAATTCAGATCTTTTTCTCTAGAGCAATCACTGACTTCATTCTAGTAAAGGGGAAAGCAGCAAAGGGCAAGTCTGTGCTTCTACACTGAGGGCAAAAAGAAAGTCTTGTGCTCCTGAAGATCAGATCTCCCATCAGCCCTGAAGGTGCCATAAGACAGGGCAAAAATAGAGGGGGTTCTTCTGGAACGTCAAGGCGTCAGACAGCTTTTGTGAAGTTACAAGTTGTGGAGCAAGGAGCTCTCAAACTACATTATAAAATTCCAGTGAATATTTCTGGAAGGCTCTATCTCTGTTGGCATCAAGAAATATTCCATTATTAACTGCTCAGCTGTAACACAGGCCAGCAAAATCCCTCATTTACCAGAACACCTTCTCAGTTTCATTTTGGTCTTTACTATTACCTGAAGATTTCATAATTGACCTTTGAAATGCTAGTGGTTAAGAGGTGGGAGTACCCTGAGCAAAGTAGCTGAAGGTAGTTAACCTGTGACGCGACACTTTTCACACCAGGAGGAGTCAGATTTTCTTGACACTAATGCATACTGTCAGCCAGACTGTGCTCACGGTGATGAGTGTGAGCTGATACATTTTGCCATTACAGAGGAATATCCTCAGCTCACACTTAAAGATGAGATAAAGTATGAAAACTATCTCTATCTATATAGAGAATTTAAGATGTATGAGTTCTTACAATAGCCTGCTAAAAGCCACAGCTCCTCAGTGAATGCAGTACCAAAGACCCTATCCCTATTTCCTCTTGCTTCTATGCAATAGATATGTTCATTTTATTAAAAAAAATTATCGCTGTTCACCACTACTGTCCCGTGTTTACTGAAATATGCTATTAGCATTCTTTCTTAATATGAGTAAGCTATGTCTTTTATGATTCTCCTATGTAAAACTTTCATGAATATGAGAGCTGCTGTTTCATGATACTTACAGAAACAACTTCTGATATATTTCAGTATATATAAAATCTGAATAGAGGAGAGGACCATGAATGAGAGTGTATTTTCCCTGATTTCAGCTCAGAGGGCTGCACTAATTCATGATGGCTAAGGCATTCCTTCCCACAGTTGACCTATCTCCTACAGCAAACTCTAGAGCTGGGGTGAAATACCCTCTGTGTCCCCTGGGGATTCATTACGTGTGGATTACTCTAACAAGGTAAATGCAGAGCACCAGGAAAATGCAGACTATCCAGGATTATTATCCAAGATCTTTAAGAAGAAGAGGGACTACTGAGCAAAGTGGGGAAATTTGAGTTCTTGAAGCAATGGGGCATTTAATTCTAGATAGCACTTGCACAGAGGCAAGAGAGTAAAAGACATTTCCAAGTTATTTCAAGTGAATTTTAAACTATTTAAATAATAACTGAGAAGAGAAATGCAGGAATAGTGTAAAGAAGACAGTAGATTTCGTAGCTCACAAGGGAGTCATCTTACTATCCAAGAGTAGTAACAATGACCCAAATATGTAGATATGACTGTACATCAAATGAAGAGGTAAAGAAGAACATTCTGAGTGTGTGATACACAGCTCACACGCTACAGGAGTAGTTAAATCCGCAACATTGCAGCCAAGAACAATAATATTTGGGAATTTAATTTAATTTTTAAATAATATTCTGTCTGAAATGTAATATGCTCTCAGTGAAGCAATTTACATTTTCATTCACTGTTCTCGCTTGTCTTGTTTGATGCTGTATATTGCTTGTTGTATTATGCCCTTAGCATCACTGTAGTGCAAATGAACTGAATTGTAGAAAGTTTTGCGAGTCAGAGGTATTCAAAAGCTTCCAGCATATGCCCATGACTAACAAAAGCTTCACATAAAGTGTGTTTGCCATCTTTAGGTAAAGCAGGTACTTAATTAATATCATAGAATATACTGAAAATGAATTAATTAGTCTTCAGTGGCCAGTTAATACCAACAACAAAGCTACCATTGGTCCCGTCATAGCTAATAAACTTTTAGCTACCTGGAACTTCACAGACATCCCTTTGCTGCAGACTAGGAACTTGTTTGAATCTAGCGACAAAGATAGACTAGACATCCTCCAGCTCTTGATGTACACACCCTCTCACACTTGGGTCAGCCACTTACAGTTAACAGCTTATTGTATACAGCCAGTTGCATTCAACAACAGCACTTGTATCTACAACAATTTGTTAATTATAATCACATTAAAAAACAAAACAAACAAACAAAACAAAACAAAAAAAAACCACCAAACAACCAAAACATCTGACTTGAAGATCATAGTCAGATCTTTAGCTGAAATGACTGATAGTTTCAGATCCATACCAGTTTGAAGCAATTAATCAAGTGGAGGTTACCACCTTGCTGGAGAAGCCTGCAGGATGGATTGGGTGCACATTCCTCATTTTGCAGTGAAGGCTGTTGATTTAGTAAAATAGCCACCTTGATAAGTAGGAATTTCATGAGTGTGAGTGCGTAAATTACAGTAAACTGATGTTTAGGATGCTAATGGAGTAAAATCCCAGAACACTGTGCAGAACATACATTTATATAACTAAATTACCTGTTTGTGCCCCCTGAAAGGCCAGTATGCATGCCATACTTAAAAAATGGAAGCCAGTTTGTCCTGCAGATGCAATGTGATTCTCCCTAGATCAGTAAAGAGTGAGAAAAGCCATTAAGATATTATCACATTTATAATAATCAGAGTATGAGTAATCTCTAACACTGGTGAGCAAGACTGAGACAACAACCATTCAAACATTGACTTTGGTATTTAAATGAGAATAACCTCTGTGCAGTGATATTGGTTCTTACTATGTGCAAAGATGTTTGAAGTAGGTGAAGAGAAATCCTCCACTGCACCTCTCCTCATTCAGCCACGGTATGTGCTCTGATGTAAAAGAAGGTTTTATTAAACGTTTTCATTTAAATGTGAACAAGAAAAAGTAAAGCCTAGCCAAACAAGTGTTATAGCCATAATTTCTGAAGAGAACTCTTATATTAACACCCTGATAAACTACCTGCTCTTCTAACCTATTCCTTAAATGAAGGTTCCAAGGAAAACTAATGTCAGCAGAACAGAAGATTAGTGTTTGCTATTTAAGAGATAAAATAACAGGATACCTGATGTCACTAGTCAAATCTTAAAAAGCAAGATTTTTCCTAGAGCCTGAAATTACCAAAAACATTAACCTCTTCTTAAAAAATTTTAAATGGTCCTCATGTAGCATACCCAAAAATCATTATGAAGACAGGCAGAAGCCAAGCAGAAACAGTGACAGTAAAACCATTCAAAACTAAAATGTAATGGGAATGGCTTTCCATTCTTTCAGGTTAGTGCAGTAATTTAGTCTTATGCAAATGGTTATAATCCAAGCAAAACCCAGAGACTGACAGTGTTTTACTCTCATTTGCATCTCACAATGCCATGTAGAATAGGACTCTGTATGTGACGGACACTGTGGAATGGCATCACTCCATAGGAATTAACTCTCTTTTAAACGGGTGTTTTGTAATGCATAATAAAATAAAATAGAATGGAACAGTTTCTTGGGAAAAAAAAAATCACAGAATTTGCATGTACAGTTAATTGACTTTGGATTTTGCGATGTTACAAGCTTACATTGATGCTTTTCCCCCGATTTAAGCATTTTCAGGTTCTTTCTCACCTACTTTGACAAATGTATTGTAACATGAAATCTGATTGAATTTAGCAAAAGAACTTTAGAAAATTATGCACATATATCTAGACCTGCACATGCAGGTAACAAGACTGAATACTTCTCATACCCTAGATAAAAGCACAAAGGATTAAACTGGTATGACATTTTAAACAAAATATTGTGAAAATATTAGAAGAGATTAGTCTACACTGTAGTATAGGAAAACAGTGGTGAAGTTCAGAGTAAAATGCTGAAAACAAAACAGCATGAAGAAAATAGTTCTGTTCTCTGAAGGTATTATCCATCTCCCAGACTTCTAATGACTTAGATGAGAACAAGTTAGTCCACTGCAAGGAAAGGTTTCAGAATAAAATCTGAATTTGTTTCCATTTCATTATGTCTATATACAACTCAGTTAAAATCACACCCTGTAGAATGAATTCCATGCTATTGCTGTTGGATTTCTTTTAGCTCACTTATTACTCGGGGTATGTACTATAGAAATACCCAGCATACATAATTTTTAATAAACTTTATGACTAAATATGTTAAATTTAATCCTTAAATTTGTTTGCTTACAGATTCGTTACTGGGCTGCTCATGATAAAGAAGCAGCTGCACAACGAGTACAAGTGAGCAATCAAGAATATTCAACCAAACTGGAAAACCTGAAGCCTAATACTCGCTACCATGTAGATGTTTCTGCTTTCAATAGTGCAGGCTATGGACCTCCCAGCAGAACCATCGATATTATTACCAGGAAAGCACGTAAGTAAATGGAGCATTGGGTTATGGATAATGTCATGTACTTCATCATTGCATGTTTCATCACGTCCATCATGTTTTCAAACGTGACAATTTATATACCAAATCTTCTCCCCTTATGTGGTATTGCTTCTTTGTCTTAAAATTTCTAAGGTTTTCCTTCCTCTCTTCTGTTGCTATGTACAATGTGGATGTTATTCAGAAGGTGGTAAAGAAACTAAGATTATAGGCTTATAGGAGAGTGAGCTGCAAATTCAGATCAGGTTGCTCAGAGCTTTATCCAGTTGAATCTTGAAAACCTCCAGGGATAGAGACTGCACAACCTCTCTGCGAAACATGTTCCACTGTATGAATTTTTCTGGGCATCTAGTCTGAGCCTCTTAACAAAATTTGTGCCTTTTCTCATTTGTCCTCCTGCCATACCACTTTGAAGAGCCTGGATACTTCTTGATAACCTCCCTGTAAGAACAGACATAGGGCTCTTAGGTCCCCTCCAAAGCAGTCTTTTCTCCAGGGTGAACAATCCCAGCTGTCTCCCCTTCCCAGGACAAGTGCTCCAGCTCCCCACCAGGTCAATGGCCCTCTGCTGCAGTCATTCCAGATTACCAGTGTCTTTCTGGTACTGTGGAGCCCAAAGCTGGACATGACATTCTAAATGATGAACAGTTCAGACCAGCTATTACTGAAGCAGCTACACACTGTCTTTTTGTTTAGTTAATAGTGAGAAGGATTGTATTCTGACAATTAAATTGTGACCAGTTGCCATTTCATTAACAGCAGAGGGAGCCAGGACCAGACAGCCTTGGAAAGTGGATGATCTGAATCACACCCTTGAATTTACATGCCGTAATAGGTCTCTGAATATAGCTTCTGACTTAATAATGATGCCTAGCATGAATATATGCTTAGCAATGTTCAATTAAGAAATACATCTTGTGTATTTAGAACACACTTACATGGGCTAAAAATATGTATAGCTATTTTGAGGATTTCTGTCAGCAAATAGTATATTGTGCAGCTTGCATCTGCAGGGTTCATCCATGTTGAATAAGACCATTTTATAAGCTTATTGTGTGAAATATAGTTAATGATTTCTGCAGCTGGGTACTCCAAATTCTACTGAGTTAAATGTTGCAGGTGCATGCCTTTACATGGCTAATTAAATATTTAGTCTCAATGACTAAATATGACTTGAGCCACATTTCTGGGAGGTTCTGAACGTAGTTGCCTGCCAGCAAACACACATGGTCAGCAACACAGTGAAGTGTAATGTTGGCCACTTTCATTCTGTCAACACAGAAAGGCAAACCCACAACACAACCAACAAGCCATCCAAAATTGCCTGGCTCGAGCTGGAGCAGTTAATTCCAGGAAGGAGACTAGCCCTTAATCATACAAAGATCAGCCTCATTTCCCTTTTTACATTTTTACATGTCTCTATAAAAGTGTAATTGAGAATTTATGAAATCTCATTTATGTGCACATTATAACTATGTTGCTTTTCAGCTCCAAGCCAACGTCCAAGAATTATCAGTTCTGTAAGATCTGGTTCAAGATACATCATTACCTGGGATCACGTGAAGGCAATGTCAAATGAGTCTGCAGTTGAAGGATACAAAGTACGATCTATGAAAATATTTTTTATCTTTGTGTATGCTGTGTTTTACAGACAGTGTTGAGTATTTGTACATAGTCAGACTTAAACTTAGTTACATGCTAAAAATTAAGGTATCGTGCTCAGAGATCACAGGCATCCAGTAGGCTTAGGACAAAGCCAATGGGCTTAGTCAATATGATGAGAAAACAATGAGGTGCTGAAATTCATTTGTATGGTAAGCCATATTATGGAAAAGTTTAGATCAGTGACTGCAGCAACCTGCAATTTCCCATAGGATTGCATTTATTCTCTATTGGCTAAAAATAATGCTTAAAAAAATTTTATACTTTAATAGTTCTTTCTTATACCAGTACGTGTTGTTCCAGCTTTCCTTTCCCTTCTCCATGGGTGTTACAGTTCCTGGAACACAAGTTCTTTAAAGTCTGGGAAGGTAGAGGAAGGAAAGGGACATTTAACCTCATCAGGTGCAATTACTGTGTAACTAGAGCAAGTGTATATACTAACTATAGGGTGTACAGAAAGCTTCAAAAATTAATTCCTGTTTAACTTTACTGATTGCTTGGTAGTAAGAAAATTAGTATCATGCTCTGCATGTACAAATTTTACTTGAGGAGTTGAACTGCTTCCTGAGAATTGCTGACAGTATTTCACAGAGATTATTCCAGAAGGGATGGGGATCTTTTCTAAAGGTCCTACAAGACATATACCATCACATTTGCAATAGTTGCACATCACTGAGAAAAAATAATAAAATTAATAATTGTTTCATTCATGAAAATGGTAATTAATTTTATGTCAGAAAACCCAGCTGAGTTCTCATATTTTTATTTGATTCTCTTTGCCACCCTGCATTATTGTCCTCCACCATTTAATTACTTACTTCAAATGGAAGGACTGAAATTATTTTTCAAAAGGTGGCATAATTTTATAACAGAGAAAACAATGAGGAAACATCCTGTCTAGATTCACCCTACGTAAAAATGGAAAAAGTAGTATCAGCCACTAAGTTGTGATATATTTAGGCTTCATATATAAATAAAAACCTAATACATTTTCATTGACATGTTGTACATATGTAGCTGTGTTTTCATGGATATGTGGCATTTCAGTAACTGCACTTACTGTGACTTTCTTAGGTGCTTTATAGACCAGATGGACAACATGAAGGCAAGTTATTTTCAACTGGAAAGCACACAATAGAGGTCCCTGTCCCCAGTGATGGTGAATATGTTGTGGAGGTCCGAGCACACAGTGAAGGAGGAGATGGAGAAGTAGCTCAAATAAAAATTTCAGGTGAGCAGATAACTTCCCTTCTTTCCCACACTCCTTGGAAATCTAGGACTGAATTTTTTCCTCTTGCACACTATCCAGAGATGGATACAGCATTCCTGTCCAAAATTTGAGAATTAGCTCAGTGACTGCACTGAGAATTAGTTTATCTTAAAATATTTCTGAAGACTCGTAATGCACACAGGACACTCCAGCAGCAGTGCAGATCAATCGTGAAAGCACTGCCAGCCTTCCAAATATCACACTGCTTCTACTCATGTCCCCAGTATCTCATTCCTTTGTCAACTGCCACTAAGAGAAAAGTAACTGAGAAAAATAAGCAGCCCACAGGGATCCACAGACTGATTGCTAGGGAAGTTCCACTTTTCAGGGAAGAGAGGAGCTGTGGCACAAAGAAATAAGCAATAAGAAATGCAACATGCTCAACTTTAGAGTGGTCTGGATGATTGGTAAGGATGGGAAGGAGCATGGCTCAGACTGATTCAAGTTGTGCTCACTGTGGGCTCTAACTACGAGCTCAGACATGATCTGCACATCTCTTTCCTGTTAGTTCTGTAATTTAAGTAGTGCCTTAGCACACTGTATGAAGCAGAACATATGAATAAACATCAAGGATTTGGATAGTGTCTTTGCAAGGCTATGATTTAAACGCTTGCATTGTGTCCTTGGCTTTTTAATTAAAAAATGAGCTTGAGGATTAGTGAGGATTAAACCTCAACACTATTCTCGTCACAGAGTCAGAACAACCATTATTGTGTCTTAAAAAATGTAATGCCTGTGCTGTATTATCTGTGTACTGTGAGAGAAGCTGCCCTTTCCGAAAGGTGTGGACTTCCTATCTGCTGGTTTTCAGTTATATGTACAGTTTATATTGCCTAGTGTGAACTCAAGGATAACTCCATTGTTGTTTGTATGATCTTGATCAAGTAGAATCTAGAGGTAGAGAATCCGTCATTTGCCAGATACTGTGTTCTTATGATTAATCATCTGCAGTTTTGAAATTTGACATTTTTTTTTGCCTAATTTTTAATCTATATTTGGTTTGGGTGTCTGGACATTGTTTCCTTTTATAGCTTTTGTCTAGATTAAAGTCTTTTTGTGCCCACTATATTCTCGCCATTAAGAAATGTATATATATCAGTCAAGTGACAGATGAAATGCTAAACAGACTGAGTGCCTTGAATTTCTCCGTGATAACATTTTCTTCAGGTCTTAAATAATTTCAGCAGCTCTTCTCTTTACCTCCAACTTTTGAGAATTCCTTTAGGACTGTAGACACTATGACTATGTGCAATATTTCAACTCTGCTGTCTGCAGAGATAGTCTCACCACCCTACACTTAACTACTCCCAGCATTATTCATGAAAGGCTTTCATTATCCATTTATTTTCTTGCACTGGGCTATAAAATGGTTCTCATCTTGTTTGTCCAACACCAACTAAATCCTTCCTGGAAAACTTGCTTTCCAGGATACGGTGTCCCATCCTGATCTGTGTGGCATCTCTTTTTTCCTTGGTGTATAATTTTGCCTGTGATTATGACAAAGCATACTCGGTTTGAATGGCTTAGGTTCCCATGTTTTCTGGATTTCTGTATGAATGTGATGTTGTCACCCCAGCTAGACAGAAAGAGACTGTGCTTCTGGTGGCCTAGGTAAAGGCAGCACTCCTTGGACTCAGTTTAGGAATGGAGACAGAAAAGGAGACAAGAAGCAGGGTAATCTCTTTGGAATACACAGTATACAGAGTATTGGGTAAGCATTTCAAGCTGTCTGTGAGCTCATACCATGCTTCTTCCAAAGAGCAGAATGAAGTGTAGTTTTAACATCTACACATGACAAATTATGTCTTCTAATTTTTATTCTAAAGGAAATTTCCCAGTAGTGTGACAGGGTTTAGAGTAATTACACAGGAAGTGTAAAAGAGCGGTGAGAAGCTTTTAAGTTAGGATGATTTTTCTGAGAGTCATGTAAAGAAGAGAAGATCTAGTTTGATAGGAATGTGTGTTCTGGTGGTCATTTAGCCGAAATGGAACTTAGATATTCACAGAGAGATGTAAACAATAGCTAAAGCAAAACATAAGGCATTGTACCAAATTCAGAGATGACCATTGTCTTACTTTACCTTTAGGCATCGGATTCCAGAGTTTGCAAACCAAAATAATTTCCTGCATAAGTGAATGGGGAGAACTAAGCAACTAGGGAAAGGTTCAAAATATCCTGGATGCTGACCAGGAATGACCAGGTCTTAAGCGAAATGGAAGGCTGCACCAAAGAGAGGAATGACTAGAAAACCTCTGTGTCTTCCAGATCAGTGTTTTCCTGCTGTTCACTGGATATCAAATCTGAAGTAATCTACATAATACATTTGAGTTTGGTGTCTAGGCTCCCATTATAATCAGTTGTCATCTAGAGTGTAATTCAGAAGCTTAGACAAAGACTGTAGCATTAGGTATGCCTCAGATTACAAGGGACATCCACAGAATCTGGACAGACATGATATGATCTACAGGGGACCTGAGGTCTTCTGGATCAGCAGCTGGAGGCCAGTCAGGACACCAGAAGACATCTTTTGGCCTCCGTTTCAGGCATACAAATTGCACCCTTTTGCAAACCAAAGTCATTTACTTGACTTATGTGGCTGCTGTTGCTGTGCTAGGCTACCATGTTGTCAGCCTGCTGTAGATGCATTCTAAGCAATTCTTGCTGAATTAAGTCTGATTTAGGTTTAAGTGCAAGAACATCTAGTCCAGGAATGCTGATTGGCCCTGAGGTCTTAACTTGGGTATTAAAAATAGAGCACATTTTAAGTAACAAAATTACATTTGGAAGGCAAATGTAAAAGAAATTAGAAATATGTTATTTCTAGATCAACCCCTTATTTAAGGGGCAAACATCCTCTTCCTTCTCACAGAAAACCCAGTCGCATGCTGAAAAAAGAGGCTAATGTTCTGCAGCAACTTTGCTCTCATATAACCATTCAGCTTCCTACAGGATACAGTGTTTTAGTTGAGAAAAATATAAAAGAAGTTTACCAAACACAGCCATTTCTGATACATTTCTTTTTAGTGAACATACTGAAATGTCAGTGCTTGTCACTCACTATATATACACTGAGCTGCATTTCAACATACAGCTATAATGGGTGTAAAATACAGTCCTGAACTGTTGTATTTTATTGGCTAGTGCCAATTGGTAGGAGTTGGAAATATTTTTCAAGCCCATTATAGTAAAATTCATTCTTGGATACCACAACCAGCTGAAGGTTGGAATTACTTGTTTAACTGAAGGAATAGGTTTCAATGGCTAATAATAGGCTTATCTGTTTTCTTTGAAATATATTAAAGGCTGGGATTATTTTTTTTGTCACTTGCATGTGTTTTGGATTGCAGTGCTTTGACATAATGTTAATATTAATGTAATCAAGGCAATCAAGCAATCAGTAGGAACTAAAACCATATGGTGCTTGGTTCTTTTGTCATTTCACTCATGTAACTGCACTGGCCTCAGTGCAATTAATTTATTCCAGAGTAAGGAAAAATAGAATCAAGTTCTCAAATTTTAAAATTTCATCCTGGGGGAAGGGGGGAAAGCAACTTCTGATTTGGGAAAATACTGGGGAAAAAAGGAAGATACCATGAACCTTCACCTTCAAATATTAAATTGGGTCAATGTCTCAGTTTAAATAGTGACACAGAGTAAGAACAGTTTATGTATTGTATATGCTTACAGCAAGAGAACAAAATTACAGCTTCTCTTTGTTCACTGCACACATCTACATACACATATGAACTCCATTTGCCAGAGGCATGATTCAGGATCCTGAAAAATTATTTACTTTGAAGCACAGTTTTTTCAAAGGAAAATACAAAAAAATTGCCCATAGTAACTCATACAAACATTTTAATTATTTTATCTTTTCTTTTAATGATTTTTATTATTAATAATATTTAAAGGGGACATTAATCTCTCTTGCAAATGCTACTGTCAACTAAATCAGGTGGTCATTCACATTTCATGAGGTGTAATCACAATCTTTTGATCTAATTTATTGGTACTGCCTCCTTCCAAACCTTACTTTGACAACTAAGATTTGACAATTCCATGCATGGCAACCTATTTAGCACTAGAACAAGCATTTTTTGAAAAGCTATATTGTTCTTCATTTGAATTTCTTCTCTTTTTCTTGTATACAACTCAACAGTAAGACAGACTGCAGAAATGTTTTCATAACTAGTTACATTTTCTTAGTCTGCACTATCCTATGATAATCCCAAAGCTGTTTATTTTGTCATTTATGTCTATCTATATGGGAAAGCCTGGATACATACAAAGTGTGAATACAATGAAATTTCATTTTTAGCCATGAGGCTTGTATCTAAGCTGTGTCGTGGTGGTTAACAGGCTTTATAGCTAGAAATTGGACGTGTGTGTACATGGATTTAGAATACACCAGAGGTTTAAGAGAACAATATCACACAAAAACAAGAGCAGGATAGGTTATTCATTATCAGAGGTTACCGAAACGACAGGAATCCATAGTTGCTATACATCAGAAAACAGAAAAAGAGACCACTGCCTTGAGAAGGACCATGTAACTTCCTCCTGATTTCATCTTCAGTCTGAGATGCCACATGCCATGCCTGGGAACTGCCTGCAAATTCCCCACTGACAGCTATTGCACTGTCACATGAAGTCACGAGAACTCCACAGTGCCTTTAAACTTGAGCAAAAAAGGCATCTACGGCAACTTCACACACCGTGTTACATGTTTTAACGTGTTACATTTTGGAGACTTTGCTGACTATCCCCAAGCTTGCAAGAATGCTAGAGGGAGGTGTGATTGTCACGAAAAACATATATTCCTGTTGGATCTCATAAAGTTAAGATACTCAAGATCCTAAAGATAGATACTATATTGATATAGAGAATATCAATGAAGGTAGCGCAGCTATGAAGTGAATTCTGGGTGCGGTGTGCAAGAGAGGAAAGGAGTCTTCAGCTAGAGTAAGGATGGCTAGCAAGGTTGTCATGAGCAATGGGAAGACAGGTAAGTAGGAAAAGCTGTTCACTTTTTGCATGATGAGAATGATGGTACTCAGTAAAATTAGCGGCAGCAGAGTGAAAACTACAAAGTAATGCTCTTTTGCATGGCACAGAATTGAACTGTGGAACTTCCTGCTACAGGGTGTTGTGCAGGGCAAAGCTATACATAGGGGTTTGGTCTATCACCCCTTATTTAAAACTGTGTTGTATATTCAGCCTCTGGCTCAGGAGCTGCTGAAAAGAAGCTGCAGAGTAGCTCAGCTACTTTGACATGAGTGGGAAAGAATGTAAGAGGAAAGTCATATTCTGCATGCCTTTTTTTTTCTTTCCGCTGCATCTGTTACAGATGGGCTCCACTGTTGGAGTCAGTGTCCTGAGCTAGATAAGGGCTTTGGTCAGACTCACTAAAGCTGACCCTATGGTCCCAGCTTCAGGAAAGTGTACTATGAAATGCCTGAATAATACTTAGTTGATGGACAAAGGATTAGACCTTCTTCTGAAACCCTTGAATGCTTTCTTTACTGTTCTCAGCAGTTTGGATGTTACCCACCCAACAATGACTGACTTTTAAAATGTTTAAGAAAAAGAAGAAATTTTGGTTCACTGTGCAGTCAGAAATACTTTTTTTTAAAAAATCAGCAAGCTCTTAATTGCTGCTGTTTCAGTAGGACCATCAATTCATCAATGATTTAAACATCTGACATTCAGATTCAGTTTGGCTGAACTATACTTCTCCACTAATGTATCCAGTTGCTGAAATATATTCCACAGGTACTTCCAGGTTTTTCTATTACACCAACACAGGAACACTATACTCCTTCTCTGTTATGAAACAAAATGCTTCGTATTTTATATTCATTGTACTTTACCATTAGACGATTAAAAAAATCCAAAAGATTATTAACTCTCATGCTTAAATGTAGCAACAGAGCAAAAAAGAATATCACAGGAAAAATCACATAGCTCATAGAGTGAATGCCAAGACTAGTACTTTGCTTTAATAGTGTAATCCCTTTGATGCATAGTGATTTAATTTAATAGAAATGCATTTTCTGCTTTCACCTCTTGGTAGGACATCTCACTATTGAACTTTTTGCAGTATTTTTAATTGGTTTGAGAAATCAAAGCCAGCTAAGCAGTGTTTAGAGTGATTTAAAGTAATCTTTGGACGACTCATCTCATTTTTTTCCCCTTAATAATCTAGACAGGATTTCAGACGTGATCACAGGGGTGAAGGAATCAAGAAGGGAATACTTTCTAGTCATGACAATTCATACGTGTTTTAATTTTCAGTAGCAAGACATCAAACTGCCTTATTCAGATCCTTGTGGTTTTCAGTTCAATGGCTAACAATCTGTCTTACTTTTTATGGGTCCCTTGGAGTAGTGGCATATTCACACCTCTCCATCTTACGCACTTAACCTAGCCAGACTCCTCCTCTTCTTTCCAAGAACAGTGGTTCAGAAAACCTAGGTTAAACATCTGCTGTTACACACCTTTTGATGAAACCTCTCTCTCAAGACAACAAAACCCAGTAGTTATCTTGACAAAGGCAGCAGTGATAGTTTTCCAGTTGCTTCAGTGGCAAAGTCCAAAGGAGTTCAGAAGCACTCTTTAGTAGTAAGGAAGGTGCACAGCTCTTCAGTGTAGTATTAAGGAAACACCACAGAGTCTAGTGCCTTTAATAAATACCACTGCTTCGCATGGTGGAGAGGGGTGTTCTAACAGAAGCACCTAACTGCACAAAGAGCAGTTACAAAGATGATGAATCCAAAGTCTTAGTAATGGCAGATGTTACAACATAGGGCAGTGGCCAGAAATTGTAAATTGAGAGGTTCAAGCTGATCATTAGGAAAAACTTCACCCAGAGGGTAGGGCAGTGCTGGAGCAGGTTACCCAGAGAGGCTATGCAGTTTTTATCTTTGGAACTTTGTGTGACTGAGCTAGGCAAAGCTGCAGCTGACAACACCCAGTGTTGGCGACAGTCCTGAAATGAGTGGGAGGTCAGACTAGACAGCCCCGGAGGTACAGGCAGGTACAACCAGGCGTTTTGTGCTCCTGCGAACTGTATCACTTTCAAACTTCAGATCTACTGACAGCACATTAAATTATAACTGTTTCATTGGAAGTATATTTTGTACTGTGATTATTTGGCAGGCTTGTATTCACGTATTAGTAGATTTATTTGTTGCTACAGGTATAAAGTGTAGATAAAAATCACATATTTACTAACTTGAACTTCTAAGTGTCAGTGACCATACCAAATACTTTTATTTTTGCCCTCTTTATAGATATAGATAGATTTAGATGTATTAAATAGTGTATCTTATTACATAGAGAAACACTCTGTGCCCTTTTCAGACTACTTGAAGGACTTCAATGTCAAAATGTTCTTGCCTTTAAAGATTAGTGCCATATATTTTACTTTCACTGTATTCCAAAACCTGTTCATAGAAGGAAGAGATGGACAGTCAGTAACGAAGTTCTCAGAAGCAGGCACTGGAAGAGTGCTACCTGGCCTGTTTTCTGTGCCTGTTCAGCACAATTATATGAAGCCAGTGGCAAGGGAAGGAGGAATATTACTTCTGTCAAAGCAGGAAATGTCAGAAGGATCCCTCATCTAAGTTAACATGAATGTTTGCGAGTATCAAATTTGGTGCTTGTGGCTGAAGTAAGAACTTTATCAGGAGAAAAATTCTATCAGAAGATCAGTTTGAAAGTTTCTTCTCCAGAGTATGAAAAATCTGCTTGATTTTTTGCCTTTCAACTCCCAGTGTTTCTAGATCAGGGCTGTAAGACTTTTTAGAAGGTGTGATTTAGAAAAATCCATCTTCCTGAGCTCACTACAGGAGAAACTAAGTAAAAGGCTACTTAAACTGTGTTGAATGTGAGGCAATACTTAGATGATACAGGATATATATTAAGAGACGTAACAATTCTTTCTGTGGTTAAACTCTGTAGCTCAGCATTATTTTCTAATACTGCTGAGCAGAAATAAGTGAAACATAGAATTAAATGTAGCAGTGTAAGTCACTGGTACCTCTTTTAGGACATTATCTGTTAAAAAGTTTCCCTCCTTTATTTCCACATGAGAAAATTTTGTCTCTCCCTAAACCAAATATGTCATGAATTTCGAAGTTACTATTTTCTCTAATAACAGTACACAGTGATAGCTTGTTTCATGGAGGTAAAAAGCTTTACTTTTTTTGTAAAGTTTTTTTTACTTGCTTTAAAGGAGGTGCTTGCACTCAGTTACAATGGCTGTTAGTACTTCTGTATCAGGACACTAAAATGTAAAATGATGTGCTCAGCTGGAGGGAAATGTGGCACTAATCACAGCCTTTTCTGAATGTTCCTACAAAGTTGTCACAATCCCAAAATTACTTTGTAGAAAGCCAGTGGAATTGCCAACAAATGTAACAATCTAGAAACCATTTCTATGCTAACCCCCTGCTCTTGGTTTTTTTCACGTGTTCTTGCTAGTTTCTGCCCTCATCTCTTTCTCCTTTTATTTTACCTGTGTTTGGAACTGGGTACATTTGAGCATTCCCAGAAAAGTTTTTGTATTAACCAGTGTACTTTTTTTCTGGTATGCAGCCCTCTAAGATGCCTATTCCTGCTTATTGCTCTCTGTATTCATTACCAGAGATCCTGCTACCCAGCTACCTTGGAAAATTGTATTGACATTTCCAGTTTAATAGTACCTAATTCTTCAAAGTATGTCCTTATCAGTAAAAATTACATTATTTTGCTCTGGGGAGACACATGCTAGGCCATCTGTTTGCTTTCTTCCTTTCTGCAGTAACTTTCATGCCCAATTTAAGATTTTTCCTGCCTTGCTGAACAGCGACACCCATTTTAAGCTGAGGTGGCCTGTTCAAGTAATTTTATTTGCTGCTTCTCAGTCCACTAGTTGCAGGAGGAGTAGGTTCCTCACTCAGAAATCCCCAGACATGCCAGCTGGCCAAAGATGATCTGTTCTTTTCCTTCTTTTCAGGTTTACAATGAAACTTTCTCTTTTGGTCTCCCATTTTTTCCCTGAGAACATGAGCCCTTTTTGATGAAAAAAACAGTCAGTGACTCTCTCAGGGGTTGATTGAATTCCTCTGAATGACTATCAGCCGTAATTTCTGAGGCAATGCAGAACACATTTATGTGGGAATGTTCACAGCCAAGTGTTCTGCCACACCAGACAATCAGCGTATTCATAGATAAGCTTTTCTGTATGGGCAAGCTGCGGAAACTTGCTCCAAGCTCCTCCTGCTGCTTCAGCAGGGCAGTTTCCAGCAGTGAACACCTCATCCTACCTAAGCACATGATTCAGCCTTACTTGGCCTGGCAGTACTCCTGGTGCTGCTGGTGAGCCAGTTTGTCTGGAGTAACTTTTCACAACTGGAGAGTCAGAGCAGATGCTGAGAGGTATGACAAGCTCATAAGTCATATAAGTGTTCCTGAAACTCACAAAATTCACGTGAAGTAAAACTTCAAGCATGGGTCACAGGAGGACATTCATAGTTGTTCTTGGTATTATTTATTGAGTATACTGCTTTTTAAAAGTACATTAAAAAAATATTACCTGTGGTCTTCTACTTAATTCTCCATGCAAAGAATTTGTAATGAACATTAATATATGTAAAGGGAAATCATCTACATTTGTTGGCAGTTAAGTAATAGCCCACCAACTGAAAATTTTCTCATTTTCCTCGAAGTCCAAGGCATCTTTTCATTTTGGCAGCCCAGGTCTGTAGCAGGGTCAGAGTGTTGAGATTGAAACCCAGCTGAAACCAGGACATAGAGTCAATGGAAAAGAAGCCCCCTCTCTGCCTGCCACCACTGACAACACGCCAGGTGACACTGCCAGAACAAAATGTTTACTTGGCTCCAGTATATGGACTTCAAGTAGAAGACAGACTAACACCATGGGCTGGACAAACCACCCAGACCATCAGCAGGACTTCAAATATGTTTTTAATGTTCTCTCTTTTTCTTACAATAATTTTAAAGGTCTTCCACAGATGCACAGCAAACCTTAACACAGCACAAAGCATGGGGAGATGCACAGGCAGCATTATTTCCATCCTGTATATCTACTCTGCTGCAAAACAGTAATTCCCAGAGTTGTGAATTACTCTATAGCACCATTCTTGAAAGGTTTATGGCACAGGCAAGAGGAAAATTTCATCATGCCCAAACAAAGGTATTCCTAGACAAGGGAAAGTTGGACCCATGGCTTAGCAATGATGCCAGTGATGCAAGATAAGCATATTCTAATTAGTTCAGTTATTTTCCATTTACTATGAATAGGGTTAGCAGACTTCAAATCATGTCAGCTGATGCTACGTATTTCTTTTACAGTAGTCTTCCATGAAGACAGTATTTTCAGCTGGGACAAGTGGACTTTCTTTTCAGAAGCCAGCTGACAAAACTGCAAACCTACTCACTTATTTTATTCAATTTAGTTTAACCTGGAGAAATTACATTTCTTCCCTTCCTGGTTTTCTGTTCTACATGGGTAAATGAAAACACTCAAAAAACATATGAATTAAGCCTCAGGGATGCTAAAGAAACTTAACAAACAGAGCAGGCAAAAATCCATTTTTTAAAATTTTTTTAATTTTTTTTTAGGATAGCCGAATTTTTTTCCCAGAGAAGTGGGCAAGCTTGCTTAGAAGGAAGGAGAAACAGAATGTGAGAAGGCTTTGCATTTACCCTTTTTAAAGTAAAAAGGAGAGGTATAAAAGCAGGCAGCCCTGATGGAAGATCAGTTTTTGGATCCTAGACCAAAAGAAGACTATTATTTACAAGAAAGTAGGTTTCAGTTTGATCATTCTTTCAGGAAAAGAAACCTATTTTGCAAAACAGTCGTGAAGGCAGACTAGTTTCTTAACAAATTCACTTACAGAATTCACATTACAAACTTAAATCTTTGTGAATCATATAAAATATCAGTTCTGGTAAGAAACATTTCTCTTTGCCTTACCCATACTAGATGTATGATAACTTGTATCATGAAAAATGTGTTGCAGTGACTGTATCATTCAGATAGACAGTCTGCATCTACCTAACTATTTCTGCAGTGCAAGAGGAGTGCATCTGTAGAGATAAACAGCAGCATTGAGGATCCAGCTCCACAGTGTATGTTCATGTCAGATTTTACTTTGTGGTACCACTAATCTGGTCCTGCACAGGGTATCTAAGACAGCTCCACGGTGCAAAATAAAGCCCAGTAAGCGGGACAGCTGAGATACTTCAAAAACACACTCCCTCTAAACTGCAACAGTCATGTTAGAAATGTGGCAAAGCTAAGAGACACCATAAACCCCATAATTCCATAAACCCCTCGATGTTCAGTGTGTGGAAACTAACAAAACTGTCATTTAATATAAAGTAATTCTTGAACAATCTTTCCTGACAACAAAAGCGAAGAAAGAGTTTTGCCGCAACAGGATCAGCTCATGATTAGCCAAGGAGTATCTTGTATTTTGTATATGTTGGCAGGGCAAACACTTTCCCATTGAGAAAGAGAAGTTATTCACATATGACAGCTTCACAGATGACCAGTAACTAATTTCCTGGTTCACAGATCTGATGAAAGTAAGATTTCTAACTAAGCCTGTAGATTTTTTTTTTACAATCTTGTATAGAAAGATACTGGTGTTGGGAAAAGGGCCAAAATTGTCATATCTTTAAGATAAGTGACATTTAAAGAAAACAGTGATGTATTTTTAATAACAAATTGTTACAATGATGTGGGAATTGCATCAAAGTCTGAACTGATTTAAAGTCTGTTTCATTTAGGCATTAAATTGATTTCATTTCTTTTGAGTATAATCAGAAGACTGTTGCATACTGTTCAAGATGTCAGTAAAATCTAGAATCTCCATTCAGAAGTGTAAAAGATTTCATCTCAGACTTGATGTATTTGAGATGGCAACACAGAATTTAAAATACAAATAGAAAGCTGTGAATTAGTGGGACTTTACCTGAAGTTCCTGTGATATGTGAAGAACTTGCTGAAGGAAAACCCATCCAGCAGTTGTTCTCTTTATTTACTCAGATAAACATCCACTTGTGAAAAAGGCTGCAGGACACAGGAAAAAAGTCAGGTTAACTGCACACATCCCAAATAAATTATATTTGGTGTTAAGCTACATTCTAAGTATGTCTCTGTAAGTAGTTTAGTCCTAGCCTTAAAACTATCAGCTACAGGGACTCTATAGCAGACAGTAGTAAGGCCTCCATGGGTATACTGCAAGATTTCACAACCTTTGCTTGGGGCTCTGTTTTACTGGTGTGCGTTTCATTGTTTATTTCAAAGAAATGAAGACTCTTGACATGACGTCCACACATGGTGTGTTTGACTGATTTGGTTTTGGCTTTGTCTTTGATGGCTGTAGTTTGCAATTTCATGCACACTGGTGTAATGGTTTAGGGTCAGGGCAGCCCCTTAGACCTATAACAGATGCTCTCTGTTAACCCCCCTCCCTCCCCAGAGGGGAAGAGAAAGGGAATAAGGGAGAG
>WUAM01000323.1:11570213-11610920 GCA_024336885.1 Actenoides hombroni
ATCAACACCCTCCAGCTCCCAGTACTGCAGCATAAGGGCTGGATGGGGAAAAGCAGCTCAGCCAGACCCACTACAGTAGATTCTTCATGAACACATCTACAAGAGAGGGATATATGGACCAGGGCAGCCCCTGCCCCAGCAATGCTGCAGCAGGGCTGGGCTCTGGCTCCCCGCAGCCCTGCCCTGCCCAACCATGGGTCCTGCTGAGCCAGACTCACCTGCAAGTCTACTTCCCATCCTAACCCCATCCCATCTGTGTCCTATCCTCAGACAGGTGTCCAATGACCAGGGCTGGGGCTGCCTCTGGTGCTTCCAACTGCCTTGCTCCCTGCACGCCCCATGGGTCGTCAGCCTCACCATGCTGTCACTGACAGTGATATATCCTATATCAGTGACAGAAATTATTCAAGGTATGCAAACAACTAATGTGGAAAAGCAGCTGAGTTTGTCAGATTTGCTGTAGAGATCCTTAAAAATCTGTGTGATTCTGAAATCGAGTACAATGTACATTGTCCCTCACATAAAACAGTGACACAGCACAGCTGAAGGATTGTATCCATGAAAATAAGTTCTATCTGACTGATTGTTAATTGGGCTTTTTTTTTTTCTTTTTCATTGTTGTTTATGGATTTAACTGAGCAGGAGGATTTGAAAGAACAACAGGTGTGACAGAAGAGCATATCTCAAGATAGACATCTCCCAGCAAACACTGCAGACCCATTCAGCAAACATGGTAGCTCTACTTCCTTTGAAGGTTTCACCTCTTTTCTTGAGCCAGTCTCTACTGAAAAGGATAAAAGGAGAAAATTAAGAGTGAGCTGTTCCCAGTCCAAAAAGGGCTTTTCTTTGCAGTGGGACATAGCTGATCCAGGGATCTTCAAGGGGATGTAAAGCTAGGAGGAGCACAGTACCCCTGCCCCAGAGCTTGGGTTGAGAGCGGGCAGGCAGGCAGGATTGCCGTACCAAGCCTCAGCAAATGTACAGCTGCTCTTGTGATTATGGACAAGGAAGAAAGCTCTCCAGTACATTATCATGTCCATTGCATGTTTACCACTGGTGAAGGTCGGAGTAGCATGGGAAAGCAGTAAGTACTTTTGAAAACTTTTATTCCCTCTCCACCAAAACCTGTAAAGTGATATGAAGGTTGTAGAGCTGCAAAAAGTCAGCAGACAGCAGGGCTTAGTTGAGAGTAAGTGGAGGTAGTGAGAGGGCATGCTTGAGCTTTGTGGATTCACTGGGGAGCAGAGAGCATGGAACAGAGGACTTTAAATGAAAAAGCCCAAATCATTGAACATGTCTTGGATACAGTTTGTTGAGAATTATGAGAAATGAATGAATAAAAGCTGTCACTACTGGTACCAGCAGCTAGCAGATACCTCCTTCTTAAACAGGGTTGCAAGGTTTGGGTCTGAGCTCTGTTACACAAAGATACAGCCAGCACTGGATAGCCATGTGGTGTCTTCAGCTGGCCTGTATCAAACAACAGTGTGATTAGCCATGTGCTTATGGGGACAGTAATTATGATTAAGGGACCACGCTGGATATTTTGTTGACTAGTGACTGGATTGTCTGTATCTGACCTTCTGGCCCACTTTCCCAGTATCTAGTCTTTAGTTCTTGATCCTGGTCTTCTACAAGACATCCCAACAGGATCTCTAAGTTATTTGTGTGTCCCATCTGCTGAAAGAGCTGTGTAAAGGGGTTAAACAGCAGCTATATCAAGTATGCAATCACCCAGCTTCTCTGTGGTATAACTGCAAGCACAGTCTGGATAATGCACATGCACAGTTGATTAAGGGCACATGAAAAAGCATTATACAGATTCATGAAGACACCCATTAAAGCACCCATCTGTTTGGCTTTTTTACTTCCTTTGGCTCATAACAGGAAGCCTCCATTAATTTCCTTTATAAAGTGTGTGCTCTACAAGCAACTGAAAGTAATCCACATAAATATGAAAACAAGTAATACACGTAGAATGAAGATGTTTGAAAGAAGTCCTTCAATTATATATGCTAACGTTCCTGTCCATTAAACATCAAAAATTAATTTTCTTGAATGGACGTATTAAAATTACCTCTTATTAAAAGCTGATCACTGCCAGATCAACTATTCCTAAATGCTTATCATTACATAGAATAACGACAAAGCTCACAAAGTGTTTTGTGCTTATGTGCCTGTAAACCACAGCACAGAGAGAATGGCTATATACTCTACTTTAAATGATAACGTCTGATGTAAAAAACAGTTGCTTTCTACCAGGCAATAAGGGAAAAACCCCCTCAGTTCAGTCCAGAGTTGTCTAAGAGCTATAACTGAATCCCTTCTACCACATTTTGTGGTCAGTGTTCCACCTACAGGTAGATTCATTTCTTGGCTAGGGCTACATCCACTATTTACTTAGTCAATGCCCATATCCTAGATCAAATGGCAAAAGATCAACCTTTGTAATGATTTGGCTGGAAGGGAAAAGAGTTAAAGCACACATTTTTATATTATTCTTATTATATTATCCATTAAAAAACCCTCCCCAGAAGGACAACACAAAACCTGTTCCTGCCTGGAGGCATTTGTGGCAGGTGCTGACTATAATGACTGATAATACTTCAGACTTGGGCTGAGAAGACTGCTTCTGGAGGATGCCTACAGCAGAGGTATGGAAAAATTTCTTTCTCCTCTAAAATACTAAAATTCTAAATGTTGTGCTGGTTTTATGTGTCTCCTGCCTTCTTTTGTTCATTACAGTAGTGTTCCAGTCTGTGCACTCCAAGCAGTTGCTGGGGAACTTCAAAAGCTGCAAAGGAGTTCCTAAATCATTTTTGCAGCACTGCCCTCCTCAACAGCACAGAGGGATAGGAGATATCCTAAACTAACTTCCCCCCAGTAATGTGTGTTAGGGGAGTTCATTTGTCAGATCCTGGTCTATTTAACACTGCACTGAACTCAGTAGAGCTGGCTTTCATTCCAGCTTGATTAAATCTAGCCAAGAGCCGAGGGAGTTGTGAACCCAGCTGAAATCTCACAGAGCCTGACCTGCAGGGCTGGAGGAAGCCTTTGTCCTCCCGGGCAGAGCTAAGATTTGCTGTGTAATTTTTCTGTGCCTCCCTGGCTACAGTTTTGTAGGAAGGGAGAGGCTACGACTGCACAACAGGGAACAAGACAAGGCTGAAGCACAGAGCTGCTATTGCTGCTGGCAGAGAAACGTGGTTGGTTTGGCATCTGTTTGTACAGTTAGGAACAGGCACAGTCTGCACCCCCCATGCCGGGGACTTTTCCTCCCAGGCAGTAACAGTGAGCAGGCTCACTCCATGGGGCTATGCCAGCAAAACTGCCAAAAGGAGAGCTCTGCACTTTGAGCAGGAGGAGAAATAAGCACTAGGGCCTGTGCTGAAGCTGCTACCCCCCCAACACATGCACCAGAGACAGCTCTGTACATCCACAAGGACACTGATCTCGGGGAACAACATTCACCAGCTCAAAATCTCCTTATCCTGGCAGCTCAGTGGCCCTCAGTTGGGCTCAGAGATCTTCACTTTTCTTATTCATGATTTGTGAGATTTAGCAGCTACACATTGTTATGGAAAGCACTAAAACACATATGGGAAATCTATTCTACCACTTTGACTGCTTTGCAATGTCTTAAATCAGCTAACAAAGTGAGTTTTTAGTTGGAAGACTCTTAAACCACTGAATTTTCTGTTTACTCCTATCCTGCCATGTAAAATTTCTCCCCTTAGACTTTCTTTGGATGAAGTACAACTGGCGGAGCTTTGCACTTATGCTAAAGACCTGAACAACTTGACTGACTTGTTTAAATCCAGTCCTCAAAGTCTGCATCATTCTCCCTCCAGAGAAATGCAGGAAAAAAACAGCAAAATGTGGAGATAGCTCCCTACGGCTACCTGCTTTGCACAGCCTGCTAGGATTCACTCAGGGTTGGTCAGGTCCCCATGATGGGAGGGGGCTCTGAGCAACAGCTCTAGTCATGGAATGCCGAGCTGCCCCACACACCACCCTCACGTAATAATTGGAGATGGAGAAAATATATGCTTTTTCCTAATGCCCAGTAGGTAACCATCCCCCAAATCTGTCACAGGGGCAAGTATGTTTTGGAATTCTTTTCTTTAATTGCTCTGAGGAGTTTCAAATCACAGCTCTAGCTCCCTAAGAGACTCAGCAGGACACTGACTATGTTGTCATGAGGACTTCAGTAGTGATGAACATCAGCTTTCCTTCTCTGAAAGTCAGTAGCACCTAGAGAAAGTAGAAGGGAGGTCAATGGGTGCTCACAGCAAGTGAAGAGATGCAGCCTTTGGGCACTGCTGGACTGACTGGATGCGGCTGCTCCCCTCCCATGGGGTGCATCTGGCCCAGGCTAAGAAAAGTGTCACTATCCCTGCATGGTCCTTACCCTTCCCTCTGTCCTTTCTCTAATATTCCCCATACTGTAATTCCCTGCCACCTAATGGAATGTGCAGGATTGAATTAGTAGTCCAGACAAGTGGTGGATGGGAAAAAATTTTCCCAGCTGAGAAAGGAGCTGCCAGAAGCCAAAGTCCTTGCAAAAAGGCAGTGCTTTCCCCAGACAAAAATGCTTGCTTCTCTCTAGCTAGGCAGGCATATCCTCAGCACCTCCACTCAGGGTCCCCTGAGCTGAAAGCCAGCTTTCCCAACCATGACATGGTGGGGATTCAGGTGTTTGAATTTGAATAAGGCCTCAAAGTGGTTCATTAGCTTGTGGGATGATGTCAGCAATCCCTGTTTATGCCTACTGACAGAAATTAGACACCTACCAACTGAAGTAACAGCTGAGCAATGTTTTTTTGAAGATATCAGTGGCGCCTAACTGGTGGGATCAAGCACCTACATACCTTTGAGGTACTTGGCCAAGGAGATTAAGTGACTTGCCCACAGTCACACAGGAAATCTATGGCAGAGCCAAGAACTGAAACCAACTTTCAAATGACTTAACCACAAGATTATCATTCTTCCATGTATTAAATTATTAATTCTGATGCTTGTCAGGAAGCCTGAGGCACAGGATGGGTGCTTATTAATTGGAGCCAGACTCATAAACATGCACAATGATTTATGTATTCATATGTTTAAAACTGGATGAAAGAACTATCTGGTATCTCATTTTGGATCTTACTTTAGTTGCTCTCCTCCTGGTTTACATAGAGTTGAGGATGCACTGGAAAACAACCAGTTTTCTCCTGTATATGGAACATTTGTTTATGGGTCTATACATGCAGTAGGATTCATTAGCAGTTGAGGAGGTTGGTTTCACCATATATCATCCTAGTCCATCTTTCAGATTTAGACACTGGTGTCACACATTCCTGGCTAGGTTTTGTTTCTCCATGAAGCCAATGTGGCAACAGTATACGTTCACTAGTCTGGGTTTAGTTCAATTTCTTGTGGTTCTTTCGTTATTCTTTCCCTTGAGAAATGAAAAAAGAAAATATCCAGGGAAGATGGAAGACTGCAACAGTGCCAAGGTTTAGGCACTGAACAGGGATGTCTGTGGTAGGAAGCGAGTCTCCCTCTCCTCCTGTGGATGAGGGAGGCTTCTCAGGGGTGACTCAGAGAGGAGCCTCAGTGACATGCTCTGACATGCCCACTGTGGGAGACACTCTGTCTGCATTGACTATCAAGGGAGGCCAGGGAGGCAAGGCTGGCAAACGCAGGCGTTTAGGCATTTAAATATATGTGCTTTGAATACATTCCTCACACCCTGCATACCTCACACTTATGCTTGAGGTACAGTGGTGAGGACCATGGAAATACTGGATTTTTATTAGATGTTGTACTCTAAGCTGATATGTAGCTAGAGGGGGGATAAGACAGCAAGATTAAACTCATCTCTAATGATGCTAATGTGAGTAACCACAGATACCTACCAATTCTGCTGTCAAGAAAAGGAGGTTGGTCAAGGCCTTTGTAGCATCTAACCAGAGCCTTCCTGATCAACATCCAGCAAGAGAACTGAATACCAGCCCTACACTGGGCAGGGGAAAGGTGGTGGTAGTGGAAGTAGTGCTGAGTCAGGAAGTTTTAAGGAGAACAAAGTCCAGGAGTGGTGGGACCAGAGTTGAATTTGCAGCTTAGACTAAAGGGAATGTAAACATCTGTCAGCAGCATTCCACTGTGTTACATACACCTCATCCGCTCCATAGCCATGCCTAACTACATGGGGAACGTCCCACCAGCCACCAGGATTTACATGTGATCTCTAGGTAATGTCCTGATCTTAAAATATCCTGGGGTAAAATATTTTGGGGATAAGCTGTATTTTTATCAGGTTATAATAATCAGATAAGTAGGTTTTGTAGGCCAGATTGGTGAGTTTTAATTTATGTAACTTGGTAACCAGCTACATATCTGTGTATTGGTGATTAGTGTTTTACAACAGCATGGGAGCACTTCACCATGTGTAGCATATTTCACCATGCAACAATTCAGTAATGTAAGGAATTAGTAGTATTACTCCTCATAGATAAGTGCCTGAAGAACTTAAATGCAACTGAATAAAATCATGCAAGTTATTGCTGAAAGGTAGAGATTGTTCATTGTTCTCTCCTACACAGAAGGATGATCTATGAGAAGGTACCTCCTATATACACATAGCATATAGTATCTCTTCCTTCTGCAGCTTGCCAGTAAAATGCAACTGGCTTATGGATCAGCATTTGTATTATTTGAATAACACTATGTGCTTTAGCATAGAAAACACCAGCATGATATGCAGAAGGAGTGAGTAATGGGCAGACAGTGACAAGTAACATCAAATAGTGACTGAGGAAAATGCATTTCATCATCTTTCCCATTCAAAGCCAGTATAATCTTGCCTTTTCTGTGTCTGTCTCTCTTGCTGGAGTTTGTATTATATACAATGACCATCAAACAACGATACTGTTGGTTTCAGTGACATTTACTGGGTGCTTGGCCCTTCTGAAATGTAGGCTCCTTATACAGCATCCTAGCTTTTGGTTTCTCTTACAGAGGTATCTTCTTCTAGCTGTTTTGTGATACTAGTGGGTATTTTCAGATGACAAATCTGTATACACTTTGTTTTGGGGTATCTGTTTAGACACATTTGAGTGCTAGCTAGCCAGGCATACTTAAAAATCTTTTTTTCTTCAGCAAGTTCTCCCCATTTCTCAAGCAGAGTAAGTCCTGCACCTAGGTGATATGCCCAGATGAGCTGATACCGGCAGCGTACAACCTGCAGGGCCTTGCACACAGAGGCAGCTTCTCCACCACCATCACTGTTGGAGAAGTTTCTGAATTCTTTGGAAAGGTAGGGGGGAAAAGGGCTGTTTTGGAAGGTGACTGGCACAGCTGTTGGAGGGCAACCTGCTGGAGGGTTTTAGGAATGAGATGTTAATGAGAGTCAGGGTGGAGAGAAGCACTAGATTGTGGCCCTGCTTTAGAGGTTCAGCAGTAATACCGTGGGACAGGAGGAAGCTGAGGCTGTGGAAAAGTGGGAAATGGCCATCAGGGAAGGACATGGGCAAAATTGTCCTTTTTGGAGAAATTCTAACATTGTTCAGGATCTTGAATGTCTAACTACATCTTCTCTCAACCTGATAATGAAATAATTGTATTCTGGGAGATCTCTATCTTTAACCAATTCATCCACCAATTCATCCTCAATGTGACCCTTGAGGAGAGAATGCTTTAAGCTACATGGGCTGAGCATAGGAGTTATTTTAGCTAGGCCTATATACACAGGTGCAGACAAGCCTGGCTTTCACACCCCTCCCAGGTTAGCCAGATATAAACCAGGTTTGGGCTGAGAGCTCCCCTTACAGCTGCGTGAGCACACTGCCATGCTAAGGCAGCCCTGTACCACTGGCCTGTGGCTTCATATTGGGTCAACTTGGACAGCAAAGTTGATGTGTGCCCTCCCTGCTGGGTTGGCATGCCTTTTGGGTCCTGGTGCTGTGCTGGGTCCCTTTGGAAAACCCATTCCAAACGCACAGTGGCTACCCACTTGTTTCAAAATACCATCCTCATTTCCTGATCTTGTTGTAAAGTCCTTTGGGATTCCTGTGTGTACGTGTGTGGGTTTTTCCTTTCCTTCCTCCATTTCTTGTGTTTCCTCTATAAGCATCAGCTCTTTGTGTTTATCCTTGCTTGGCTGCTGCCCAAAATGCTGCTGTCAAAACACATCTGTAGAATAAGTGGTGAGTTTTTTAAAGGAATGTAAATGGCCAATAAATTGTTATGGGTTTTGCTCACAGAATCCATGCAGCTTTGATTGTTGGTACTTGTTTTATTTTATTTATTGTTGGAAATGTCTTGGGTTTGTTTGTTTGTTTTTGCAAGGTAAGTGCTGTGAGCCCCACAAATGAGTATGACAATGCGAGAAGCTGTTTTGGGTTACTTCAGACTAAACTTCAGGGCTGCTGAGGAAGTCCTGAGGGCAGCATGCAGGTCAAGGCAGTCTGACCTCTTCTCTTGGCTGCAGTATAAGTGCCCGCAGAAGTGTCACAGCAGACTCAGGCATGTGGATCAGCTAAGAAATTTTGTGGCTGCTTCTACATGGATTTCCATAAACTTGGGGCAATCTGCTACCAAGAGCTGTGTTACTGACAGATAGAACAGGTTGCCTACCCAAAGGGTGCTACATAAGGGAAAATTCCTTAAACCCTGCCGGTGGTGGCTACTGCAAAAGACTGATTGAAGGTTCCGAGCGAGACAAGGAGCAGGAGGGAGGGAGGGAAACAGAGGTCACTGCAGGGACTTTGGCCACAACCTTCCACTTAATTCAAAGGAATCGTTTGAATTAACTGCTGCTGCCACAGGTTCATTTAGCTTCCAGAAATATACCAAGACAAGTGTATGATCTCTTTCTGTATGATATGTGTGATTTTTAAGATGTAAGAGATGTGGTAAGGGCTGTGTGTACACTATGGCATGTAGTGTGACCAAATCTTTGCGTTGGGCTTTTGCCACAGGCTCTCCACACTCAGTTATATGATCATTGGAGCTGCAGCTGTACATGCTGTGGTTACCTGGGCTGGAAAGTAGGAGAAGTGGCTGAAAGTTATCCATGCCATACAACATGCCATTGACTTCAAGAAATGCCTCATTAATCACAGTGATGTGAAGGCTGGACTGGACTTTGACTCTGATGCCCCAACTCACAGCACCGCTACCAGGTCCCCTCTAAGCCCTCTCTGTGTATGCAGAGTAACCCAAGAAGCCTTCATGTCTTCCCTGTGGTATATATACCTGCTTCACTATTTTTGCATGAGAATCAAATGAGAAGAATATCTGTGGGAAATTGGTCTCCTCTATCTTACTAATGCTGTTTGTAGGGCTTGGATAATTGATGACTCTGGAGAGTCAGGTGGCAATATGTCTTTTATCAGAGACATTTAAGGTAGGACTGGGAATACAGGCCCACAGAAAACACTTGATTAGAAAACTATGGCAAGAATCTTGCTCTGCTCTAACTAAAGTCATATTCTTCTAGGAAAGGAGCCAATTTCTTGTATTTCTGTTGACAAGTTGAGGAAACATAGATGTGTAATTGAATGTTTTGAGTAATATGTTGAAATACAAGAGAAGTGAGGAAAAGCCCCCTTCAGAACATGCACAAAGATAAGGTTTCTGCCACCTCTTACTTTGCTACGTCTTTCCCATCCCTGACTGGATGCATACATGTGGAACATAAAAAAAAGGGGAAGTATGTGTGAGGCTCACTGCCACTGCCCTGCTATAGGTCTTTCTTCCTCACCTGTCAAGAAATGATGATGTGTTAGGAATATGTTTGTTTCCAACCAGTTGTTGACATAAAGCTTTATTATTATTTTACTTTTACTGGTGCCTAAGGGCAAGTCTGAGATTGCAACACACAAAGCAGAGAGCTAAAACAGGCAGTGAGTAAAGAAAGAGGTAGCTGTCAGGAAAATCTAGGCCACCTAAGTAAAGCCCTTAGATTTTTCTAGTCAAGGAAAAACTTCTGCCTCTAAACACTGGTCCAGAAAGCTTTACATGTCAAGCAGGGATCAGGACAGAGTAAACTATTAGGACATGGTAGGCATAAAGGTACACCTGCATCTCTGCCACCCTTTGGCCCTAGAGCACCTACTCCAGGGCTACTTTCACCTTCTCTGTCTGCAGAACATGAGGACCTTCAGGTTCGTGACAGGGGTAATAGTGTCCTAAGGGGGCAGAAGTGCCAAGGATACCTTTGTGCCAGTGGTACCAGTTTCTTCTGCAAACTGGATCTGAGCTGCAGCCTCCATTAGAAGGAGCGTCTGGACAATCTCTATCCCAAGGGATTATAATCCCTGTCTCTAGACACAAAACAGTAAAATATTCCCACGCGGAGGCCTGGGGAGGGGATATGGTCCTGTCTTCCCATTAAACCCCAGTCTGTGACGACAGGAACCCAAGAGTCATGGGGCAGGAAAAAAGCAAGTGAAATGGAGACCACAGCTAGGATCCCTGGCAGGGAGCAACCCGCCATCCCTCCAGTCAACAGACAGGCAGTGACACTCCTCTTGGAGGAATCTCCTTCCACTGAGGAGTGGGCAGGGACCCAGCTGGCAGTGGACACTGTTTCATAGCTCCTTTCTGCAGGAGCTGTACATGAGGGAACTGGCAATGAGAGCCCACTTCTCCTGGCCCACAGCTTGAAATGGTAATTACAGAGTGGAAAGAGCTGCTTCTCACACGTGGCCAGTGCCAAGCCTACTTCCTACTACATCAAGGAGCTCTCCAAGAGAGACCTGTGCTCTCCTCCACACTCAGCCAAGCCCAGATCATTGAGAATTTTTCCATGCAATCAGTGCGCACCTGCATCGCTGCATGATCCCTCCTGGGAAGCAGATTCACCTGGATTGGGTTTGATAGAGAGGGCAGACCAGGCCAGAGGTGAGTCTGACAAAGAGAGCAGGCCATAAGGCATGGTTCTGGGTGTGCTGTCCCTTTTTGTCCCTAAGGAACTGTTCTGTCCTGGGGTGACCTCTGAGCAGTTTCTGATATCTGCTTGCAAATGGACTGTTAGACATCTCTTGTGGGTGGAGTGATGTAGCTCATGGGGGATTTGGTGGGCCACACACCATCTTGCTTTTCTCCTAGTTGGGGCAGAATGGAGAGGCAGGTGTGGAGCAATGGGTGTGGGTGGCAGAAGAAATGTTTTGCAGAATGTTGTCCATGGCAGGGCTGGCATGGGGGCTTCAGGATGTGGCTGAGCAGGCAGAGGCTTCAGGTCCATGATGCTTCCTGAGCAATGAAATGCTATCCCTTGTATGCTTGAGCACAGTGCTGGCCTTTGGGGTGCCCTGTGCCTCCCTGATGCTATCACAGGCACTGCACCACGTGCTGCTTCTCTGATGATACAATCTGAAAAGACATGGTTTGGCATTTACATGGCAAAGTTTATCAGAACAGCATTTTCCAACATTTGAATAGCTGGATTTTCTGTCTCCAGTTCATGGCTCTCTCAGCTGGTCGGCATGCATGCCTAATGTCCTAAGCGGGAAGGAAGAGAGAGCTTAAAAAACAGAGGTATCTTTAAATATATCAGTGCAATGTATTTAGTGCTCTGTTTTGTTTACTAGTGAAAGATGACAGTCTGCATGGAAAGGTGTCAGATATGGCACAGGACTTGTAAAGAGATCTGCCTCCTCCAGTGGTGCATCAAGTAGTTGTAAAAATGAAAGACGGTGCATATGATACTAAGTTAAAGCAGCGGCAGCAATCTATTAGCAATCTCTCAGGGTCCAACACATCTGGAGATAGAAATACTCTGAAATAATCACTATTTTATTTTATTTGTACCTGGGTGGCATGTTCAGCTTCAGATTTGACTCTGACATCTGTTGAACGTGGGGGAGTCGCTATTTTTCTCCTTAAACACTTCAGTAAGAATCCTACCAAAAATTACAGCGAGTCCTGTACAGACCAACGCACATGAGTTTTTCTATTCACTTCAGGAATACCATTGTCTTACTCTCAACTACTTGCCCTGGTAGGGTTGGGCCCACAGACATTACAGCAATGTAGTTTATTCAGTTAAATGGAGTCCTTCAGACATATTTATGAGGACCATCCATCTTGAAAGAATTTTAAAGTATTTTCAGTGCTAGGCTTAGTTTTCAATTGGTGGTATGAAAAAATGCGATAGCCCCTAATTTTTTCTAAGCCATTCCTCATTTTCATTCTTGTGGTTTCAGGATCTGTGTATAATATGACACTTGTTATTGTGATTTATGGCTTTAGGTGAACAATATACTGTATGTGGTGTTAATTGCACTGGATAGAATCCAGAGGCATTAAAATGCTTGTCTTCCCTCCTCTGTGCTAATGAGCTTTGATTTCTAACCTGTCAGCAGGGATTATTTATTAGAGCATCATGTTTGTGATTCTCCACAGTAGCTCAAGTGTCAAAACAAGCACTCTCTATTCCCTCCTTCCCAAAACAGTTTTGACACATGAGAAAAATTGATCTGTGCTGAGACTTGGCTTAGGCAGTATCAGAATGCATGCTTTGGGCAGTATCATGGTATCATGGGAATATATACATAGGGCATCATGGGAATAAATACAGGAGTTCAAGAATGGCTACTAAAAGAGGAATTAGTCAGCTTTGGGAAAAACATACCTTGTAATGATACTCCTGATCAGAGAATGAGATGTTAAGTATTTTCTTTGCAGTGGATGGAGTAATTTTGTACATACGTTTGAGCAGGTGGTGAGAATTCCAAAGCTCCTAATATCTACTAGTAGTTCTGAAGGAATTTTGTTCTTTGATTTTATGGTACTCCATTAGTCTCCCTACTTAGGTTTTGCATTTCCCAAACAAGGATAAATGCTTCTTAATTTTCTCAGATAATAGATTAATTGGTTAACATCCACAGAAGAGACATACTAGATAAAGCTAAGTACTGTCTTTCATAAGAAGTCCGGATTTTCTTCTTAGTTATGAAAAAAATTAGCTTGGACTTTTTCTGGCCAGTTCAGGCATTTCCTCACACAAGTCTGTCTAATGTTTGACAGCATTCCTATCAGATATTTCCATCAATTAGCAAAACAAGTGCTTAGACTCTCTGAAAAGAACTAAAACCTTACGTTAATGTCAGTGTGGTAACACTTCAAAAATGAAATGATAAGCAGACAGGATGTGTAGAAATGATAATGTAACATGTAAATTCAGCTGTGAAGTGTTTCATTTGATATCATCAAACGTAACATGTTCTACTGCAGATTTAACTGGAAAAGCAGGAATAAAAAATAGGAATAATCAAGGCAGCTGCATCAGTATTGCACATGGTTCCTTATATTGTACTTGATATAAAACTTTAGGACTCTTTTTTTTAATTATCTGGTTAATTCAGTAAGTCTTCCCCATTTTTTGAAATCCTAAATGTTTATGTTTCCTACATGTTTTCATTCTTTTAACTTTGTAGTTATGAAGTTATATTGATACAGTTTTTTTTATTTAATTGCCATGTTTGTTTTGTATTAAAACCAACCTGTCTGCACTTAATAACCTGAACAATTAAATATTCTCAGCAAGATTCTCACTGTGCCAGCTGAGCGTCCTCAGAAGATTTTTTTTTTTTTAATTGCTTTATATGTTGCTTTTAATTACATTCCTTTCCCAAGCGATTATATCCTCATATAGGCCCCATTCCTGCAAGCTATCCTGGCACAGAAGCAGAGAGTTAAAGGCAGAAGAGTGCTGGGAAGGAATGCCAGGGGAAAAAAGGCTTTTCAGTCAAAATAGAAGGATGCCAGGAACACTGTAAGCCCTGCAAAGGCTTTTCTCTGGTGAAAAAGCCAAAGAAAAAGTCAAATTGTTTTGGAGGCATGAGGAAGCAGTAGGCTGCAGTAATCCACCTGGAGAATACTGGGAGTTGGCTGGGCAATCTCCTGGAGGACCAGAGGAGGTATGAAGTGCAGGAAAGGTCTTCCTTTTGGGGAAAGGAGTATAGTGTGCCTGGGGCTGGGCCCCCTGAATTCCTCTTTTAGCACCACAGGGTTAGACCTTGTTTGTTACTTGAGGAGAGAACTGTGAAGGTGCCCTGGTGCCCCCAGGGGACACTTTGAAGAGAGGAGCTGTAGTGTCCAGAAAGAGCCAGTGTGCATCTCAGGCTACAAGTCCATAAACTAGAGAGGAAGAAAAGCTGGCAAGGAGAAGTCCACCTCTTGTCACCCAGTTTTTCATAGAAAAAAAGAAAACTGCTGAAGCAATACATTTCCCATCAATAAAGTTAAAATGCCTGTTACAGTTAGATTGGGAAAGGGCATCTGAACCAAATTTCAGCAACTGCAGGAGTAAATTGTGCAGAGACTAAGTCCTGTTCCATGCCAAAACTAAGTGTTATGAATCTTTGTAGGAGTTTTCAGATTAGAAAAGTTGGGAGAGAGACACAACCATAGCTATAGTTGGCAACTGCCAGTACTGATTGATTATCAGCCAACACAGATGATTAACTTCTGTTATCTCACTGACTAGAGCCAAGAAATCAAACACTGACAGCTTTAAAACTATAGATTTTAGCTCTAAGACGATCCCAGTTTACTGACCATCTACATACATAAGCTAAACCACTTCACCATACCTTTCCCACACTAGTCTTCATTTCTCCAGCTCATGCTGAAGATTGTGGATAAAACTGTACATCTTACTTCATATTTGACAGTGTCTTAATTTTAGCTCCTTAATCCTGTTATATCTTCTAAAAAGAGAAAGGTACTATTGTCTATATTTGATGCATTGGCAGCTTGGCAGGTCTAAACATGATGAGTTTTAATTAAAAAAAACCAAACAGGGTTCATGGTTTCAACTTTTTTTTTTTTTTCCCTAGCAATCAGAACTATACTGCAATATCTGTTGGAGGGTTTTTTCCCTTTTAATGCAAGTTTCATTTCTGACATGATTCTGGGAGGCCAGACAATGGCAGCTGTCTATAAAAATGATGGTGATTTGAAGCAACTTATTATTTTCTTAAGATTCTCACTCATTTCTGCCTTCCAGTTGGAGTTTCTACTTACTTAGACCTTGGCAACCTAAAGAGTTAATTTCACATTCTGCACAAATGCAGTGGCATAATCAGGATCAGCCTCACATTAGGGATGCATGATTAGTTGCCTGGTAATGATGACCCTTAAATCCTTGACTTGGTTATTGATTTCCAAAATACAGTCACCCTTCTATAGCAGTAACCTACATTCCTGATGTCAAGGTTAATGACATTACATTAACTCTATTCAAATGCATATTGTTCAAATGAACTCAGTTTATCATGTAATCCAGATTGCTCCCAAGTGTCACCTCTTTATTTAACAGCTAGCAGTCATAATTGACTTTTTTTGGTAATATTTTTAAAGCAAAGCTACCTTGTAAGCAGTAATGAGCTTTACTGAATGTGTATATAAGAGAACACAAGGAAGGAAATTATGCAAATTTTAATTCTTTCTTGAATTCTTCTTTGACTTTTAACAGATGAAAAATAGCTGTTACCAGGTGAGATGGTGTTGCCTTTGTGGAAATAATTCTTGGAGGACCTCTTTGGCATAATTTCGCCACGTCTTAATCAAGTTTTTCAAGGAGTGCAGCCAGTGTTGTGATCTCCACCTCAGGTTTAGTGTCTAGAAGGCAAAAAAGAAACAGAAATGAGCTGCGTTTTCTCCTTTTGCAGAGGTTTTCTCACCTCACAGTGGTTCCCACTCATGTCACTTCAGTGCAGAAGCTGATGTTTGGCAGCTTTTGATTTCTTCAAGAACTCAGTGCATCCATCTGCTAGAGGAAAGATTACCAAAAGTAAGTGCATAGCTGCTGTACAATATTAGAAATGGGAAACAAATTCCATTTCTTTTAGTTGCTTGCCATGAGAAAGAAAAGCTGTAGCACATGAACCTAGGTGTGTACGTAGGGTCCTCTGTGCAATACAGCTCTGAAGGCTGGGGCAATTACACCTCTTCCTATATCCAAAGATGCAGGAGAGCTCAGGTCCCCAATTTGGGAGCAGGATGTGAGGGCCAAATCTATTTTTCCAGTAAAAACTTTTTCTGGAGCAGTGAACAGCAGTAAACTGGGGATATAGAAGAGAATTGTCCTTATGGCAAAAAGTTTTATAGAAAGAATGTAAAGACTGTCTTTTCCATAAATGTCACTGTAATATGGAAACAAGAATTATTATATATTATTATTTCTTTCTTATGATACACGAATACATCTTTAAACCAAATTTTTGAGTGGGCATAGTTTAAGAGTATAGGTATCTATATATCTATATTATGCATAGTAGTGTATATGTACCTATAAAGAAACATGCTCTCTATCTGGTTTCCCCATTCCTTTTACTCTTCATCATTACTATTAGATATATGAACTGTACACAGTAATAAGAGGAGGAAAGCAGCTGAGTCATTGAAGCCAGAAGGTTTGTACTGCTGCAAACTGAAAAATGAAGATACCAAAAATGCTGTAGTACTGCATAGAAGCAGCAGAATCATGAAAGGCAGTAAGCACCAAAAATAATACAATAACTAATTCAGAGAGTAAGTTAAGTTTCTGTGTCAAATCCTGTATTTAGCATGCATTAATGCTAAAGGAGTCAGAACAGAGAAAAGCAAGTTCACCTGCATCCACTTCTCTATGAATTATTTTTGTGATCTGTTGACTATAGATGTTCTTTAGCCACATAAAAAAATGGGGATGAGTTTATAGACTTTTCACTGTGCAGTAGTTGAGATTTTTTAAATTTTCCTCATTTGATTCCCAGAGTGAAAAATTTTCCCCTCGTAAATAATTCAGATTCTCTTCCTGTGACTGCAACACAAGCCTGCTTTTCTACCTGCCAGCACTTATGTGTATAGCATGGTATGTAAAAGAGTGCCCAAATTAAAAGATTTATTAAAATTATTGCTATGAGAAACTTAAAATGTTGTGGGTACAATTTCTTTGTTGTAAATGACCTCCCATGACTTCATTTTTAAGATACTTTTCTTCCAATACAAGTCATCCATGAGCCTACACAAGAGATGTGAAGTGTTCATCTGGTATTGTTCAGAGGGCAAATAAATGCACCCTCAGGGTGAGGACCCCAGGAAAGGGCATTTGGCAGTGGAGGTGCAAGGTGTCGCCTGTTGCTTTGTTGAAATGTTGGTGTGAACTTAGAGAGCAGCCCAGGGTGGATGCTTGTGGCTCCCCAGGCCCTGCTGCTGGCCCTCCCACTCTCTCACGGGGACTGAGGGGATGGAAAGTGCGGCCAAGGTGATCCAGCAGGTGTGATAGCTGCAGCTTCCCTTGTCAAACCTGAAAAGCACTTGAAATTTCTCACTAGAAGTGATCACTGTCACATGTAGGAACTCTTTCTGTGGACCAGTTGGAGAGCATGGGGAGATGATGGGACAGTTCAAGTCTTGAGTGTGTGTCTTTTTACCACAGATAAGCTTTTCACTTAATGTTCACAAAACTGTAATGTATGGGTTGATATCTGACAACCTGTGCACAAGAGACAACTCTCCAAACTGCCACATGGAAAGATTCCCTTTCTTTACTGTAATAGAACTCAACTCCAATCCCAACTTCTAGTGCCTTTTCCTTGTGGAAGAAGATGGTCATGCAGGCCATAAATCAGCAGGTGGAAGTTCTGCAGATTGCAGGACAAAGCCATGGGACAGGGAGCAATAGACAGCTGTGGTGGGGCTGTAGCAGCAGTAAGCTTCAGAGGAGTAGTGGCAGAGGCCACAGTGTTGCAGGGCTGAATAGTAGGTGATGAAGCAGCAGCAGAGCATTGGTTTGGTGGCGGCAAAGGGCTGGGCAGAACTGAAGCCATGGAGAGCATATTGAAAGACAGGCCTACTGTGTGGGTTTTGCATCTAGAAACAGAACTGTGAATGCTTTAGCTGAAAGAGGTAACAGACCTCATATATTTCATATTCTGCAAGAATGAGATCTACTTGCTAATCCTCCAAGCCTAGGCAGTGAGCTTTGAGAAATGAATAAGCTAGCTAGCTACTGCCTCACTCAGCTGAAAGAGGCATTTCAGAACTATTGCCAACAACACGTTGGAACAGCAGTAGTTTCATCTAGTGACAGTTATTCAGATTTTTCTATGCTGATTTTAAAATTATTATTCTGCCCAACTCCCACAAAACAAAAATAAAAATAAAAACAAGCTGTTAATTAAGCCTTTCTTTCTAAATCAATTTTTTTTGCCACCCAGGAAATATTCTTTTCTCTTAAGTCCCTGATTTGGTGTAGTTTCCTACATTTGAAGCAGCATGAGGAAACACTTCAGTGTTTCTCCTGAGTCTCTATAAAAATGAACCTGGCATATTTGCTGCCTGACACTGGCATATATTCAGCAGCAAGGATACAACAGCTTTTATCTTAGTGCTTGTAAAAGTAGACCCCAATTCTACATCTAACTCTGAGCAGACACTGGGATTTGCCTGCATGCAGTTATTGGGGGATATATGGTGCATGCATTATAACAGATCTCTGACAAGACCTCCAATGCTGATTTTAATTGAATGTTTTTTTCCAGGATACTATTTTCAGTGTTGTTTCTCTCTGCTTGTCCAACTTGAATGCTCCTGAGAATGGGGAGATGACAAGAATTAATGCCTGTTTGCATTAACCCAAACTTTATTGTCACTTAATTAACCATGATTAATGTCAGGAGGCAAAGGAGAAGCATCAAGCTATTTTCAACAGCTCTGTACTGATGAGTTCAGAAAAAAACAAGGAGTGGCATTGCAATGTTGATTACAATAAAAGCCAGCCAAAAGATGCATTGTTTTGAAGGCAAGGTTTATTCTTCAGCCTTTGACAACATCCTGGTAAACTGCCAGTGGCTTTAACCCCTAGAAACCTCACTTAAGCATGAACCAAAAATATAAACACTCCCCAAAACTAAAAACAAAGGAGAAAATATTATCCAGAATTACTCAATAGTTGTGAATCTGTGTAAACTGTATTTGGGTAATATAGTCTCAGTGATTTCAGGGAAACAGTACAGCCCAGTTTTATATCGGCACTATTCCTTATTAATCTCACAAGATTAATACACAGTCCTGATCCACTGACAAAAATAAATCCATAACTTGATTAGGATACCTAGGTATCCTAGGTATGCTCAGTCTCACAAAGTAGACCAAAGAGCTGTAGGCTAGTGGGAAGAGCAATAAATGCTGCAGGTCTAGTATTTTAGCTAAGTTGCTAGAAACATCTAAGAAATTCTCTAAGCGCTAAGGGAAGCATGAAAGAAATGAAAATCCAATTAAGATTGATATTGTAACTTTCCTGAGTTCTTCATAGGGAAACCTGAGACTGAGGATGGCAAGGAAAGGTCCTGGTATTTGCCTGTGCCAGTTGATATAATCTGAAGAATCAAAGTAAAAGGGTGATTTGAAAATAAACAAAAAAAGATTAATTATTTTCTTCAGTGTATGTAACCGTGTAATCTTTCTAAAGGTTCAAGGGGAAGCATGCACACCTTTTCTTCTTTTGCTAGAAGGGAATGTTTCTTTTTCTTTCTGTACTTGTTGCCTGGGAGCTCCATGAGGGATCTCTCACTCCCTTTTCCTCACATACAAGTGGGGGAAGAAAAATGAAGTAAGAGTCTCTAAGCAGTGAGCTCTTGAGTGGAATCAGCACAAGGCAATGGTTGGGTGGGACTTGTCCTACTTTCCCATCTTTCCCACAAGAGTCTTTGCCTCTGTATGTGCTTCTGTTCCTACTTACTTCTGTAGCAAGGTCACCTTATCTCACAGCTCCTCACTGGCAAAGGAGGAATGGAAAATATGACATAAAATGGAGGAGCCACAGATGAAAAAGGAGAGGGATAGAGAGCTGGGAAGAGGAAGAACTGGGTCATACTGAAGACTGGAACAAGGACAGTCAGGGACTGGTATAGGGCAAGGCAAAACAATTATAGGAAAAAGTAGATAAAGTCAATAAAACTTAGATGTAAGGACAAGGAGATGGAACAGAAAAAGTTTGAGTAAGTGAAAGAAAACAGAAATTTGTAGGTATCTTTTTCTGGATCTGTGCTTCTATTCTGCATTTAAAATAGATTAATTTTTTGGACATTGAAAATATTTCCTCTTGTTTTGGTTTGTTTTCTTTTTCACCTTGCCTTTTGAGGATTCTCTAGGTGGTCTTGCAGTGCATTGAGAACTGACTATTCAAAACCAAATTCTGTTTATGGAGAAGATGTTTTTACACACTTCATAGAGCTGTATTTTCATTTCAGCATGGAATAGGGAGCAAAAGCACAGACAAACTAATCAGGAAGGCTGATCTAGTCCAGCTAGTGAAATCAGCAGTTTGTGTTCTCCTTTTGTCCTCCTTTGGACAAATTATTTCTTATACAGGGGTAAATCATCCTGCCAAAAACCCACACTGAGAACAATAATCCTGCTCTGAATGTGTCCTTCGAGGAATTCTTTACTCAAGGAGTCACAGCTCTAGATTTAGAAAAGCCTTCCCCTGCTTGTTCATTTTAATTGGAATTAATACAAGGAGAAGAAAACCTTTCTCATTACAGTTGAGGCAATAGGAAATGGCTGAAGGAAAAAACCTGTCATGGGTGACCACTAACTGATGTCACTTTCCTTGAGCATTCAGCACAGCCATCATTTTAGGGAGAAACAATTTGCAAGTCACACCATGTTTTCACTGGACTACAGCCTTGCCATTTGTAATATCTAGCTATGGTCGCTGGTTGTGAGGTCTAGTGCCCTTGGTGGGTTTTAGTGGAGTCCACTAGGCTGGTTACGTAGGCTTTAAGAGCATTTCAGTCTTAGCCACATAATTACAATATGCTTTGTCATCTGGCCAGCCTGGGGAGAGTAGTTAGTGTAAGTCATGTGAATTAGAACTTGACATTTCATAGTAGCATTTGTGGTTTTCAAACAAATTTCTCCCTCTTTCTCTCTCTGTCTTTGAATACGCTGTCAAGTGGTTTGTGTTTTCCTGAAGTGATGGAGATAAAGCAGTCTGTCATCCCCCTCCTAGTCCCCAGTCTGCATGTGGAAACCATTGCACAACATGGTAGCAGAGTGAAAAGTTGCCATTTAAGTGTGTGACGTGTCTTCACGCAATGGCTAAATGCAACAAAAGGACACTTTGTTGCTTGCTCAACATTTATTTAACTATTTCTAAATTCATATTCTCAGTCAAATGATTTCTGATTTAATAGTCGGAATGACCTTGTAAAATTTTGAACCCTCATTCTAAATAATTATGCTGCTGTAAACATGTCTTTTCTTTCTCCAGTAAAAAAAAAAAAAAAGAATGAAAAGTTGTGAATGCAAGAGTCTGGAATAACAAAACAGGACATTTAAAATTTAGCTTTAGCTAACAAGTAAAAATATTTCCACCAGTAATTTTAATCTGAAGAGCAAAGCTTTGTTCTCAAAGTTTTTCACAGCCTTATTTCTCTTTCCAAAATAAAGCAAACCCTGTTCTCAAGAAACCCAGACCCATCTGGCCAGTCAGATGCATGACTGGCCAACACAGAAAACAGGCTGGATTTAATTCAGGACTAATAAACGTTGTCAAAGATAAAGTGTAGTCTAGCTCTATGTTGTAATGTGTCTGCATCTAAACCCACCCGAAACATGACATACTGAAGGGGTAAAAACCACTAAAATTTTCTTTTTCACCTTCCATACATACTTCCGTACGTGAACCGTACTGACAAACGTGCAACAATTCCTCTGGGATCTCCGGAGTATTTCTTTTAGCCTGCTGCTGAGGCAGAGCTTGTCATGAGGGTTCTCACGGCAGTTATTATGAAGGCTAGAAGCAACAATTGTGGACAGGCATTGAGTTGACCACAGGTTGAAAACAGAGATACCCAAATATGAAAGATGAGACTACCTATCAGTGGCTGGGCAAAGTAATCCTTTGATCCAATATGCTTTTTTTTTTTTTTTTTTTTTTTAATGTGGCAATTAAATTTACATTTTTTTTTGTACCACTTTATCTTGAAGTTGACTGCAAATTTATCTAAAATGTAACATATGGTATTCCTGGGCTGAGATAATCAGCTAGGCATGTAATAAGCCCCAATGTGTGTTTTCTTCCCAGCTACAAGTTTTACAATAATAGCAAAGCTTTGAATAACATTTGATAATTACAAAAGCGTTTGCTTTCTAGAAGTTGGTGCAAATGTGTTCTGTTTGCAAACATAACTTTTGTCATAGGTGCTTCTGTAAAGTTTGGTACATGCATGTTGTGTTTCAGTTCACTGTTACTTCAGGGTGCCTATTCAAACCTTGATTAGGCCAGTTTAATGTCATGTGTTTTGCCTCTCAGTACAAACATGTTAATGATAATACATAGAACATTATGGCAGGTTGGCTATTCTAGCTTGATAATTTTTTACTGCATGTCCATAGTCACTGTTCCCTTTGAGCCTGTAAAAGCAGCTTGCTTGGGCATCACAAATGATGTCCTGTTTTTAGAGAGCGAGGTAACAGAAGAAACTTGAAGAAGAGAGACTATAGACAAAATTTCATTTTTACATAGTAATAATGTTCTATTTTAGCCATTAATATTCATTTCTAAAGACACCTAAGTCATTGTTCATGTTCTTCTTCAGAAAAAGTTGCTCACAGGCAGTAGGTTGGAGAGAACAACTTTGTTCCAAGGAATCTTGACCCCATAACATGAGAGTGTCTCAAGCAGCCATGTATTGTCATTAATAAGGCCTTTGTTTGGCATCCATGTGCATCCTGTGATGTTATTTGATCTTCACCACTTAAAAATGGCCAGGTCCTCAAAAAGACTTAAAACACCTTAAAATTCGGTGGCTAGATTCTGATGCAGAATCAAAAATCCTGCACATGCCTGGGTTATCTCTGTGGTGCATGGGGAAAACCAGACATCCATTCAAATTCCTCCTCCCAACTTGCACCTATATGGCTCAGTTCCTTAAAGGGTTTTCTAGCCCCCTGTCTGCTGGCTGTTCTAGGATCCAGATGGGATCTCTCCTTCTATCAAAGCTGAAAACAAGGTCAGACAAAGCACATCCTTACTGGAACAAAAAAGATGGAGTCACTCTAGTTTTTGCTGATTAAATCACTCACTTAGATAATTGCATTTTATTCAAACAGTCCTGGGAAAAAACTAAAAATCCAAGGCACCTGCACAACTTTAGTACTTATGGGGTAGGAATTGGTTTGGCATTGCAGCTTTGCATGTGCATTTATAAACCCACACTACACATTTGTGTGCTTCTTTCTGGTGCACAGCCATGTTAGCAGGAGCCTTTCACCATTTCATCAGCAACAAGGGAAACCTCTTTCACTGGACACCCAGTCCCACACTGATGGAAACAGTAGCTCTTGCCCACGTTCACGAGGAGACATGAAGAGCCAAAGTGTTCATATGTGGCATTTCGTGGGCCCTAGCTGTGCTAGAAGCACAACAGAAACCTGTCCAGGTGATCCTAGGAAAGGAGGGGGAAGTTATAAACCCTTGAGGATTTGTCAATAGTGAAACCCAACTGAAATATGAAGTGTGGCCAGATGCCAAACTTAATAGATGTATTGCTGCCTGCCGGGCTCATCTTAGATATATAACCCAGATCCTGAAGATTTTTTTTCAATTCTGATTCCTACTTTTTTTTCTAGCTCAAACTTCCTTGAATGGAAATCAGTCAACTAGATTTAATAAAAGTGAATGCAATTACTATACTTGTTCCTTTTATTATATGAATACTATTTATTTCTGCTTCATGGTCTACTCTGCATAGCTCCCCACAACTTCTTTGTTTCTGATTCAGACTGTGCCTTTATTAAATTTGCCTGCCTTATAAAAATGTGGCTTTTTTCTGGGCCTCACCCAAAGGCCACTGAAGTCAATGGGTTCAGGAAAGGTTCAGAGCCAATTATCACTGCCACTACTTCCAGACATGTTCTTTTCATGTAGCATGTTCTGCTTTTATAGTGCTGCTCTCTTTTGCCAATAGTAAAACAAAACCTCCATCACAGTGCAGTGCAATGCAATCTATTTAATGTTCAGATTTTGATTTTCCTTTTCATAAGTAACTTTTTTTTTTAATAACATTCCTTATATTGCTGGGATGGTATGTGAATCCAGTGAGTCCAATGATAAATTGCTAAGCGTAAATGGAACTTTAGTTCTCTATGTCATTGAGTAATGTTTTGCTGCTTAGATAAATATTACTGTGAAAGGTATCCTTGATTTACTGAGTCTGTACTAAAATAGATGAGTAATGTTGTTCTGACAGCGTTAAAAAAATGGTCAATCCATTCTCGTGTACAGCATGTGGGAAATTTGCATTCACAGCGAATATTTAAGAGTGTTTGGTTCATCCTTGCCATTAGACTTTTTTTTTTTCTGCAACAGAATGGTAAGAGTGTTGATTTAACTTCATTGTATCAGTAAAGTGAATTCTGCCATGCAAGATTTTTTTTCCTTCTTTATTCTTTTCATCTAAGCCTAAGAACATAATCTGCTGAATGTCTCATTTTGAGTTGATGTTGAAGCTCCATATTCATCTTTGCACTCTTCAGCTTCCATCTGTTACAAGCCATCATTCAGAAAATTCTGCACTTAGTAAACTAAACAAATGAACAGTACTTCCCTTTGCTCTGTTTGAAGGGAAGTAGCCAAATAAACCCATCTCCTGAATAGCCCATCAGGTTTCTCCATGTTACTGATATTCCACAACAACTTCAAAGTGTACAGGACACAGTGGGACAACGAAAGAATAGGTCTGTATGTCACAACACCAGATAAGATACCCAGGAAGATGCCAGTACTGCAGCACAGTACCATTGGCTGCTGTAAGCAAGGTCAGTGCCAGCAACAGCAAGCATCCATCAGAGGACAACCAAAAGCCTGGCTGTGCCCAAAGACCCGAGAACTCCCCATGCTGAACCTGGATTTGCCTGTAGATCCTTGGGCTCCCACTAAACTCTTCCTCTTTTAAACAACAAGCAGTTCAAAGCTGTGGCATTTTAAAAACACTTTCATCCTTTTTCTGTAGACAAGAAGGCTATAAACCCCCAAACATTTTAATCTGCTTACTAGCCTTTAATTACACTAACTGCCAATAAGTTCTATTACTAGTCCAAAGAAAATACTGTCTGTTGTGTATTTTTTTAAACTGTGATTGATGAAGCATACTTGTGTAACATTAGGTCATATTTGTCTTAGTTGGCAACTACACCATTAATTAGCAATATTGCTGATAACCTCTATTTTATATAACCAGCAAGCTGTTTTTCCATACAAGCTGGCCGTGGAAAACAAGTAAAGGATATTTCCACGGTGCCACAAGTCTGGAGTAGGAATAATCAGAGAAATACACACTACAATGTTCTCTGGAATTACTATCCGTAAAACATGCTTTATTTCTTGGTAGACATTATTTTCTTACATGTTCTTACTATGGCTTTCTTTCTTTCCAGTCTTACACTACACCCCTTTTAATGTTATATCTCTGTTTTGTATGCCCTCTGAGTCCACAGTCAGGCCAGTAGCATATTCCTGAGGTTGCACAGTTCCTGTTGTAATACCCTGTTTTCAGCTTCCCAAAACTCTTCCAAACTTTCTCCATTTGGAATGAAATATTCCATCCAACTTCTTTTTTTTCCCCCAAGAATATTTCAGCTAAAGATGTACTGCTGGTTTTGAGCATGAGGTATGGAATAAAGAATAACTTTCTGCCTGTCTCAAAACTACACAGTACCTTTTATAAATGCTGTAGTGTCTTCTAACATTTGGAGCTGGGCTATGAAGTTTCATAAAAGGATAAACCTTACGTCAGGAGCTTCTTTTACTGTCACTATGAAAGTTCACCTTTGGCCAAGTGGCATTCCTTTGAAATACCACAGTTCAAAACCTCTCAGTAGAAAGTGGTTGGATTTCACCCATTCAAGTCTCCAGAGGTGAGACTTCTCCCTGTCCAAGATGCCAGGGCACAGCCAAGGACCTTGCAACCCTAGCTGTTCAACTTGACATTGGCCATTCTGCACTGCTTTTCCAGATCTGAAACATGGGAAAAACACAAAGTCCTTGTCTCAGAGGAGCTTTGTGAAAGTAGGTCACAAAGGACAGTGGAGCACACACACACTGCAGTGAAAGCCATTGTATAGAGCTCTTGAAGCTGTGAATAATCCTACTTTTACAGCACAGCTTCACCAGTGGAGAAGAAAGGGCCATGCACTGAACAACACAGAGAAAATAAAATCGTGTCTTGCTACTCATTAATTGAGTACAGTCAGCTTTTTGCACTAAGAAAGTACCCGTGGGAAGGAAAAGGGAACATGAGCATGTGATTAAAGATGGCTTCCTAGGGCACATGCACTGCCCTGTGCTTAAAATTTGTATGGGCATTAGGTCATGTGTTTTCTAACTCCTGAGCTCTTAATAATGGTCTTTAAACTAATCTCTGTTACCTATCTCACAACTGATAGGTGAAGTTGTCTTTGTAGTTAAAGTGCTGACCTGGAACATGGGGTCTGCATGCTCCTTGGGAAGTTCCTGCCTCTTATTCAGTATTTGTCAGTCTCAACTGAGGTCTCTAGTTGTCATTTTAAGAGAAATAATGACTTGATGAGCTCTGTCCAAAGCTCACTGAAGCTAAACAAAGATACAAAGGCATTTGTGAGGGCTGTGGGAGATTTATTTTTTTTCTGAGCAAACTCCCTAAGCACTGCCTCTCTGCTTGGAAGGGGTAAAAAATACATGAAGGCAAGAAGCTGATCTTTGTATCTTGATATGTATTTAGGAGGTTTGAAGTAAATTAGATGCACAGTCATCAGTGGATTGATTACATCTCCCAAGAGGCAAAATACTTTCAGGACAATTGAAAGTGGTCACCAGGTTTGGCTGCAAGCCCCCGGGAACCTGCATTCCCCAACGTGAGGGACAGGTGAGGTACCAGGTAGTACATGGTAGGATGTGCAAGTAGCACCAGGGGCCTACATTCAGGGAGCTGCATTGAGCTCTGTGCTTCTAAGATAGGACCAAAAGCATTTAATATGTATGGTTGTGTGCATTTCTGATCCACTGATGTAGAGTCTGCTGTGGCTTTGTGGTGTAACAGTAAGCATAGCCTTAAAACTTTGTCCCAGGGTGTAATTCTTTGTGCAAGTGCAAAATTCTTATCCCAGTGGAAAAGCACGGCAGTCCCAGACTAAAAAATGGTTTATTATACCTCTTAAATTTAATGTTGTAGATGTAGATGGAGTAATTTTTTCTCCTGGTTTAATGAGTATTTTTCTGATGTTTACCAAAAGCCTTCTCCCAGATCCCAAATTCAACAATTCTACTCGTAAGAATTAGAGCAAAAAGCAGAAAAAGAGGAGTGCACACAAGGTAAAAATGGTTATGGAGAGATCCATATTACACTGTGTGACTTTAAGCAAAATTCCCCAGTAACTTTAGCTTGTGCTTAGAAATCAGACCTCTGACAGACACATTAGGAAGGCATTCTTGTAACTTGCAGCACAGCGGTACTTTGGAGAATGTTTTGTACCCAAAAGCAATGGTGTTAAATCACTTGAGCTAAGAGAAGGAGCTGTGTTGTGATTAGGTATGCAGCCTTCCTCTGACAGGTTTCAAGACTTGCAGTCTATTAGATGGCTCTGTAACAAACACAACTGTATTTCTCTTAGGTTGCCTGAGGAATTCTGAGCCCTTGGTTTTGGCCTTGTGACATTTTCATGAACCACTATTTATTTTCTTTTTCCGGGTTTTTGCTTAACTTTTTTTACAAGCAGTTCTTTATTCTTCCTCAGGTGTGCTGTTTGTTTGTACAAGAAGCACAGCAGGAGACCACCATTAGATTAGCTTTGCTGTCAAGGCAGAGATGGAGCAGGCTGTGGCTGGGGTCACAAGCACTAGGTTGTACCAAAGCACTGCCAAAGTGTGTGCCACAGCCACCGCTGCCCAGGGCTGAGCTCCTAGGTGGATCTCCTCCAGCCTCAGCCTTCATGCTGAGCCTTACACTACCATGCATGACTTCAAACAGGTATTTCAGTGTACTCTGATAGCAGAGCCTGTGTGGATGGCTGATTCCTTGGTGTTCTATGGGTTTTGTTAAATGGTCTTTGAACTTTAAGTGAAAACTTTTGGGGCAACACAGGGGACAATATCATCTTCATCTCTCACTGTTTTTTTGTTTGGTTTGTTTTTTTCTGCTAATACATATGTTTAAGATTCAGCTCATGCCAAGGCAGCCTTTGATTTTTTCCCGCAAATGCTAGAGAGGATGTAACTAATGTGACCACCTTTTAAAAACAGTAGACTGGTTTCAAGATGTTGAGAGAGTGAAAGTGCTGAACTGTGCCTATATCAAGGAAAGATGATAGACAAAAAACTTCTCTGTGATCTAGAATATACAAAAAAAGGGAAGTTCAGCTTGAGGTTCCAGTACAGAGGAATCTACTTCCAAGTAAATAATGCCATTACTTTTATTGCAGAAGCATTATTTTATTATGATTTTATTGTAAACATGCATTTAAAATTATTGAATCAATTTGAAATGGGAGACGCTTTTCAGGAGATACATGGTATAGAAAGGAGAATGATTCATAGGAGGAGAGAAGCAGGTAAACAGCCCGTCTCAGTATGTCCATCACATACACTATACAAATGCTCCCTTGCATAGAAGTCAGAGCAGTGCTGTGAGTTACAGGGCAAAGAGACAGTAGGTCATATCTTATCCTTGAATTCTAGTGTACAGTTCAGCACTGGTAACATGAGGTCTCCTTTCTTAAATAGATGAGCCACTAAATGTATATGTCCTTTGTTATTCATAGACTGTATACTGCAGCAGCAACATAGTGTAATTAATTGATAAGAAGAATAAGTCTCTGATAAGAAAAATTCCTTTGTTGATTTCTTTGGGAAAGAGCAGTAGGAAGATGACACTGGATACACAGAGGTACGGTCCTGTTGACTTGAGCACAAACTGACTCAAACCTCTGTGTCAGACCATTTTCTTCTGTGACTTGACAGTGCTGAGACCCCTCTCGTAAGCCCTTCTGAGGACTTCTCACACTGTAATCCTCCACATACACCTCCTCCTTCTGCACACCTTTTCTGCTTTATGTAAATAGCTTTTGTAGGAGCAAAAGGGCCGGAAAATAGGAGGTATGCCAGCATAGAGCAGCATGTCTTTCCTCTTCTGGGGCATGGTCTTGTCAGGGGGCAGTGGGGAGGTGCAGATTGCCCCCAGAGGGATTATGTTTCATGGAGAAATCATGCCTCTGTGTTTCCCTGATGTGAAGGGGGGGCATACAGTTTTCCCTTGATCGTGGGGGGAGCCTGGGCTGCCTGCTGCCTGCAATGCACAGCTGATTTTCCACTTGTATGTCTGCCCCATCAGCATGCAGAGGGAGCTGCCCTGAGCCTGCAAAGGCTTCTGATGGGGAGGGCACAAAGGGTTCTTTTTCCATCCACCTCCACCCAAAAGGCAGGAGCATGTTGGGCTGGTATTTCTGAATACCTCATTGAAATCCTGTTTTAAATCTCCTAGAAACTAAGTCGTCCAGACTTGCTCCCAAGAAAATCAATGGCAAATCCCTATAGAGGATAAAATGAAAAACAGCACCCCCTAAATAGGTGTCTATTTTGATTTCCCAAATGAAACAAAAGGTGCAAGCTGCATTTGACAGATTTTCAACTAAAACTAATAGTCACTTCAGCTATGTCTGAATAATTTAAAATGTGATAACATTCCTTTGCTCTATTGTACTCAGACATTCAGGATCCTTGCAAAATATTTATTTTGGATAGTCCCTATATCCAATTCCTCTTTTTATCAATAGAACAATATTTATGGAGATCAGGCTGCCAACTTTGCCAGACAGACGTCTTTTGCATTCAAAAGAAAACATGATTCATCAGAGGATCAGGACTTCAGCTACAAATTTAACTTTTCTTTGATAGGCTGAAAGATACAAGTCAATAAAGGAAAATTCTTGATAGCTGGAAAGGAATGTCTTCTTTGAGACTGCCAATATTCAGTTCTGATCACTAATACCTTAACTGATGGAAGAATTATTTTTTTTCTTTATCTAATCATATCCCAGGGGCAATATTTAGAAGAAATGGAAAGGTAGTTATAACCAATTGCACTGTGTAAAGATGTCAGCTTTTTTTTTGCTATCATCTCTTTGAGACCATGAATATCTATTAATGCACTTGTGCAGCAAACAGGACAAAAGTGGTCTGACCAAAACTTAGGGTTCTCTAGATAACACATCCAAGCAGCATTAAGCATAGTAAGAACAGTAACAGCAACAACAAAAATAGAGATAAACTTACAGATTTGTGGCTTGTTATCATTCAGTGCACAAGCCTATCACATATATGAATATAGACCTACTCTAATAGCAACAGTGACCAATACAGTAGGAAAAATAAATTGTATGCTGGGAGAAAAAAATCAGCAGATTTAGTGATCCTCATTTTTCAGAGCTGATTACTCCCAGTCTTTACTGCAGATATGCCAGAAAGTTATTTCTCCTCTCTCTCTAAGTAGTACCATTGAAAATACGTAATGTATTTTTCATCATGTACCCTTTTAATGATAATTAAATATCACAACCCTACCTTTCAACTAATTGCAGTGGCCTTGTTATTTTTGGTTTTGCCTGACTGATTTCAAACTAGTGATCATTAGTAACAATAATAGTCCTTTACCCTTTTATCATGCCTTACATCTGTAGAACTCTGTTAAGCATTACTATGTGCATTACACCAGTGCTTACACTGAGTCACAGAGGTTAATTAACTTATTAAAGATCTCAAAGCACATCAGTGGCAGAATCAGGAATAACGACAGTCATCCCTGAGCTCTGCTCTCCCCGGCCTTGACACTCTTGACAGTTCTTGCTAAAGCGTTATCCAGACTTTGCAAAATGCTATTAATCACTAAAAGCTGGGCTTCTTTAGAAGAGGATTATTTGTGTGGAAAGGGAAGGGGGGTATCATTTCATTGCTAAAAAGAAGCTGAAAATGGGACTAAAGGAAAGAAAAGCTCCTCCCTGTCTGAATCACACTGCTTGAAGGCAATGGGTGTTGCAGAGGGTTGGTAGTGTTTGTTAAGGAATCTCAGGATGTCATGTTGGCAAAACTATCCTGAAAAGTGATGTACTGAAATTCAAAGTTCCCAAACAGTACAAAATCAGATCTAAAGACATTTTGCTAATCTCACTGATGTCCTCTACAGAGAATTTGGGAATAGGGTGGCTCTTAATATACAGGCTGCCAAAAGACCATGTTCATCTAACTTTTGCCTCAGAGCAGACTGCCAGTTTTGGACCTTGCCCTAGTCAGCAGTGAATGACTGCTTGCTCAAACACACAGCTGGACAAATTCTGATGATGTAGAGATCAAGAAAACTTGGAAACTTTAAAGCCTGATTACTATAGAAAACAGGTATTTTCTGTGTCTCTCCTCTTCCCTACAACCATGCTGTTTTATTTTAACACAAGAGCCTTTGACAGAAACTGTTAATGCTGCTTCAGATTCTCATGGGATGGAGACTGGCAACAGTGAATTTAAATTGGCATTTTATGCTGATGGTATATTAATATGTATGATCTAGCAGAGACTTCAGCTTTTATTATAGTTTGAATCATTACTAATTTTAGCAAATTTTCTGGCTTTAAAATGAGCAGTAATAAATTTAAAGCCATGCCTCTGTGTAGACCAGATAACACACTTGCCATCTAGACTTTCCCATTTAAGCTGAAATGCTAAGTTCTCCCTGTTCTCATCTTATGTATCCCCTGTTTCTATTTAAATGAGAAAGCCATGATAGCAAAATATCAAATTGTTATAAAACATTTTGCTGTCCCTTCATCCATTTTAAAACATAACCAAAGGCCAGCTCTGGCTTATCTTACTTAGGTGGAGAGCCCCTTAGAAGTTAATAGCAGACTCTCATACTAAATTATATGTTATTGATCTGATTCTGCTGTGATACAAGCATAACCTGATTCAGCTATAACACAGCTAGAGGATAAAGGGAGGCAATGCCATAAAATACATCTGAGTGGGCTGAACAGGACAATAATAACAGGTATGAATTAAAAAACGCCTGCATCTTTTCTAAAAGTGCACCTGATTTTTACCACTTTTATTTCCTGTTGATGTCACTGAAGCATCTGGCTGCTCAGCATTTCTAAAACACAGGCTTCTTTCTTGAAAGACCATGTAGTTTAATAAAATGATGATGAGGTAATACAGCAGGTAGGAGCTGTATTAGCACTTTGACAAAACACCCCATAACAAGACTATCAGGCTGTACATGTCAATCCTCAGTGCGGGAGTAGGTAGTCATTAGAAAGTTGCATTAGTACACCAGAATTAATGTTCATGAATTAGTGATGATAGGCAGCTTAGGAACAATGTAGATTTAACTTGTCCAAATATGCTTTAATGGTGTCATCTCTGATCCCTCATGTCTGAGTATCTCACAAAAAGATGTGTAGAAATTGTTAGTCAAATTCAAAATGGGAAAAAAAAAAAGGAAAAAAAAAAGTTTTAAAGCATCACCAAGTTAATTCTCTCGTTCCATTTTGTCCTCATTAGGATGAAAGCTATTAAACCGTGAGGTAGAAAATTGCTAATTCGGTACTCTTGACATTTCCAGAAACAGAAGAGATCAGCATCTTTTGTGAACATTCTCCAGGAGGTGTTCAGCTAAACTGCACTTCCCTCAAGCACTAAGATAAACAGACACAGTATCTTACTGTGGCTTTACCTGTACAGATTTATCAGTTGTATTAAACCCACTTCTTAGTTTGGTCTCCTGAGAAAAGGAGACATGGCATCAGCCTTCTCTATGTACACATGCCTATTTGCGTCCTCTCCTTAATGCTGTTTGAACTCCTCCTTTCTATCAACCAAATCTGACAAACGTGTAGGAGACAGAGCCTAGAATCTTAATAAAACCTGGCAAAGTGTTGGTGGAGAGACCCCACTTCCCACCAAAGGACACTGCAACATGACCCCCACCATTAATGAGCACCAAAAACCCCAGCCACTGTCCATAACTCCCAGCAAAACTGTGTTCATTCGTTCTGCCAAGGTCCTCTAGCCAAACATGGGTATGTCCTCTACCAACTAAGGTACCACATCTTTTTCCTCTGAAAGTCCACAGGCAGCATGGTTACATGCTCCCAAGTGGCCCTCCACCCAAGATGTGAGTGAGGGAAAGGAGCAGAAAACCTGGAGGCATCACTCATGGAGACTGATCCTAGCTCCCTGCTGTCCCTTTACTTCTTGTCCTCTCACAGGTGTTACCCAAAATACTGTAAAAATCCTTTGTCCCTCAGCAGAGGTCACAGTTGCCAGTCTCGAAGAGAGCAGGCAGGGAGGTCCTTTGTGAAATAACAGTGAATCCCACTCACCTACAAGGAAAAAAATTACAAACTGGAGTGGCTTCTGTCTTCTTTTAGTGGGGCATGTGAACAAGAGGCTTGTAGAAAGAATAATGCCCTAAATGTGCTTTAAGAATAACCAGCCAAGGCAGTCTACCACACAAGACATGTGAAATAAATCCCAGTTGTACATAAAATAAAGTAAAAGCCATTCAGACAGTTTACTTGTGGAATAAACAATTCTATGTATTTTAATTCAGACTTGTTAATATGTAATTTGTGAAAGTGTAGCTTTAAGAAAATAGGACTTAGAGGAAAAATAAGGCTAAACAGATCAAGAGCTGGAAAAATTACAAAATCCCAAACCATACTTTCTCACTGCTCCTAATATTTACTTCTATAGTATGCAGATATTTTTAAAGATTTACTACTGTAAATATTTACAGCATATTATTTCTAGTAGCAAATACAAACATGATACATTAATGCTATGAGTCTCTAATGGAGGAAGTGAGGTATATCTAGGAGTCATGTTTGCTAGGGCACTAAAATAGTTCATTATATGAGGAAATCATCCTTTTTTAGCAGTGCATTATTTGTGTTAATGTAAGCTGGGTCTCAAAGAGGCTGGTCTTGGGGTCAATTAAATATTTGGAATGAGTATCACATCTTTCATATGTGATGGGCACCAACAGAGTAAAGTATTCCTTGGCCATTTTTGTTTAATCTGGCTTATACATGATGATGACAGGCATGGGGATTGAAGAGGGCACTCCAAAGTGCATAAATGACAGTATGTGTAGCAAACAAATAGATAACATGAAAGAAGCAGAAACTTATTCTTATATGCTCATCTTAAGCCCCATATGAACACCAAGATATTAATTTTTCATTTCCTTTTTGTGTCTATTGCTTCCATATTTCCAATCTTGGGTTTGTTGGGTTTTTTTTACTGCATCTGGTAAGAGGCTAACAACACTGAAACAGTGCACAGATTCCTGCAGTCCCATGCACTGACTGTAATTATGTTTTAGCTACCATTTTTAAATGGTTTGTTTCATTTTTGTCTTGTTTTCTTTTACTTACTAGTAGTTTTTTCCATCTGTGTCATGTTAAAATACATAAAGTAATCAGAATTCTCTGCACACATTTCTCAGGCTCCTCACCTGGCTTAGACTAAGGCCAGCCACATTCTGGTGGCAATGATATTTAAATTTAATTACAAAGACTTAAATTCACAGATTTACATTAAAAAAATCCTACCACGAAATTCCCACATTTTTTTTTCTAGTTTGTCATATTTCACTCTGAGTTTTTCATATATGTTATTGAACACATTTTTTCCCTTCTCCCTTACCTGTAGATGTGTAAGCTAGTACTATGAACTGTATAGGTAAAGGCAGTTTTCTAAATGCTGTGGTATGTGACATTGGCAACAGACATGCAAAAGACAGAAGGGTGGTAATACCCTGAAGCATTTCTACTAATCTGAGCAGCTATCAAAGCATTCACTGAGATCCGCTGAGGTTAGAAACTGAGGTTCTGCTTCTATCTCAGTTTGTGGTGTCCCTGATTTTAGTGATATTGGTCATGGTGACTTTTTCCGTATTTGTTTTCTAAGTAATTTTACTGCCTGAAAACAAAGCTCTAGGAACTGCTACTATGCATTTGCTGGATGATCAAATACTGCAAGGGCAAGAGGACTTAACCCTACTCTGCAGATACTGTCACCAGCAATGAGGTACTCCCTTTCCAAACCAGTCTGGGCTCTGTCATCTCATATGAACCTGGCAACACTGAGTGGCTCTGCGTAGTGCCAGCAGCTGATGAGGTTTCATAATGTGAAAAATCATCCCCTTAAATTGTTTTTCCTTGAACTAATGGATCCTAATATAGACAAAAAGCTTTTGGTATCTGCATACCCTTAGGGAGCAGCTCTGTGCTAAGAGGAGGTGTCTGCAGCAGGTGAGTGCATTCTGGATTAGCTCTGCAAGGACAGATTTAGAAACTGGGACATCTGGGGCTTGCAACAGTGGTGTTAGGAAAAGTGAAATGAGATAGAAACAACCGAGGCGAGGATCCCATGTTCCTTTACATTCATCCCCACTGCTTAGGTTGCAGCTGAACCCATGTTTCTGGCTGTGGTGTGAAAGGTGGGGTGGGCAGCACAGGGCACAAATCTGAGGTGAGCTTGTTACCAGGCAGCTGAGCAATGACCCATCTGGCTGATGGAATGCAGTACAGGCCTGACAAGTGTGAGAGGTTAACACACTGACAGACCTGCTTTCACTTAGCCTGAGTCTCACCTCTTCTCGCTTCTTCTTTCTTGCTGTGTTCAAGCACAGCTTTCCTTTAACACTGTATGAGAGTTAAAAAAAAATAACAAAAAGCCCTATCTCAACGCCAGAACAAGTGTATTGATCTGTTTTGTTGTATGGGTCAAGTGTGCAGTCACCTTCTGCCTTGCCTAGTGCAGTTTGCAGTTAGAGATTTAAAGAAACTTTTATCCCTGTGTGCTCCTGCAGTCCAGGTGCCTGCATTGATTCCCTTTCTTCACCTGCTCCTGGGGTTACAGATCTTGGCTTTCATTTTGCTCTCCCTGTTTGAGCTACAGTCTGCTCTCACTACTGACTTTCCTGACCATCAGAAACTTCTTGGTGAAGGCTGGGTGTATCACACAGACCTGGGCTTCCAGTTTAGGAGAAAGCCTTGCCTTGTCAATAGCCCTCTAAAGAGAAAGAGAAGGGCAGTCCAAGTTCCCTGCTTTGACACACTCTTCCAGTTTCTGTGAGCCATTTTGACCCAGAACCTAAAGAATTTTAGTTACCTACCTCCTCATCTGTAAAACAGAGATAACAGCACTTTCCTCACAACTGTTCACTGTTAAAATATTCTGCTAAGAGCATGTGGAAAAGCCACCTTTCAGTACTCATATCTACTTACAGACCTTGTACCACAGGACCCCAAGTGTAAATGTACTACTGTAAAGAAACCTGTTCAGCTGCTGGAGAAGTCCGTAGTTGATGGCATCCTTAATTTCCAACATTTAATTTCCCTAAAGACTTAACAGGCATGGTCAAGACCGTTTGGATTTTATAGCACTGAGCAGCTCAACTCTTCGATCACGCACAATCTCACCTCTCCTTTTCCTTCTCTCTCTGCAAGGCTCATACAAACATGTGATTTTAGAGCACACCTCCCAGGTCAGGCTTTACAGCACATGCTGGGAGGTGCTTTTATGCACCTCTTGTGTCGGAAGGTGCAGACTTCTCTTTTGACTGCCCTAAGGACCAGTGACTTAACACAGTAGCTTTGCTAGTGACAGGCATTGTATAGGGACTTCAGTCGAGTGCTGTGAATTGTCCTGGGTAGTATTAGCAGTAAGTGAAGTGAAAAGTGAAAAGAAGTTGTTATAGAACTTCCTTAAGGACATTAGGTGGATGAAAGAGACAGGTCCAAAATCCAGACCTCTCTGCTTTTTAAGACTCATTCTCCTTTTTCTAGTGGTCAAAGCTGATCATTGACACCTCTGATGTCAAGCATAATTAAACAGAGACCATATGGTGTCTTTGCACAGATGAACAATATAGATCATAGATGTTTTCTGTACATAAACTGCATCACTGAATGTCTGTCATTTTTTGGAAGTTTCTTTCCTTAACTGATGAATGCAAATACTTGTTCAGGTTTCAGGAAATAACATGAGCTTTCAGACTTTTTTTACTCCTCCATCTTAGGAACACTTCCTCAAACTCTCTTAACATGCTGCAATGATAAACTGTGGTGCAGAAAAATTGCTGACTCGAGGATAAAGGGGAAAAAAACCCTTCTGAGGTGATTCTCTATAATGAAACATGAGTTATATGGGCTAACTTTGTGCTTATAATCTTTTCTTTGCGAAGTGCAATGGCATTCATTCTTGACAGACCTCTAATGATAACAGGTTTTAATAGCAAATGTTCAGGTCTAAATTCTGCTCTCAGAGTGAAGTTGCTGAGTCCTCCTGGCTCTAACTAGTTACAGGGTTTCACTAGTGTGACTGGGAAAAGAGTATTCTTTTGAAATCCTACAGATTAATAACAGGGCAAAATGATTATGAAAATGAGGGGGGGAAACCAAAAATACATGTTTAATTCCCACACAAGCAAGTTGAAAGTTTATCGGATTTTCCCCATTAACTTCAATGGAACCAGGAAGCCTCCAGTTACCTTCAGGATTTCAGAGCAGTAATTCTTATCTCAGGATTCTTTCATCAAAAAGCTGTATAGTTCACATGTTAAACTGCAGATCCTCTTAGGTTGAGGCAAGAGCTACAGGCAGAAATAACCCTTGATTTTATGCTTGAAATAGCTCTTCCTCCTGTCTCCAATGCCCAGGAGCAGCAGGCTTTCCATGCTGATAAAGAACTTCCTCAGCAGCAGTTACCCCCACCAAATCCTTCCTCAAAGCATGCTTCTGTGTGTGTGTGTGTGTGTGTGTGTGTCTAGCTACATGCAACTAAGAAAGCAAGTGCTTTTTTAATTGCTGCCTTTACTAGGCAGAGCAAAAGGATGGAAGCTGTTGAAGATACAGACAGTCCTGGAGACAAGCCACTGCACAGTTATTTTATCCATGGCTGGGTACAGTCCTGGGTGTGAGTGGTGGAGCTGTACAGAGCTACTGCAGCCATGGGCAATGTTCCTAAGGGCCGTGCTGCTCCTATGCACCTCAGCCTCTCGCCATCTCACTACATGAGCATTGCTCTCTTTGACCATCACAGGGAAACCATGACTGGAGTATGAAACCTGGAGCTGTAGGTACTGAGACCGTGGATGAGCAAACAAAGTTATAATTATGTTGTCTCTTTAAGCACAACTTAGGAGAGTATGAGGATTGTGTTTTTCATTTCCTGATTGTATCTGAACTAATAGAACTAATTGTAGAAATAATCCCATTGGTAATGTTTGCATTCATTTATCCATATGTTCCCATTTCCATGGAAGTCTGGTATGCAGACAGCTGTTACCTTTAGAAGACTTTTATACATTTGCCTGTATTGCAGGTTCCTGCACTAGAAAATTACTTTTGATATAAAGCCAGTTGCCTGTGCTGCCATCCGTGCCGACATCCTGGCAAAGAAAGATACTTTCTAACTCCAGCATGAACAGAGAAAGGGCATCATCACTTCGAACCATTTTGCCAGGGCACTGATAGTTCACCAATGACCAAGGCAGGACAGAAAGGACAGGACTTTATTTGAAAAGTATTCTATCATGGGATTCCTAAACATTCATATAATTAATCACCTCATTTAAAAGAAGTCTAAAGGCTCTGAGTCTCAAACCTGGCTATATCATCCCTTTAGCTGTGTTTGTACTGGTGAATAAAATATGCCAGGGACCCCAGAAGGACTCACAGCCTCACCCCTAAGCTGTCCCTCCCAAAGTATGGCAGCCACCCCAAACTATCTCCCGGGACTGACCTCTACAACCCTTGTGTTATACTTGAGTGTGTTTTGGGAGGCTGCTCGCAGGCCTCAGACAAAATTGTTCTCAGCATCTTGCCAACAGATTAAGAGGCAATACCAGTTTAACAGTCATGTGCTAGTGTTGGGGTCTGTCCTTTGCTCAGTTTAATTTATGACAGTAGATGTTACTGCCTGTGTTCAGACCTGTAATTTTGGGCCAGATATAAGGAAGTAAAGAAGATACATTGGAACATTGGGACAGAAGAGATGGTATAAACAAATAATGAGGGCAAATGAATAGTTAACTTCAAAGGTGGACAAGGAGAATACTATTTTTTAATAATTTTCTATAACATTCAGACATGACAGTGATTCTTACCCTATGAGCAAAGCAGCTAGAATCAATGGATATACCAGATGATCAAAACCCAACATGAATAGCGTGATCAGTTACTCAGGCTGTCTGATTTCCTTTTTTGTGTAAGAGAATGTGAATTTGATCTTCAATGAAATATTGTATAATGTATTATAGTGCATTTTATCTAACCTAAGAGACTATTTGATGGTGCAGTTCATTTGTTTATTTTATGGCCATGGTAATGCAGCTGAAACTGTGTTTCTGTGTGGCAAGTCAGAAACAGTAGGTTATCGCTGCTTCTCAGTAATATTTGGGTCTGTAGATATTCTGTGAGCAAACAAAAGTTTGCTTAACGTTTGTTAGGCAAGTTATGGGTAGATAGAACTGAGATCTGTGGTCTCAGGTACAGTTCTAGGGGCAGATATGTGCAGAATTTTCCTTCTTGCTTTGGGAAAAAGCGATAAGTATTCACCTCTGCTGCATTGTCCCCATGTTGTCTACTTCCTCAAGGAAAAGAACCATTCATTAGTGAGTCTCAAAAGCCCTGATGGCTTTCCAAGAGAGATGCTCTTGGGATTCAGAGTTTGAGGCAGGAACTGCAGAGCTTGGGAGGACACACCTTGGCTGGCTCTGCCTCAGGAGTCCTTAGTCCAGAAAATACACCTCTGATCTCAGCCTGGACAGGCCAAACCTTCCATCCTTTCCAAAAGTGATGGTGTCTGACCCACATGTGGAGGAGCCCACTGAAGAAACCCCTCAGAGGGCTCCACCCAGATATTCTCTGGGAGGTTTTCTGTGGGGCTGGGGGACAGTAATCTGGCCCTGTGTTTTCAATAGTGAAGTTATGTGGGGAATGTGTTAGGAGTTTCATGTTTCAGTGTATGTTGTGGGTTGTGCAGCACTGAAGGGGTAGAATCCAGGCTGGCTATTGATCCTAACAATGCATTTCCAAATTTTGCTGTGTTTTAGCTTTTCTTAAAATGCAAGTGTTTTATACATATGTTATGGTTTAAGGGAGCTCACCAATCAATTTGGCTATCTCAACCACATTAGTACTGGGGACTTCGGCTTTCTGTGCCCCGACAGATACCTCAAAACCTTTTAGAGAGAAACGAAACAGGCATGCTCACACGAGTGCATATACTGGTACACATGTGCAGCAGCAAAAGAGCGTAAGCGACCTGCTGTTTGTCAGGCTGTCAGCTTTCCACCCCACGACCACAACTCAACCTCGAGTGACCTCCCGGGGACGCAGCTCGGCCGCTGGGACAGTGCCCGCGCTGGGGAGGGCGGTGGGCACAGCCTGGAGCGGGCGGCGGCTCCTCCCGTCTCGCCCTCGCCCCGTCGCGTAGCGAGGATACCCCGGGAAGGCGGCGGCCAGACGGGGCTGGGCGTGGGGCGGTAGCGCCGGAGAGCGGGGGTTAATGCGGGGGGGGGGGGAAAACCTCTGGGAACTCCAGCTCGGCGCTGCCAATCATTTAGCTTGTCATACATACAGCTTATGAGAAAAAATGGAATGCACTTCATGAATAAGGAAAATTCC
>WUAM01000323.1:11614441-11636688 GCA_024336885.1 Actenoides hombroni
TTTTCTTTCTTTATTTTCTTTATTTTCTTTCTTTATTTTTCTTTATTTTTCCTTATTTTTCTTTCTTTCTTTTTCTTTCTTTCTTTCTTTTTCTTTCTTTCTTTTTTTTTTCTTTCTTACTTTAACTCCATGATTGTTTTTGAATGTTTGTTTTATATTTTAAACCTTGTTTAAAAAACTGTAATTTTTTACAGACATGGTTTTGGATTCTTTCTTTTTGGGAGAGAAGTGAAAGATTGACATGCAGAGTTTGGTTTCATTTTCTGTGTCTGTCTTCCCTGAAAGTTGCTATGAAATGTGTACTGATAAGACTTTGGGGTCTGAAAATTATAGTGTTGTGTATTTTAACTTACAGGTTTAATGTCTGAAAAGTTGACACAGATTGATTTCTTCTGGTTTTTTTTTGTTTTTTTGTGTTTTTTTTTCCCGAGAATTCCAAACATTTGGAGCTCTGACATTTTTCAGGGGTGCTGGGCATTGCTGCCATCAAAAGCCTGCATTTGTTTCTGTTCAGCACTGAAGATAATAAGGTGTTACCTGTTACTTTTCACTGGCATGTGACTTTTCCTTTGTTTTTTTATTGTTTTTTTTTTTCCCAGTGCAAAGTCTTTAGTTATCTTTTCAGTCTAATTTTCCTTTAAGCCTTATCTTATGTATTCTTCAGCTGAAAAACCTTTGTATGTTACTGCTTTCACTTAAGATCTTCTTTTTGAGCCTGTATTCTTTAACAGTATTTCAAATCTTGCTTCTTAGGAAGGAGAACCCAAACCATTAACGATCATGCTACACCGAGAAAATGATACTTTGGGATTCAATATTATAGGAGGAAGACCCAATCAGGTAAAGAGAAAAGTAATGTAGGTTATTTTGACCATACTTTCTGTTACTGTACACACTGTTAGTAATAAAAGAGTCAATTTTGATGACAGTAGGTATGGAATCAGCCTCATAGAGAGAAGAACTGTATATTTTCAGGTGTAATTGGAGTAATTGTTTTGAAGCCACAGTCTTGTGAGAATTGATTTATTCATATTTTCAGGAAAGGTGTTCCCATTGTTTTTGCTTTAAAGCTTTGGGCTGATCTGCACTCGGTTCCCATGTGAGTAATATGTATTCAGGCAAACTGTTCAATGGAAATCTCTGGGACTACTTACAAGAGTCATTGTTGCAGGATTAGGCCATTGGAATTTTTGGAAAGAGCTTGCTTTTTTTTTGTTTAAAGGAGAGATGAAAATTTGCTTCTGTAGCTCAGATAGTTTAAGCACATGTCCTGCTCTCACATGCCTGCTTTCAATTTTTCTTTCTTTGTGAATTGAAACAGAGTTTACAGTGATCTTGTATCTTAAATCAATCTTGTATCATCAGTCTAGATGTAGAAAGTTCATTAGAAACCATAGAATATGCGAAAGGATCACTAACCCCCCTAGAATATGCATAAGAATATGGTTGCTTTTTTTTTTTTTTTACTTTATCCTTCCAAAAGCATTAATCAGGACTGTCATTATGTATGAAGGGTAAAGAAACCTGCTAAACTGGAAAATTAATAGTTGATTAAAAAGGCTTGGTAATAATTATGCACTGATCAGGTTCTTGTTAAGTGGGAGAATTGTAACCTCCTACTGTTATTGAGGAGGGGAATGGGATCCTGTATATTAGTTTGCCAATCTTCTGCTCTAAAGCTATATTTAGTGGTGCCAAAGAGTCTGTTCCCATTAGCCTAAGAAGTTCACTGTCTGTGCTGCAGAATTACTGTTCCCTGTGGGTAAATAGGAAGACCATCAGTTATCAAATGTTGGTGCTGTAAATCCAAAGCAAGAGATTCTTAGATTTTCTAGTGGAAGGATGAGACAACTGGTGGCTATAAGACAAAATACATGTGCTTTGATTATATCCATATTTTGAGTACACCGGTAACAAAGTGTAGACAATCGTTAGTTTGGATTGCAGTGTGACTTCTGTTTTTTACAGCTATAGGAAAAGTGCAGGGAAAAGAGAGCATGGTGTTCTGCCTTCTTTGGATGGCAGCTGAGCTTCTCTGAAGTACTTACATGCCGACAGTGCATACTGGCACAGCTTTTTACGTTACAAACTGTTAGATTTATTGAATGAGTATTCTGGAAGTTTAAGGAGTAAATGACAAATATATGAAGATTCATAGCACTGTTTGTAGGGAGAACTGGTGACTGGAGAGAAGGAAATGGTCATGGTCTTCCTTTAACACTGATAGTTGGATACGGAGAAGTTGGTGGAGCTGTGAGGCAGAGTTGGATCTTGGAGGTTTTTGAGTCTTTGAAGTTTAATTTGGAAATTCTGTTTTGATTTTTTTCTTATGTGATAAATGTTAATACCACAGATGTTTGATTGCTAGTTCCCAAGTATCAGTATGAGGTCGCATTTAATGTATTTGGAGCAAAAGGTTGTAACAGGAAAAAAGTGTTGACTTGACTCAAATACTAAAAATAAAAAACTGTGTTCAAAAACTTAGATACTGGTAGAGGAAATGTTTGGTAACAAGACAGAAAGAGTTGGTGAAAATGATCTGTACATTCAGGTTGTTCAGGGAAAAAAGTGCCCTTGGGTGAAGCATAGGCTCTTGCAGCAAAAGAGCAGAACAGCATTGTCATGTTAGTCACCTAAGTGGGAATATGTTCCTTCACCACATTATTTGTGTTTTATGAGTACAGTGCAGGTTTTCCCATTGGAAAGCAGGTGCCTCTTGGTGACTTGGGGAACACACACACATACTTTCCATTGGTTGTGTTTTATTTCAGTCCATAATAGGCTTTCCCACTGTTCACCTTCTACCTGGAGGGAGAAAGAGAGGAAAGGAATGACTCACCACAAGCTTGTCTTCTATTTTGTTAGGAAAGGACTCATTTCACATAAGTATGTGTTTCTGGAAGGTGATTCATTATTCTGATGGGGCCAGGCTGCTTTGATCCCCACTTTTGTCCTAGGCCCCAGCTCTGGCTAGCTGCAGGGACTGTCCCACAGAGCAGGCTGCAGAGGCTGTCCCTTCTGGGGACACCATGGCAAAGCTGGGCTGGAGGGAGGTGCCTGCTGCGGGTATGACTTGGGGCTCCTGCAGTCACCCTCACACTCGCTCTGTTACACCAAAGATGCCCTAGCTCCTGCCACACAGTCTGCCGACTCTGGGACAAGGTGCCAGACCTCAGTATGCCACATGCTGCGGTTTTGTGTCAGGGCTGGTGGATACCAGCACAGGCTACCAATGGGGACCACACGCCAGGCTGAAATATCCATTTTCTTACTGGGTCATATATTACTCTTGAAAAAGCCAGTGAAATTTCTTATGGAAAAAAAACAATCCAGTTTTATGTGGGCGAAGGTACTGTAATTTAGCCTTTTGTTATCTTAAGGGAAAAACAGTGTCCTTTCTGCATTTTCATTAATGGCTATTATGCTTCTTTTATCAGACTTTCATTTTTAACTGCTTGGGTGGGAACCCAGTGAAGGTCTGTTTGTTCATCATTTCACAATACTGCTGGGGCTGTTAATAAGTTTCCCTTTTGCTTCTTACCTGACACCTCTGTGACAAAGGTGTGTGTGGGGGAAATGAAGTTTATGAAATCATAGGCTGACTAACATTGTGCTGAAAAAATACTTGTTAACCTGAAATCTGCCTGGATTGAGTCTCCAATTCTCCAGTCTGACAACTGAGTACAGTTGTCACTGTAAAGCATGTTTAACAGTGACTACATTTTTTGTTATGCTTGTATCATTTTCTTAATAGAAAAATTTATAAAACATTTTTCCTGTGAGTGTATAGACCTAGAAACCTGTACACATGTGAAGTGTGCTGTTTGTCAGGGATTCGCCAGTCATAGAATAAACATCGTGTAAACTTCTATCCAAAGCATAAATCATCTGGAAAAAAAATTCCTTCATTTATTGCTGTCTAGGGTATTATTTATATGAATACTCAAAAATAGTTTCAGTAGGCAGTGTCTGCTTGGCATTATTTCTTTATTAATAATGATTTTAAACTATTTTAAGCTATCGTGATGAAATGAAGTCATTTTAGCATGTGCAACATCAGGTATATCATTCCAGCTGTGGTAGATAACTGCTTTAAATTTGACCTTCAAGTAAGTTGTACTTAGCAATGTATAGAGATCAGCTGGAAGAGGGTTCTCTTTTTGTCTGCAGCTGATCTGTATGGATTTCACAGTTGAGCAAGTTCTCAATCTCCCATGTGAATAGGATTTATGAGGTTTATGAGGTTAACCAATTCCAATCAAATCCTATCACTGTTATGTGCCAGCTAACTAATGTCAGTTTGTTCCTTAGAGCTTTATTTTATGTTTTTATCCAGAAAAAGCTTACAAGTAGCAGTACTGCAGGAGCCCCTTTCTCTCCTGAGAGAAATGCTTGTGCATCCATTTTTATGAACATCTTCCTCTGTGAATTTATGTAATAGTCACTGTCTGCTATGAAGTTTGAGATCTGCTTTAAATATTTTAGCTGGGATCTGATTACCATTGCACCCTTTGTCTCACTTGGACTAAAATAACCAGAAGTAAATTGATAATCTTATTAAAAATGCTGGAATAGTTCATTAATTCTGTCCTTTTGATTAATGACTAGTTTATGTTAAGCAAATTAAAAAAAAATAAATCCCAAGGACCTTAATTCTTAGGTAGAAGTGAGCTGCATATTTAAGGTGGATTTGCATTTTTCATTGCTGCCGATTTTAGCACTGTCTCATTTCTTGTACTGTGTCCTTTTTTGCAACTTCCCTATTGCCTGGTACAGAACAATCAGGAGGAATCTGCTGAGGGAATTTATGTGTCAAAAATTTTGGAAAATGGACCGTCGGACAAAGCAGAAGGCCTGCAAATTCATGACAAGATTATTGAGGTAAGAAAAAAAGAAACACACTTGTGGATTAGTCTGTTATAGTATCAGATTAATCAAGGATTTGATGGTTTTTTACACCGAGTTGTCATTTTCCTCTTTTGCTGTGTCTAAACATGATTCTTGTGCACTCAATTGCTTGAGCATTTCTCAGATAGGAAGTTGTGTGGTGGATATTTCCAGCTACTAATATATGTATTGGTTTGGAGCTTAAGCTGATTTAAGCAAAGCAACAGTTTAGACTCTGAAATAGCATGCAAGAGAGGCACTTTGCATTTCTTTTCAATTAGTTTGAGAAAGAAAGCAAATGACTTATGGAAATTCGCAGGTGTAGTGAAATTGATTTTGCCCTGTGTAGGGGGTATACTGTTTTGACTGGGACACTGCAGAGAAGCTTTGCTTGGTAATCAGTGATGTGAAACTTCCTGAGCAATTAGAGAAAGTAACTTCTGCTATATGATCAAGAAGTAGATCATCTGTTTTCTCACGGGGACTAACACAGCTCTTTCCCGGTCTTTAACACGCTAGAATGGAACTTTTAAAGTTTATTCCTGTGTTGTATGCATGGGTTTTTTTCCCATAAAATAACTATAATTAAAAAGAAATAGTAATAACTCAGTCTGAAGAATAGGTTGCTGCCTAGTCTACATGTTTAACCATAATTTAAGAGACTCCTTAGGGTGCTGTCAAGATGGCATTTCACATTGCAGCTCAGATACAACTCTGTGAATGACAGCATGTACAATAGCTGCTGGGTATGTTTAGGATACATCACTCCAGCCTTGGGTTTAGGGGAGGCTTTATATGGTGTGAACTTGCCAGTTGGACGGGGCTTTGAACAAAGACACATGAAACAAGTGGATTGGAAGACAAATGTGGAGTGCTGCTGCTGGCTACTTGCATTATATCACTGTTGAGGACTAGGAACATAAGCCAAGAGTGTTTGAATGCTGGCATTGCTCTTAATGTTGGGAGCCTAAAGCAGCGTTTGAAACCAAATTATTATATTTTCTTGTAAAAGAAAGCCCATGCTCTTAGCTGGCACATACATGCATCTCTAATAGAAACCAAGCTGGCTGAGCAGAACTGAGCTTGCAACGTAACTCTTATCTCCCCAAGATACAAAAAAACCCTTTTGCATCCATATTTTTTGTAACAGCAATCCTATGCTGAAAAAAATCAATTTTCTTCTGATACTACTATTTCACTTAACACGTTTTATTTTCTACAGACTAATCAGATACATGGTTTTATGCATTTGCTCAACAATCTGCTTTAATTTTCCTGTTCTTTTACAATGCCTTGATTTTTAAGACAAAATGGAGTGGTTTTGGAGGAAGAATAAAGAAACCACCATTTATTAAACATGAGGTCATTTCTCAAAATGTCACCATAACTGATGCTTGATGTCTCTTTGTTGAAAATTCGACTGTATGAAATCATGCTGATATTTAAATTGATACTGAGAACACAGAGATTTCAGTTCTGTGTGAAACTATAGATCCAGGCAAGCATAAGTATTCCTACAGCTCTGAATGGGGCACCATTTTTACCATACTAAAATACAACAGCTTTGTATCTATTTTTTTGTATCCAGGCAAGCATTAAAAAATGTTCAGGGTTAGGCCAAATATTCTACTAAATGTTTCAGAATTTAAAAATATGTTAGACTAAAATAAAAACAGAGAAAATGGAGGGGGAAATGGTAATGTAAGGACTTTCTAAATGAAATGTAAATAAGTGGTTATTCCTCCATGCTAGATCTAGGAAGCAGCTGAAGTCAGAGTTTAATTTTTCTTTGCCCATACATTGCTATCGATGTCTTCTTGCAGCAGGATGCCCCTGCCATCACTGCTGTGGTTTGCTGTGAAAGATCAATGTGAAAGCTTTTGCTGTGAGGAAGTAAGTCTGATGATGTAACTGTTTCAAAAATGTTGGTGGATACACAGAATATGAGCTGTGGTGAAAATTTGATAGGCAGTGGGGCTTATTATTGCTTGCTTTTCATTCATTTTGTGATCTGGACTAATGGGTGATATTTTATGAGACCATTTTTCAGTAATCAAGAGCAGAAGGAACTGATGTTGTTCGAAGAGCCTTTAATAGCTTCAGTCAGTTGTTTGGCAATGTGATGCCCGGGGTGTTTTTAGCAATGCGTAGCTAATGGTATAATGGACAGAACTATCCCATTAAATCAGGAGAAAATCTGTTCTCAAGGCATGTTGCTAAATAAAGAAGGTAATTTGTTTCAGTGCTTTATCAGATGTTTAACAAATGTTAACTGCACGTGGTTGACTACAGTGAGTTGTGCACATTTCAGATGACCATCTTGTGGGTAACTTAGTGCAGAAAATGGATTTCACAGTCCTGTGGCACTGGCAGCTGGAATTGTGAGCCAAGGCTGGCAGACATAAGTAATGCTGACTTTTACTTTATATACGTCATCTGTGGCAGCAATTTTGCCAAATAATCCTTACAGTATTTGAAAAGGTGCCAAGAGGAGAAATAAGGTTTTTTTCTTAGGGTATTTATTCTCAATGTAAAAATGCCACACAAATGACTTGAGTTCCTGGAGGGTTTTGAGATCAATGTGCCCAGGGTACGGGCCATAGAACCTCTTTGACACTTGCATCCAAAAAAGGCTGGCATTTATTTGGGCTTTACCCTCAAGTGAGTGTATTTGGTGCTTGAGGACCTGAAGATGCCTGTGGACTGTCAGGGTGGTGATGGGTGTGGGTGACAGGGAGACATGAAGTGAGACATCCTCACATACCCTCTTTCAAGTGGCTGCAGCTTTTCACAGGATATGTTTATGGAACCCTCACTAATCTTTAACACTGTTATGCTGAGGAACAGAAGATTTCAGGTACAGCTTTACGCTTGTTATTCAAGGTTAACACCTCTGTGGGAAAAGACTTGTTTGTGCAACATAAGTAAAGCTGGCCTGGGATAGCAATGGGCACAAGCAGCATTTTGGTAATGTGTACTCCAGAAGTTCTATTACAAGCAAAAAATGATCACTGTTTGCTCATCAAGGAGAAACTCTTCCTCGCAGATTACTTCTATGTAACAGATTCCTTCAGATGTCATGGTCTTCTGCTGCTTTCAAATGTTTTTATCCAAAAATCTAGCTCCCTAAATTAACACAGTACAGCATCATGTTCCATGACTAAACACTGCTCACATGCTATAAAAAGCATCTCATAAAGCTAGATGCAGCATTGATACCTGTTACTCCCAACGTGAAAGCCTTGGATATGAGCAGCAGTATAAGGCCACTGGACCTCTTAAGTTTTGGATCTCTGTCTTCTTCTTTCCACCCTGCCTGTGAATCCTGAGAGGAGGAGAGAAGCAGCGAGCCGTGCACTGGAGTGTCTATTAGTTTGTGTTGGTTCAAAGAACTCTTCTGGCTGCTGGGAGAAAATACAAAGTATGTGTAGAATGGATCACAGTTGCACAGCTATGGATCATTTCATCTGCCCCTCACTTCATGCAAATCTCTCCTACCGAGTAAGTTCACTGCTCATGTTTGCTAATGCTAATAGCTTCCTCGAGGCAGTGTAAAATAGCTATGATCCTTGGCAATGTTGTTGATATACAAAAGTGTTTTACCTGCTTCTGTCTTTTACAGTTCTGAGCAGTAACACTGGAAGTAGCTCTTTCTGTGTGGAGGAAATTTTTTCTCTCTCAGTGTGCAATCATTTCAGCTTCACATAGGAATGGCACCACATTGGCCAGAGCTCCATGTACACTGGTTATACCTAGTTAACAAGGCATTCAGAAGCAGTTCTTTATACTAGTTTTGGATTGTTTTTAATTTGTATAATATTAAAATTTATGGAAACTGGTATATCATCTCCTCTGGTTTTGAGCCCAACTTCAGAAAACAATAGTGACTGATTTTTCTCAAGTCCTCTTTAATTCTGTGTGTCACAATCTCTTGCAAAATTCCATTGTGTTACTGAAGTGGGATGTGCTGATTTTATCTTTTCACTTCAGCATTGTACATAAAATACATGACCAGGACAGAATTTGCATTCCAGGTGGAATTCCTGAATCCATTAAAAACAAATAAACAAAACCAATGAACCAAACCAAAAAACTGAAAGCCAAACAGTATTTCATCAATTAGAGGAAAGAGAGATATTGTTAATTCACATTGCCTTGGAGACAAAGCCTTATAGTCAAGGCTGAAGCTTCTGCAGTAGGTTTTCCAAATAATGAAACAGCAGTGAAAAACCTTGTGTTCAAGTAAAAATGGCTGAAGACCAAAATATCATATGAGGAACTGTAACCACGTCATCGTCTGGAAGGCTCAAGTTTTTTTCTGTTCATTGCACTGCAAGGCAAAGGCTTCTGTTATTTTACTCTCAAGTGAAATGAGAATATTAGCCCTTTTGTATTTTAGTCAGTTGATTCTCATTAATTTGATGGCTAAGAAGCAGGCATGATGGAGAAAAGGGAAAAAACCCACATTTTCAGTCTGGGATCTTTAAGTCTTTTTGAAAAACAAGATGGATGCATATGTACCATGACTATGTATTTTGTTTATGCAGCCTGAGCTCCATAAGTATGTAATAAATAAGACTTCATCTCTTATTCCATGTTTCCTTTTGTGCTTTTCACATTTTTTGGGAGAGTACACACACAACGGCTTTCAAGCACATGTCAGCAAAGCCAGTTTCAATAAAGAAGTCTTGAGGCTTATCCTGGCAGAAGTAACTTACATCTACAAAGCGTCTACACAGAAACTTTTTTAACTATTGCCAGACTGCTGACTGTGCTGTGTGTCAGCCTTGTGATGTTTTATCTTCTGCATGTTTCTGTCATTACACTTACTGTGTTGCTCAAGCAAAATCTTTGATACAAGTCATGTTTATTTGACTAAGAATCTCCACTGTCAGATTATGTCTGCAGAAGCAGTGAGCTTAAAAACTGTCTTGCTGGGATCACAGCTAGAAGATTTGAGATGACTTTGAACCAAAGCTGCATGTGATGTGGCCAGTGAGATCTAAATATGCCCAAAATAGCATTAAGTATATTAAGTTATCTTAAATCCTTAACAAAATCATAATGTTACGTTGCAGGTAACCAGGTCTAGCACCTTCATTCATAAAATAACTCCTAATTAGTCTGAAAGATCCCTGTCATAATAAATTAGTTATACCATAGGCTTAGAAATGTCTGTAGCCTCTTTTCACCTCTCCTTCACCTGTTGGGATACAGGATTTTGGTCACCTGAGTGCTTTCATCTGTCTGAAGAAACTTTAAAAAAAGTCATATGTGACCAGGTCTGTACATAACTTCATTTGAATAGGAGCTACTGCCTCTAGTGACTTTTTTACTTAACAGAAGGTCTCTGAGCATTTCTCCAAGAAGTGAAGAGTTCTAGGTTGTGGGCTTTGCCCAGCCTGCAAAGGACTGAGCTTACCTCTCCAGGTAATTGCCCTCGTTACTAGTGTAGAAGTTATCCTGTGTGACACCAGCCTCCAACCATCCTCTTCAAACTGTAATGATCTGTTGTGATACAGATGCTGGTTCCAGGGAGCTCTATTTGGAATACCAGTCCTGCCATTTTCTAGGTAGGTGCTTGTACCAATACATGAGAGTTTTCCTCTTTCTTGCAGTTTTGTGTCTTGTATGACATTTTCTTGACTGGTACTTGCATTTCTTACTTCATAGTATCTTGACATTGAGAGGGGTTGTAGCAAATGATGTTAATTAACCAGGATATCCTCTAGCTAGGATACTTTCCTAGATATGAAAGATGGTGTTCCCTGACTGAACAGACACCAGTAGCTGGGATTTTCCTTCTCCTGCTACTATGTTATCTAAAAGGTGTTTTTTGCTGCTGATGGTCACTCTCGGGAGGCAGTGCGTGCAGGATCGGATGTGGAGGAACTTGGTGTTCACTGTGGGCATTGTGGAATGTCTGATTTTTGTACTTTATTGCCTGAGTTCCCAAATATCAGTAGTCTAAATTTGACTGGACTTGCTAAAGGTCTTTAGAGGTGCCTGCGTTCCTTGATTCACTGACCTAGAATGCAAATGTTGTGTTTAGGAAAACAGGTTATGTTCCTTCTAAAAAGCACTTAAAATTCCATCAATTTACTGTCTGTGTTTTAATAAGAGAACATGAGACTCTTGTTTATATGTGACCTAAAATTTTTGTATTTTTTGTGGTGAAGTATGTTAGGGAATAGACTACTGAAATAATTACACTTCCTACGTAATGTTTTCTTGCAGATCTTAATAAAACTTCACAAAATACTTCTACACTGAAGAAAAGGGAGAAATAAAACAAAATTATACTTAAGAAGTGGAGAGCTTGGTGTCAGTAAGGTAATAGTGAGTAATTACTTAAGGTTTTGTGATCAGAAATTCATATTTGATCAGCTGATTGAATGGAGTCTTATGTTCCTAAAAAGACAAAATATGATTCTGATACTTGTGTAAAGCAGCATCATGAAAAAATATAAAATGCCTTGGATTTTAAGAGGTTATTTTACTTTTATTTTTTTTTTATCCGAGGTATAAACTAAGAAGTTTCTGTCTGCTGAGAACTTTGTGTACCCAGGTCTAAAGAGGCACAAGCCTGTAGGAGAGCTTTGAAGCTGTGTTCATTTGTGCTTGTTCTCATAGACAGACCAGGCACATATGCAAGTGTAATGCTATGTTGGTTTGCTGGAAATATATGTGCTCACAGTGATTTTATGTTAAAAAAACGTATAAATGCCAGACATTTGGTTGGAATATGGCCACCAGATGAACTTTCCAACTAGTTTATTTGCAGAATTGATATATTCAAGAGATAAGGCAGTATCTGTCCTTTTCAGCAAGTCTCTTCAGCTTGTGAGTTGTAGCTCTTCTGTCTGATACGTAGCTAGCTAGGGTACTGTGCCTTTGTATGTGTCTGGATGCTTCTCTTCAAGGGGGTCCCAGTAAGCAAAGTAGAGTATTTCTGGAATGTTACCCAGCATAAAAGAAGTCAAAAGAGCAAGCTGAGTGGAAGTGGTGAAAATTGCCTTTCACAATGGCTTTTTCTGCTAGTTCTACCATGTTTGGGCTTTGTCTAGGTGTCTTAGTTTAGGTATGATAGAACAGGCTTTGGGATCCTGCACATGTATAAGTGTGCATAACCCACTCTCTCCAACGAGATATTTCTGTTTTGGTCTGACTGTGCTGGATTTCCACAGCAGCTGGATCACTGTAGGCGCAGAATGGTGAAGAAGACAGAAGTAGAGCATGCAAGGAAGAAGGGAAACAGGGGAAACTGAGCTTTACAGTTAAAGAGTACAAAATGCCAATCTTATGTTTCCAAAGGAGCGCATTCCAGTGCTTGCCCATAAACAGGAGGTGTAGGAGAAATGGAGCGGGTGAAGGAATAATGGTAACTGAATTGTGGAACTGGATCATCTATACACACTGCCATGAACTCTCACAGGGAAATAAAGTGGAACAGTACTGAAGCAGAGCTATGATAACAGTACTGTGTCAGCAGAGTGGGGCAGCAGCCAAATTGGCAACACAGTGGTGCTGTTAGGTAGGAAGGATTCTGGTTAACCTGTGGAAGAGCTGACTAACAGAAGAACGTGCAAGATCCCATAAATGGTGTTGCTACCAGGCACCACAGATCTCTAGGCACCGTGTGAAGGCCTGATCACACCCATCTCCTTCATAAAGTGTCTATCTAATCTCACCCCTGAGGGATAATGTGTTAGAAACTTGGCAAGTTGAAACTCAGCATCTTCGTAGATGTCTTGTTTGAGCTTGTCTTTGCTGCATGTCATCTTTTTCTTCGTTCCCATGGTTTTGGGTTGGTTTTGGTTTTTTTTATGCTTTCAGGTAAACCTTGCAAAATAATGGATCTTTAGCACACTGTTATCTCACTCAGCAGCAGGAACAATTTTAGCAGTTTTATATACAGCTGAGGTAGTAGGTTTGGAGGAAATTTTTGTTTATATGAGGTTTTAGAGGTGTTCATAAGCACTTTCAGGAATGCATTAAACAACTTGACTAACATCTGTCAAATGCTGCTGCTGCTTTGATCCTCTTCCCAGGAAGAAAGGGGGAGTGTTTTGTTTAGTTTTTCAAATAATTACATGCACAACTATTTACATGTTGGTGTCTGTTTATATTATAGAAGACAAGGTTATAGGAATGTATTTTTGTATTTGTTGCGGATGGAAGGTGGCAAAGTTTTATGCTGAAGACCCTTGCTCTTCGGTCTTCACTCTGGGTATGATCTTGGGTAAGCCTTGAGGAAAGTGCTTTCTCCTCCTTTGACAAGCTCTATGACATGGAGATATGGCTGTAGGTGTGATTGTGTATCACTGCCTTGGTCTTGGACCAAGACTGTCTTATAGATATGGTGGACCTAATGGTTGGCCTGGAGCCGAAGTACCCTAACCTGGTGAACTCTGGAATGTTTGAGTGGAGGGGGAAGGCATTTTCTGCTGACTTTCCTGAACCTTGTCAACTAAGTAGTGCCTCAGAGCTCTTCAGGATGAATCGGGGGGACCTAACCCTTTGAGGCTCATGTGATGGAGACTGGTGGGAATAACTGATGGTAAGTCCAGCTATGGAAAGCTCTGGTTGAGTGTAAGACCATGCTGAGTTTGTTGCTTCGAAATGAAGGAAGTGCAAGGAAGCCATGTCTCCCACAGCACATGCTGCTGGCACCCCAGAAGCTCTTGGCATTTTCAGAAAGTGAAAAGAGCCTTCTTCAGCCTTTCATGAAGGTCGTTCTTTATTGTGGTTGAGACAACCTCACAGTTCGAGGAGATGACAGCTTACATATGTTGTGTGAATGCAGTGTTTTATCCTCTTAAGTCTCTGAATTGATTGTTGCAATCCAAGGATATATGTTCCAAGAGCTTTGATCTCTTCTGCCCTTTTTCTTAATCAGCTAATTATATTTGTAAGGAGTAGCTAATCACTGTTCTTTGTAATTGGTGGCTGAGTGAAAAAAGCCATTGGTGTCTGCCAGTGCAGAAATGCTCAGAATGAAGTCATTATTCATGGCTTCACTTAAAAAATTAATAACCTAATTTTTAAGAAGCTGTGAAATGCAGCAGTTTGTTTCACAGGAGAACGCTCCTCCTTATAACTTGTGAATAGGTGTAGTCAGAAGCATATGCAGCACTGTGCTTTCCAAATGCTTTGAAAATGCAAGTGATTATGTTAAAAACCAGTTGTTGTTTGGAAACTTCTGCTCTCCAAAATGCAAAATTCTGCAGCTTTTAAAACCACGCTGTAATGGAAAAAAATAATTTTCCAATTGGCAAGAAAAGATGTGGTCTCTTCAAACCACCATCAAAGACTATGTTAAATAAAATCAAATATACTAAGGTAAGTACATTTATTACTAGTACATGAATATTTTCATAAATGTATGTCTTGGTTGGAATTGCAAATCTAATGCAATTTTACAACTTTGTATGTAGACCCAACTTGATTGAATCACTGCTGCTGCAGGAAAGGAACACAGAATGATTCAACACTCTTTCTTCATTCAAATAATTTTGGAAGGCATTTTCTTTATAAAATATTGTTGACAAAATAAATCATGGTTGCTGTGTTTATTTACATAGTAAGTTTATGTATGTTATTTACAGGATATGATTTACATAATATTTAAGGAATGTGTTTGTTTTTTCAAGTAGAAAAACTGGGAAATAGGGAGGACGGAGAAACTGCAGAAAAAAGCCTGTCAGCATCCTGCTGTTTTCTACTTGTTTTTTTTAACAAGTAAAATATCACTGTATTCCGCACACCTGTCAGATAGTTTAGTTTCTTTAAAATTGGATAAATTATGAATTCGTGTGTCTAAAAGTGGTCATCTAATGTAGGAGACTGTCTAAAATAGGTTGATACAGAACATGAGGATTTTTTTTTCCCCTTCATCTGTGTTTCCTGACCATTTGGAGCATCCAACATTTGAGGTACCCAGTGGCTCAGAGCTTGCCCATCTGTTTCCAAGTACAGTCTTTCAATCTTGCATTTGTTTCTTTAAGCATGCTGATCAAGTGGCTTAATATCTGAAGTCCTTCCAGCAGCTCACAGGAAGAAGGCATTAAACAGAAGGGATTTGCTGTCTTGCATGAACTGAAACATCTGGATCCTTACACTTCTCTGTTACAGTTTGAGCTGGGCTAGTCTTTGGCACATGGCAAGTACAGAGCCATATGGTCACCATGCTGACAGCAAGCCTTTTCAGCACATACCTTTGCCTAATCCCCAGCCTGCTCTGAATGGTAGCTGCTACTGTGGCCCGAAAGATGAACATTCCAGGAGTTTTCGTTCTGTTGTGCCTGTCTTCTTGAATGGATTAAATGCATTTCTGAGAGGTACAACATCCAGCGGTATATAGCAGAAAGCTGAATCCTTCACTTCCCCTGCAGTGCTCAGAAACTTGATGCAAATTGGACACCTTGTGCTAACGCCAGATGTGTAACAGCATTTTGTGACTTGCATTTTGTGTCCCTTGCATCTTGTTTTCTTAATGTCTCAGTGAAATCTGCAAGTGCTTAGCACAACTGTTTTTTAGCATACTCTAGATGTGTGGTTAAATGGAAAACTGACCGTTTTGAGCAGTTTCTTAACAGAAATTTACTTTTGAGTGACCAAAAGAATGATGTTGAGTCACAATGCACTTGCATGTCATTCAAAAAACCTAGTAATTAAAAGATAAGCAGGAACCTCTCCTTATGGGAATGACATTTAAAAAAATATAGGGATTCTTCCTTGTTTTCAAATACTCAAAATACTCAGACATTTATTCAAAAACAAATTTTAAATTTTTAATGATTTCTCTGTTTTTCATATTTATTTATTTTTTAAAGAGAGTAGGAAGAGTGTGAGGGACTAAGATGTTTCTATGCTTTTAATATAAAAAGAACCTGTAAGAAAAATGGTTCATATAACTCTTATAATTGAATGGCTATAATTGCTAGAATTTCTCATTAAATAATTGTAGACCGCTGTTCTCAGCCTTCTATTCTAAGTCACTTAAGTACTGTACCCTTGTACTAAGAGTGTGTATTTTTTTTCCCCTCCTCCTTGCTATGAGGTAATGGAAATCTAAGGAATTGGTATTCATCACTTAATCCAGAGTCTTTTCTCTTTAATTAACAAAAACAATGGACAATATTATAAAGATTAAAGAACACATTGAGATTTCAGAACACAATCCAGAGAGTGAACTGTTCAGAAAATGCTGTTAATGTCTTAACAGAGAAACTTAAGAACAAAGTTTTAATCTGATTACTTAAACTTGTTTATTTGTTAGCCAGAGTCCTTTAGTCCATTACAGCTGTTCTGCTGATGTCATTAAGTACTTTGGGGAGTTCTAGTACCAAATGGAGAACAGTGTGTATAAATGAGTGACTTCTTCCTGTGTATTGCTTTGCAATTGTTTCTTTCTCTTTTGTGTTGTGCTTGGTGTGATTTAAGTTCTATAGTTAAGCAGCTACCTCCACATATACTTTGAAGCATGTATTATATAGGAAACAGTTTATACTAGCCGTTAAAGTTATTAATTTGAAAGCCAACATGTTACTTGTTAGCGTGGTTAGTTTAACTGCGCTGCTTTGAATTCTCAAATCTGCTTGGCCGTAGTTATCAGTTTCCTTTCTAATATAAAAATTTTGGGAAAACTGGTTTGGCTCAGCTCAGATGACCTCAGTTCCACCTAGAGCCTTTGGGTCACTATTTCCTACTGACTGGCTTTGCGATGAGGTTGTGGTCCTTCCCAGTGATGTGATCAGAACAGCAGATTTCACGTTTTGTTGCAGTAGAGATTTACAATTACTTTTGCAGTTAAAGAAATGGGAAAAAAAATAAATCGAATTGACAATGTTAGTATTTTCAGTAAGATAAATGTTGATGAAATGTAAGCCTTTAGATTAGTTGGACATGTCTGTATATTTGAACTTAAATGTTCTATCAGAAGAAAAATAGTTATTTCAAACCCTTATTTGTTAAACATAGATAAATAAAAAATGTTAAATGCCTGTGCTTCATCTGTTTACCCTAGTCTCTTAATCAGCAGGGACAGAGGCACATGCAGAGGGTAATTTGAGTTGTTTTAGACACTATGGACAACATGCCTTTTCATCTGAATTTTTCTGTCCATTTTTATTTAAATAAAATTAAAAACCCCCACCCCCTCATACTTTCTTAACCAGAATTGCTGCTTAGTGTACAGGTACCAGCATCATATTTCTCTGTCATCTCAAAGTACTTGCTGTCAGGCTGTGCTACCTTCAGTTATTACAGATCTGTTCTGGGAGGAGAAGCTGAAACTCCATACCCAGTTGCTAAGTTTTTCCTTTCATTCAGCTACTTGGAGATGAAATGAGACCTTAGAGGATAATGGAGTGGATAGAGAAATGCATGCTAGACTGCCACAAAATAGTGGAGTCCAGTCACAAGTTGCATGCACCATCATTGATACTGCTGTTTCTCATTTTAAATGAGCTGAGTTTTTCCCAAGCTCATATATTGTATGTTTTATCAATAAGTGACTGGCCAAACAATGATGAATCCGGGTTATTAAGTAGGAGGATAGTAACAACTGATATTAACCAGACTACGCCAAGCCATTGCCTGATGTTTACTTTTCTGAGTACTGATCGTGTGTTCAACAGTGTACAAAGCCCTGAAAAAAGGAATGCCAATCTAAAAACAGTGTCAGAGAATCTAGAGCACTTGAGACTCTTAACATGAGAGTCATCTTGCCTAATGCTAAATGTCTCATTCTGTATGTATTGAAGAATAGTTATCACCTTTGTTAAAAATAGGTGCCTTAGTTCAGCCTGAAATACTTAGTGACATCTGAGTTAGGATGAGATTCATCTGATCCTTCAGAGAAGAAAGTGGTAGTGATAAATCTTAAACTTTTTGGAAGTTTCACATGAACCAACTTATTTTTATTGCTTTTTAGTATTTTTGAGGTTAGATTGCTGGGATAAAAGGCCTCTTTGTACAGAGTTCTTCACTGTAAAGGCAGAAAAAAGCTTACTGAATCTTGTGTCATCCAAGTAAGAATAAAATTTAAGAGGAAAGAATGTAACTTGTTTCATTCACCTTCTTACATTACGTTTCACATAGGTCTGAGATTCCATTCTTCTGGAATTATGTACTTCACTAATTTAATGGGAACTTGAGTATACAAGGAGTCAGTTTCCACATTCATAATATGAAAATTGTCAGCCTAAGAATGAAAAGAGAAATTCAGGTGCAAAACTGGGCTTGGAATCCACTGCTGTGGTACTTCTATTTGAGATGGCCTGCTCCAACTCCATGGTTTTAATGACTGTCTCAGTGTTACATTTTTCATTGAGCAAACAAACCAAAATATGCATACAACAAGAAGATCAAGGCTTATTCCATGTTCCAGATATTTTTATTGCTAAATTTTGAACTTTGTTACTCAAAATCTGGCAGGAATTAGCATGGTAAAAGATGAACTTGAAATGCTTTGGTAAGCCCTGTCTATTTAGAGACTAGCTTTGAAATCATTTAACATATGGTTTCATGTCATATCCAGTCTCATTAATCTCTATATCTTTGGGATTGGAATAAAGAAAACCCAAGTGTTGGAAGGCAATCTGCATCCCCTAAGAGGATGGTCAGTGTACCACTGGTTTAGCCGAGTCTGCTATAGTGGAAGAAATGATATGAACAGCTGTGTCAGCTGAGAGCACTTCCTAGATCTCAGCTTTGACTGTTCTCTGCGCCTTTTTTGAAGTCAGTGAACTCTACTTTTGGCAGTATTGAGAGGAATCTGAGTAGCTGTGTGTGGAACCTTGGTGACGGGTTTTAGCGAGCAAAGATGCAGATGTGTGTTTGAAATGGTACAGAGAGCCAGCCATCCAAGCAGCAGAGCGATGCTTCGTTTTTCGGCATTCTTCAGAGAGATGGAGTTTGTCCAGAGAAACAAACCGTACAAAGATTGAGAGACTGGTGATGTTCTTTTGGCAGGAGAACGATACAAATTATCTCACTGCTCAAAGTAAGAAATTTTGATCTACAGTTTTGATACTCTTTTGTTACTCTTGGGTTTAGAATTTTGTATGGAGATCTAAGATACACAAGGAAAGGAAGAGAGTGTATTTTATCACACTAAGGCAGTTGTAAAAGATGGGCAGGCTTTTGTGCAAAAGGTGCTTTCATTGAATCTGTCATAGAAGGATTTATTATATTGGGTTTTGTTTTGTTTTGTTTTGTTTTTAACTGAGACTGAAAAATTGGGATATGGGGGTTGTTTCCTGAAAAATGTTTTGCTTTGTTTTGTTTTTTCCCCTGTTCTTAGTCATCTTTTTTGGTATGTCCATGAGTTTATTCTAGTGCTTCATGGTTGGGCGTTCCCACTCAATTTCAACAAGCATATTTGGCAGTGGGTGAGCATATCAGGTTTTAGGATGCACACATGTGAGATGCATTGATTCTGAGGATGCCTCTGTGGGGAGGCATTAAAAGCTACAATTGGGAGATTATCTTGGCTGTAGAAATACCTTGAAAGTTTAGGTTTTGTTTTGGTTTTTTTCAGTCTCAATTTGCTATTTATTGGCCTGTGGTACACTTGTGTCTGATTCTGAGTTTAGTGAAATGTGGGAGAAGGGATGTTTTTTCAATTGTAACAGGGAGACTTTTTTGAAGTTTTGTGTAGGTAACTCTTAGAAGGCTCTTGTATTTTTTCCTACATCAGATGAGCATAGAAAAGTGCTTCTGTCAAAAAAAATCCAAACAAACACCACCCTGACCGAAAAATCCTCACTCCTCACCAAGTATACTGTGTTTTATATATATATTCTATATGAAAATACAAATATAGAATTCTAAAAAAGGAAGATAGAATGGTCCTGTATCACTGCTATGTAGGACTGTAGTGGATCAGTTACTCTTGCTAGTAATAGTGAACTGTCTTTGAGAGGCTACAGAGGAAACAGGGGATGCTATTGCAACAGACGTGCAAATGTCAGTGTAAAGTATAACCCTTGCCTTATGAATTAATGATCTAAATAAATGCATTGGACTAAAAGAAAGTGACAAACATTTAATGTTCAGCATGCTGGTTTTCAAAAGCCCTTTTAAATCCCAGATAACCTAAAATACTCTTTAGTGGAAAGGTTTATAATGTTTTATTTGATACAGTGAAGATATTAATGGTCTAGGAGCTAAGACTCAATGGGGTAGTATAAAAAGAACATTTGAAGTTTTACATTTGAAGTTTTATCTATTAAACAGATTTTTCCAGTCTTTTTTTTTTTTTTTTTAACATGGTGTTTGAACTGTGCATTCTGGATATCATTTAACTTTGCCTTGCAACAGTTTTCCAACTTAAGTTATTATATGACCATAAAGCTGTGTTTTTGGGATGAGATTTAAAATTTCTTTTTATAGTTTTTGAGCTATGTCTTCCTGTGTTCAGAAGGCAACTACCATAGTTTCTCAAACTACTGCTTTACATGTGAGGATTTGGAAGTGATTAAGCTATAAAAGCTGCTGAGCGTAACAAACTAGAGTCTCTTTTCTCATGGTCTGAAACTATAATCACTTCATAAGGAATTCTTTTTTTTTTTTTTTTCAAACGCAAATTGTTTCTATGAATACTACAATACAGCTTGCAGTTTCCAACCAAGACACTGTAAAGTATGTTTGCAGTAAGAAAGAACATTCATCCAGGTGAAGAAAGTGAATGATGACTGCTTTTCTCTCCCTTCGATGTCATGCAGTTCACAACGATGCTATAAGGAGTGGTGGTGTGGGAAAACGAAAGACAGACTTGTGTGCACATATTCGTTCCCTCCTGCAGCAGTGTTTCAAGAAGTTGTGAGCTTTTTACACTGTTTTGTAGAATTCTGGTAAATCAAAATTTTATTGCTCAAAACTGAGATATTAGTGAGACGGTTGATTCTTTTCCTTTTGTGGATAACCAAGGGACTGGTTCTGAAAGAGCCATCATTACTGTCCACATTGAGATTGAACAGTGAACACACGGGGTTTCTTTTTTGTTCTTTATTTTAATATTTTTGCAGCTGATTCAGCCAGAATCTACAAGATATGCTAACAGTAAATGTTGATGGTATTAAATTGTTGAGGCATGATAGCAATATTAGCTTTGTACCTAGGTTCTGAGGTTGTTGTCTGCTTTTGTTAATGCTGAGGTGTGCTCTGGCACTTAGGACTCAGTGTGACAAAATGAATATAGATATGATGCCATAGATATTTTGCCAGCTCCCAGAAGATCTTCCAGGAGCAAATGGTGTCTTATTTCTGTCCTGGTTCCCCATCCTTCCTTCTTCTCTCATATGTCCTACCAAGAACACCATCCATGATGCCAGTGTGGTAGATCACAGCACCAGCATCTTATGTTACACTGCTATCTGTGACTAGGTAAATCACAGTGTGGTTTTATGTCTGTATTGAAACAAAAAGACCTCTGTCCTTCAGAAGTTATTAGCTGGGCAGACAAATCTGATATTAATTGTGTAAATACTGTGCCTGTCAGCACACTCAGGTGGTATGTGGGTCTGTGTGATGTGTTCTATATTTGTAAATGGTTTCTGTGAACAAGCTGCTATTGATTAGGCTCAGTAATAGTATAGACAAACCATAAAGTTATGCTTGAGCAATCTATACCAAATCTGTTCTTAAAATGCCTTTTGGGAAGAAAGAAGGGAATCCCTGAAAATCTGTGTCCAAGACTGAACTGGGAGTTGCACACAAAAAAGCCGGTTGGCTTCAGGGCTGTGCCAGATCCATTTGCAGAGAGCATTTATTTTTTTCTAAGGTTACAGTTCAGTGTTGAACTTTGAAAAGTTTCACTGGCATGTCTGTGTAAATTTCATAGAATCACAGAATGGTAGGGGTTGGAAGGGACCTCTGGAGATCATCAAGTCCAACCCTCCTGCCAGAGCAGGATCACCTAGGACATGCCACACAGGAACAGATCCAGGCAGGTCTTGAAAGTCTCTAGAGAAAGGAGACTTCACAGCCTCTTTGGGCAGGCTGTTCCAGTGCTCTGTCACTCTCACAGTGAAGAAGTTTTTCCTTGTGTTGAGGTGGAACTTCCTGCCTTCCACTTTGTGACCATTGCCCTTCATCCTATCACAGTGAACCACTAAAAAGAGACTGGCCCCTTCTACTTGACTCCCACCCTTCAGATATTAGTAAACATTAATAAGATCCCCTCTCAGTCTTCCCTTCTCCAGGCTAAACAGCCTCAGTTCTCTCAGCCTTTCCTTGTAAGAGAGATGTTCCAGTCCCTTCATCGTCTTTGTAGCTCTCTGTTGGACTCTCTCTAGTATTTCCCTGTCTCTCTTGAACTGGGGAGACCAGAACTGGACACAATACTCCAAATG
>WUAM01000323.1:11636788-11666097 GCA_024336885.1 Actenoides hombroni
AATAATATTTTTTACCTTCAAGGTGGAGCTTGAGTGACTCTAGTCATAAATACCTTTATTTTGATTGGTGTAAATTTTTCTCGCTTCGCTTTTAAAGATATAGCTGACAAAAATCCACAGCGCGGGCTCAGCTAGGAGGTGGTCACACTTTGGAGGCAGGTAGCCTTTGGGACGAAGATGTGTTTTGGTATTATAATGACATTATAATGAGCAAAGTTCTCACAAGGACAGTACTTTGTCAAAAACTGACAGATTTTGGCACAGGGTTGCAAGCAGGTAGCTTATCAGTCCTGTAGTACAATCAAGTTCCCATCTCTGCGTTGATTTCACAGGGCCTGGCCGTGGAATCTTCACTCCACTCCATCCCCTGTGCTGCTTGCAAGCAGTGTTGCTTAGGGAACTGTTGTGAAATGGATTTCTTGCATACCAGTTGCGCGCTACGCCTGAAAGTTTCTCCGATGTTATACCTTTCCTTAATGTGTGAACAATGCTGCACCTTTAGTATGGTTTTAATTTTTAAATCACCTCCAGTCATTATTCCACAGACACCTCCAACACCTGCGTCAGGAAGTTATCACTGATTCATTGCAAGAGCCTTCTAGACTGAGTATGCCCTGCTGTGTAGCCTTTCCAACAAGTATCAGGGTGATTGAAGTTACCCATGATCACCAGGACAAGTGATCTTGAGGCTACTTCCAGCTGCCTGTAGAAGGTCTCATCAATATCCTCTTCCTGGTTTAGTGGTCTATAGTAGACACCCACAACAGTTTAACCTATATTTGCGTGTCTTTTAATTTGCGCCCCTAACTTTTCAACATGTTCTTCACCCTGCCCTGGGAAGAGCTCAATGCATTCCAGTTGCTCACGCCTATGAAGAGCAACTCCACTGCCTCACCTTGCTGGTCTATCTTTTCTAAAAAGTAAACAACCATCCATGACAACATTCCAGTTATGTGAGCTATCCCACCATGTCTCAGTAATTGCAATGAGATTATGGCCCTGCGACCGACTGTAGATCTCCAGTTCCTCCTGCTTATTCCCCATGCTGCGTGCATTGGTGTATAAGCATTTCAGAGAGGGGGTTGAGCGTATAGTTTTTGCTCTTGGGGGGGTGGAAGACCTTCTGGTTCTCAAAAATGTCATCACACGGCCCCACAAGTTCTGGTATACGACGCCCATGGCCACCTCTAGCTAATCTGGATACATCCCCGTCCCCCTTCATATCTAGTTTGAATCTCTGTCAGTCAGCCCTGCAATCTGGTGTAGGTTGCCCATCAACTGCATCTTCATTTGGCTGGTCTTTCTCAACCAGACTCTCCTATTTGTTCTTCAGTGGCACTTGGTGGGGGGTGAGGTGGGCAAGGAGGGAGTTCGTCTGCTGCCCTGACCATGAACTTGCCTCCATTCACTACCCTCATCCAGACTACTGCCTCTGGTCTGGCAGGGGCAGGGTGTAGCGTCTTGCTGATCCTGGGTGCTTTCTGATGGGTGCTCCCATTTTTGTTTGAGGGAGGGCATGGCTTAGCTCCACCAGTCTATCTCCTGCTCAGCCTCCCTGATGCTCCTCAGCCTTTCAACCTCCCTCTTGTAACTGCTACCTGACAGAGGAGATGCTTCTGAATAATTTTTGCAGTTTAGTGCCTTCATACTGTGACCTTGTACAGTGAGTAAAGGTATTTATATAAACTTTTTGCTATGCTAGAAAACTTGTAAAAGACCTTACAAATCCAAAATACTGTCCTCTCATTCTAATAAAGAAGTTATTATTATATGTTATAAATTATTATTACATGTTATATATTGCAGTTATTATTACATGAAGCATTAGTTGACTTGTGATAAAATACTAAATGGCTGTAATAGTACATTTTATTCAATCTGTTTCCTCACTCTGAATGATTAGATACTTTATTAACGATGAATGAATTTGCCCTTTCAGTAGAAGGTATTTACACTATGAATATTTTTATTGCTGTTAGAAAGTTCTCAGGGAAATATTTCTGCACACATTGCTGTTTATTTTTATTTTTCTATAAACTTTAAACATGAGTTTTAAGTGTATATATATATTTTCTTTAATTATAGAAGCTTCTTTGAACTCAGACTTTTTTTGAAAGTGACAAATGTGGAGAAAACATACAATTACTTTCTTCTTCAGAAAGATACTGTGCATAATTATTGAATGCATGTATTTATACCGACATGGAAGATGTATCAGGTACATTAGACTTTCAGACCTGACTTTCATGTAGAGTAGCCCGCCCAGGGGGAAGTCTTCTGAGGTCTGTGTTGTTTCACACTCACTGCCGGCTGTTGCAGGTGGCTGACCTTCAGGATTTGCCTGTAGGTGTGAAATACCCTGTGTAGTGGTTGTGGTGGTGTGAAAAGCTTCCAGGAACAGCTGCCATTGTGCTCTGCGGCTGCACCCAGCACCATCAGTACTGCTGCCTTTAGAGTCAATCTGTTGTTGCTACCAAGGGACTCGTGTGTATGGAGAGAGAAAATCAACATGTATAGAACCATGGTATTACCTATGTAACTATAACAATAAAAGGAAGGGTGAAGAGCAGCATGGTGGAACTAGTTTGAAAGCAGATGTGAGACTGATAGTAGGATGTAAAACCAGAGAAATTCGGTTAATACACAATGAAATGCTGTTTCAATTTTAGTGACCTCATGAATAGTGTCTTCTGATTTCATGTGCTGTGTGGCAGCTGTGAGAACCAAAGGGTGACAGCTCTTTCCTCTGGCCTGCCATGCCCAAGCGTGGAGTACAGCTCACCTGGTAAATCTACTCATGGAAATGCTGAACCTGCCTAGGAGGCAGTGCCATAACTTTTGCTGTGATACTCATGAAGCATTGCTTATCTTTGTGCTAGATCAGAGCTTTCACTCCATGTACTAAAGAATGCAGACAGTTTTCAGCAGCAAGATCTACAGGCTGTGGTGCACTACTCTAATTCATCAAGATCATGACTTGCCTGTAATGCAAACACACCTCCCTAACTCCTTTTTTTCAATTTGCTTTATTCAATAATGCTAGCTGCCGGTGATGTTTAATGATGCCTAATTACTCTTTGTTGATCCTGTCAGGAAGTTTCCTTGGGTTGGTGCAGTCATTTCTACTCCAGCTGTTTAATATTGGCTCATGGCTGATTATAATTTTGAAAATATTGTAAGATCAGGGGAAATACAGATAATAACAGTTAATAACCGTTTTAATGCTTAATCAAGCTGAGCATTTTCATTTACATGTATTACCTGAAAAGCTAATGTAGTCCAGCACTGATTGGCAATGACAAGGGTTAGTTTCAGATCCTAGGGGTTCTTTGAAAATTGTGAAACAATTGACTTCTCTGTGTGTGGTCATCCAAAAATCTGGGAGGCAAGGCAATGCTATTTAGTCGGTGAATCAGATTTTTTGATAAGAAATGAGTTAATGAATGCATTTTAACAAAAAGAACTTTTTGAAGAGCAAGGTGGGAGAACTAATGCTGATGAGGCAAGATCAATTCCCTGTTGACCTCAGCTACTTCCTTTGCTGCTCCATCAGCCTGCCATGTCTGAACCCTTCGTTGGATTTCCTGGGGTAGTATCTGTAGAATCTAACCTACGTGGCTTTCATACAATTACGGGTTGTGCAACTTAGAAGAGTTCCACTGGCTAGCAGCTTGATCTGTTGCATCTGGAAAGGGCTGCCAGTATTGGGACTATGCAGTTTATCTCACCTTTAAATAGATGTTGTTGTTATTCAGAGGAGGCCTTGGAGTGCTCATCTCCAAAACTGTGCAGTTAGTTGCTGGCTGTTGCCCTTAGCCTTGCCTGTGGTAGAGGCACATAGAGGTTTTGGACTTGGACAAATGCTGTAGCAATTAGCAACATCCACATCAGTGCTTAGCCACAAACAGAAGATGTCTTGAATTATTTTTGTTTTTTTCTTCATGTTTACAAAGAAAACAAAAAACTTCCCAGAGTCCATCAATATTGTCACTACTTGTGATGCAAAATACAGTAAGATTGCTGTATGTGGCACTCAGACTGACTTGCTTATTCTAGGTGTAATGGGTACAAGTATGGTGTCTGTATGCTTTGCAGTATGGCTATCATATTTATGTTTATACCAACTTTAAAACTTAAGTAGTCTTAACAGATGTCCTTCCCAACTTTCACATCTTTTGCACGCAGAAAACCTATTTAGGCTTGGGTAATTATTTGCTGATTCACCAGCCAATGCTGACAAAATTTCTGTTCCAGTCTTTAGTTCTGTAGAAAAATACATACACACACACACACACACACATGTGTATATATATATATATATGTATGCAATATGCAGTATACGTATGAGGTACATGCATGGGTACGTTGTAGAGAATTATAGAATAGTTTGCATTGGAAGGGACTTTCAAAGGTCATCTAGTCAAACCCGCCTGAAATGAACAAGGAGATCTTAAACTAAATCAGGTTGCTCAGAGCCCTGTCCAACCTGACCTTGAATGTTTACAGGGGTGGGGCATCCACAGCTTCTCTGGGCATCCTGTTCTAGTGCCTCACCACCCTCATTGTAAAAAAGTTACTTCTTTGTATCTAGTCTGAATCTCCTCTCCTTTACTTTAAAACCATTACCCCTTGTCCTGTTGCAACAGGCCCTACTAAAAAGTCTGTCCCCATCTTTCTTGTAGGCTGCCATTAAGTACTGAAAGGTTGCAATAACGTCTCCCCAGAGTCTTCTCTTCTCCAGGCTGTACAAAACCAACTCTCTCAGCCTTTCCTCATAGGAGAAGTGCTCCATCCCTTTGATCCTTTTTGTGGCCCTTCTCTGGACCAGCTCCAATAGCTTCATGTCTTTCTTGTGCTGAGGACTCCAGAGCTGGACGCAGTGCTACATTTGAGGTCTCATGACAGCAGAGTAGAGGGGCACAATCACCTCCCTCGACTTGCTGGTCACGCTTCTTTTGATGCAGCTCAGGACATGATTGGCCTTCTAGACTGTGAGCGCACATTGCTGGCTCATGTCCAGCTTTTCATCCATCAGTGTACCCCCAAGTCCTTCTCCATAGGGCTGCTCTCAATCCCATCATCTCCCAGCCTGGGGGATTATGCATGGGGGATTGCCCCAACCCAGGGGCAGGACTCTGCTCTTGGCCCTGTTGAACTCATGAGGTTCACATGGGCCCACTTCTCAAGCTTGTCCAGGTCCCTCTGGGTGGCTTTCCATCCTTCAGGCATGTGGACTGCACCACTCACCTTGGTGTCATCTGCAAACTTGCTGAGGGTGCACTCGATCCCTCTCTCTGAGTCATTGATGAAGATATTAAATGGTACTGGTCCCAATATGGATCTCTTAGGGTGTCCATATGTACATATGGTATATTATAAAATGTTTGTAAATATATTCACATTCATGGGTCTCTCTGTAAAACCACCATGAAAACCATGCAACATAAAACTTGACATTGTTTATTGGTTAAATTATGGCCTGTAAATGAGAACAAGAGTTTTCACACTGATTGTCGCTGCTCCGAGACTTCACTCTGTGCTTAGAATCCTACTTGTTGGGATACCTCTAATCTTGTACATACAAATGCATAGCTTTTAAATCCCAGTAAGTGTAATTACAGTATTAGGACATGGCAAATCTCAGGGTTAAATATTTCCATAAGGGCTTTTTTCAAAATTGGTGCCCCAAGCATCATTACAAATGGTCTTGTAATGATGTACTACTACCTTAAAGGTAGAAAGATGAAGATTAAGAAGAAAGAAAAACATAGGATTGATCTTTTTACTGCTTTTAATAGATTTAAAGTGAAGTAAAACCTTCCATTCATGGCCAGGTGTGCATGTCTGTCCTTTCCGTTTGAAAACAGCAATATCTAATCCTTTCTCCTGTGTATGGGAAGACTGGAAGTGCTGTAGACCTTCCTCAGTTTTCACTTGAAGTATATGTATTTATAACCCCTACCTTTTCTTCTTGGTCAGCTTATTCAGAATTTGAAGTAAGTGGATATTAATAAAAATAGTAAAGATTTCTGGAAGTTCCAAAAGACCAACAAATGAACAAACCAAAACACCTCTTCAATAATTGTATCTGAATACTTTATATCTTCATAGTTGTTTCTAAAAGTCCTTGAGCAAAACAGGTCAGAAAGGAGCTGGTATATTTAAGGTAAATAAACCTAGAAAATACAGTACATAGAAAAAAATCTCTTCAGATCCTCTTTACAGATCAGAAGGAAGGAAAAACAGATGCAATTCTTTATTTTTAATGTGGTTTTTGCAAATATCAATCATGATTAATTTTGATAAGCTTCTATCTATTGTGCTTATGCTTTGCCTCTCTCTATTAGCTATTATAGTGAGAGAAATGATTTTTATTAAAATACTTGAAAAACAAGTTATCAACCTATTACGTGTAGGTGTCATTCATAACATGTTTGCTATTCTAATTGCAACTTACTTAAATGATTTATACTGTTGTGAACCATTCAGAAGGCAATTAATGGCACTTTTGTCTTGTAAAATGAGCCAAAAATCATATGCCTGAAATATATTTTGTTTTTATATCAATTTTGTGAGAATAGACAATAGCCTGGACCAAAGCAATAATACAGCATGGAGCCAGACAGACTGAATCCTGTGTTTGAGGGTAATATGAAAGGTTATTATCCACCCTTTCCTTATTCTTCCTGTACCAGAGAGCACAGATAAGGTATTTTTAAGTTCTCTTCAATCTATTGAACAGTGGCAGCCATTCATCAGAATCTCACCATTTACTTGTCACAGTAATGATCTTGCAGTATAGTCAGGAAATTCATAGTTTGATGCTTTTACTTTTGGGTTAACTTTTATTAACTGTGTTTTATTAACTTTTATTAACTTTTGTTAGCTGTGCCAGATTTCTGGGTCAAAAGTTTGACTGACTGCATGCTTTTTTATAAACATTTTGAAAACCTAAGATAACACCAAAAAAAAAATCAGAATAGCATTATCTGAATGGCTCAATAAATTTTTTGATAACACAACAAAGGGTCTATGCTGGAATGACATCTTGTAGATGCCTGCATGTAAGAATGTGGTTTGAGTTAAGTTCCTAATTAACACGAAAATGAAGTTATTTGTTCTTCCTTCTGAAATATCTTTGCATTCATCCAAGTATGTGTTTGGGATGCCTTTATCTGGTACATTCAAGTTTCCATTTTGTGATGTTTTTTGGTAAGGTTAAGCTCTTGTTGTCAGCAGGGAAGCCTAAAAACTTTGCTTCTTTTAAAGTGTTCCTCAGCCTCAAGTCCTTCAAACAAAATACTCTTTCACTCTTCATCCAGTGACCCTCTGGAGTAGTTAGTGACCTATTTCAGACTGAAATAATTGCTACTAGTGGTGATATCTCAGAGTTTATTTTATTATTTTGGAGTAAAGACACATCAGAAATATTATTTGAAAATTTATTTTCTTGAAAAAATGACTTCCATCAATTTCCAGGCCACTATGTTTAAATTCACAGAAGTGATTATAACGAGTTAGAAAGGAGGGTGTGGGTTACTCCTGTTTATGTCCGGTGGCGTTTGAATTAATATTTTGAAATGAAAAATTTGGTCTTTGGTGCACATTTGTATTTTGAGGAAAAACGTTTCATCCCTGTAGTAAGTAATATGAAACATTTCCCAGTGATCCTGCTGTTAAACGAAGTAGGATGACTAGGTCTTTAAGTGAAGTCTGTGGAGAGTTTGGATTTTCTTTTGCTGGCTGTGCAGTGTCAGACATTACCTGGGAAATTACAGCAGACATTTTCTGGGGCTGAAGTTGCAAATCCGAATCTCTACTTCTCTCCTTGTCACTATTTCCTATTTTTCACCTACAGTGTTTCTGGAGAAAGGGAGCTGCTGTGAACACTCCTGTATGTCCTAAAGACAACTTCATCGTGAATGGACGGAAAGTGTTCTACAATTTTCTGTCTGAAAGTCAAATGATGTATCTGTCTTCCAGAGTCTGCTTGTGTTGGAGATGGCAGCAGTATTTCCTCTCTTCCTTGACTTTGCCTTTGATCAGTGGGTATAGGGCAACTGTTTTTTGGTATACTAGAAAGATAAATTTTCTTCAAATTCTGTATTTAGCTAGTGCTTCTAGGGTGGGGGAAGCATTGTCTTGGAGATCACCCTTTATAGGTGAAACCTACGTAACTCATAAATACAAGGATTAAACACCCTTGGATCCAAATTCTAGTTTGGACAGAACCATGTAGTCCAAACTCATTTTTTTTAATCTGCATTTTTCCCTCACATGCTGAATTCTTCCCTGTTTCTCCACACTGTATCACTGTGTTGAGCCATTTCATCTGTTGTCCAATTAAGTTTTTCCAATTCTACGCTGAACTGGAAAACTTCAACAGGCAAATGCCAAAGGCTTTGACTAGAACATTGACAAAAATTCATGCCAGCATTTTTCAAAACCACCACCGTAAATTACTTACTACATTTATTTTCACTTGATATAAATGAAAATAAATCAAGAGATTAATGGAGCAAAACACCCTCAAAGACTGTAAACCCTGCTGTGACCGTTTTCCCAGTAGGAGCTGGGAGAGCATGCTGGGGAAGGTATATGTTTGTGCTATTCTGACCTTCTTCCCCTGGCTATCAATAGTCATCAGCTGCAGAAAGGACCTTGTGCTTGATGGACCTTTGGCTTTGGTCAGGATAGTTCTTATGGGAAAATTTTGTGTTTGGTGGGGTTTTGGTCAAATCACACTCAGAGCAGTCAGAGTCCCACTGCTGCCTGGGCTGTGTCTGCACAGGAGACTGACATCCAACTGCAACAGCCTGGCTTCCTGCTTCAGCTCTGCCTTGGCTGGCTGACTATATTCAAACCCAAATGTCTGTTTTCTTTTAGTAACCCTACGATAACCTTGAAACAAATGTTTGGGGTTTTTTTCTGAAGGGCACTGTTTCCAGTGCCAAAGAATTACATTTTCCTAGTTAACCTCACAGGATATCTAGGCGGGTAGTTTTTTTGTTCTAAGTTGTGTAAAAAAAAATTACTATTTTCTCTACTGAAGTATTACTGAAAGTATTAAAAAAAAAAAAAAAGTTTTTGTGTTCTTTCCTTATCTGGTACGTTTGATAAAGACTGCTTTTTAAGACTTGCTGATCAAGATACCATCCTTTTCTGAGGATTTTGTTGGGTTGTTTTTCTGGATGAGGTTCCTGTGGTTTCTGTTTTGTGCTTAGTAGTGTCCAGAGCCTATCTCAGATAAACCAGTTGCAGTGCCTTCCTTCAGTTGGGAAGACTACACATGAATTATGCTATACATTCTGGTGAGCCAAACATACCCACACAATACATTTAAAAATGTAATTGGTCTTTAACTTGTAAAAACTTGACTGCAGATACTGATAATGAAGTAGACTTTGGTCAATGTGAAAGGGAATTTTGCCTGATGATAACTGGAGAACAATAAACAGTGACAAGGATTTCATTATATATAACACTTCTTGAGTTTTGAAGCAAACTTTGAAAGAATGCTAATGGGTTTTGTTCCACATTTGCTGACTTGAGCTTTCTCATTAAGGCTGTTTTTTCACTGATGCCATTGACAAAAATTATAGGGGAAGGAGAAAAGCCAAAGGGACTGTCATCCTTCAGCACTAGCCATTGTGAAGGATGTGTTTGGAGTCTGTGAACACCCAGCATCTGTACAAACAAGTAATTTTGCTTGTGTAGCCAGCATCCTGTGTTGACTTAGTTATAGGGAGTGATAACAAAAGAATAATGGCACCGATTATTGATGAAGCTGTTACTTAGTGTCTTGGGCAGGAGTATAATTTATCTTGAAATACAAAAGTCGTGGGAAACAGTTTATAAATTATGCTCTCAGATTAATTGAAAATGTCATATTTCTCTATTCGAAAAACCCTAAGTGTTTATGATGTATTTTTCTACCAGTTCATGGTTAAAAATGGTACGTATGTGCTTTAGTGAAATGTGAGTATCAAGATCTGGATGAATGACTTAGTTTATTACAGAACTAAGATCATTAGTGTCTGTGCTGGGATATATGAACTGTGATGTCATGTCAATTAATGTATGAGAAGTTGGACTGATGGGAATGTGCATAGTGACTAGAACCAGTAAAAATATAATTGAGACTGGCAAGGGGATGGTTTTAGGGGTGTATATCTTAGCTCACCAGACTGTTATGGTGAACATTATTAGAGAGCATTGCCTTCTGTAGGCTTCCAGAATGGCTCAGTAGCCAGACACATTATCAGATTTATGATGTTTCCTGAAGTTAGAAAACAACATATTTCTGTATTCTAAATAATAATGAATAATAGGTTACATAAGTTAAAATGTTCTTTGCCATTTTTTTTCCTAAAATATCATTTTACGATTATATGTTTATAAAGAGCAGAAGAGAACACTTCTATATGGAACTCTTGTGAAAAATATATGTCTGCTTCTACCTCCACTTAAACTCAGACTAAACTCTACTTGTTTTCATCTCAGAAAGGACCGGTTTTTGTTGTTGTTGTTGGGTCTATTTGTTTGATGGTTTTTATTTGTTTTAGTTTTCTTAAAAACACAACAAAACAACAAAAAAGACCTCTTGAAAATCTCTGTTGGTTTAGGGCTCAAATTTGCAGTTCATAGAATCTACTGAAATCAGAGATGGTTATTTAACCCTATGACAGATGGAGCCACGATGTCTGTATCATCAAAGAGGGGAAAAATGAAATGTGAGTGAGCACAGAAGTCAGTAAATATAAGAGTAATTGGTGTGGGCATGCTGAGAGGGTAAGGAAGGACACATTGCTGTCACTTTTTTTTCAGCTATCATCTTTGAAGCCAGCTACTGGACTGTGTAAGTGACCTCTCCAGCCTAAGCTGAAAGAGGTTGGAGGGTTATATAAACTCACAGCTTTATATAAACCTTTCAGGGACACTTACCCAGAGTGTTTTTCATGATGACAGGACAGATGTGCTTCTTGCAGAGGATGAACTAGACGATCTGAATGTGTCTTTACTTCTGGAGGTATTTTACAGCTTGACCTTGGTTGTGAGCTGGAGTTATTGATTCACTTTGAGCATTTCCTCTGGCTTCTGTTTTTAAGTACAGTCAGCTGGTTAGAAAAAAACCCAGAGTCTTGATTAAATACATTATTAAATTCTGAATGTTTGAAATGGCGAATGTTACTCATTATTGGAAACATGAGGCAGTTAAGACAGCAATGGACTGGACTCAGGCTGTCAGGTTATAATATCCTTTTAACTATTGGAGATGACGCTTAAAACTAATTACCTAGTCTGTAATACTTCCATTACAAAGCTATGCCAGAACCTTGTTTGTGTGGTAGTCATAGATGGTCTACTGGTTTCCGCAGTAAGTGATCTTATAACCATTATTGTCAACATTAACCTTTAGCTTACAGGACTGTCTTTATAGAGTTTGTTGCTGCAAAATGTTTTTTAACCCTCAGAGCTTTTGTTTTGTTAGGTACATAAAAAAAAAGCAGGCTCTTTTTTTTTCCTTGCAAAGTTAAGAACTGGATCTGCATCTGTCTACGCAAGGAAATTAGTGTAAGATAAAGCATAGTGATATTAGAGCAGGAACTAGAACAAGCTGAATGAGTTGTTCTGGGAACTATCTTGTGGGTATTTAGTAAAGGCTCTTGTATCATCTACTCAAACTCCTTCCTTTCTTCTGTTTGGAATGGACAGAAGATGGTGAGTGTTTCCATTACATGGATGTCAGTAACTATCCAGGAGTTTATAGTGTGTTTCTCTTTCCTTCCTCCTTATTCTGTGGAGACCAACAATTGTTCTGTTAGACTTCGTGCAAGAAATCTAAAAATCACTGTTGAAATATATGATGCCAGATAGTGGAATTTGGAGTAGTGTGGGCTTCAGTTTCTTTTTCAACTTTTAGTATAGGAATTTTTTTACATTGATTATACTGAGAAAAGCGAGGGGGAAGAGATGTTGAAAACGCAAGGGGCCAGGAGTTAAGCAAATGTCAAAATTCCAAGTTTTGTGCATGAACATACAGCATAATTGGGCCTTTAGTTATAGGACTACAGCTGAGGGATTTTGCAGGAAAGAGGTTGTCACTTTTTTTTCTCTCTTCTCAAATGGCAGTGGTTTGCGGAGTGGGGCAGAATATGCTAGATTTTATTTTCCTTTTATATTGGAGGACTACTGAGTTAGTGCCTTTTATTTTATTTTTTTTCTTTAAGCAGTTCTAAGTTTATGCTTGTAAGTTTGTACCACATCTTGAGATGGCATAAAATAGATCTTGAGAGGCATAAGAAGCATAAGAGGGTAGCTGACATTGCTTAATCAAATTACCAAAGCCAGTATTTGATGGATCACATCCTCGTGTGGCTTTCCAGTATCTAATTTTTTGTGTGCTTCCAGCCATAATCTTCAGGTTGTTGGAGAACTGGTTCTGTATAGCTTTGGAGAGCATAAGGGATCTGGGGGATGCTAGTCACAGGTGTAGCATTGAAGGTGTGGTGTCGGCAGGTGTTGGCCAGCTTCCCAGAGCCTTGCTTTAGAGTTGGCTGCACGTTTTCTGCTATGGCAAGTTAGCTGACTTGCCTGCCTTTGTGTACAAGAGCTGTGTAAAGAAATGGGTATGTCTGAGCAGAAGGAATAGGCAAATTGCCTGAAGAAGTCTGGTAAAGGAGGAAAAAGATTCTGGCAGCAGGTGGGAGGTTTGGCTACCTGGAAATACTTGCTAAGGAAAAGTCTTTTTCCCTCCCTGTCCCATCATGATAAAAATATGCAGTGGTTTATGCTGTCCCTGTCCACATCCTCTGTCTCTCACATTTTAAGTGTGCATTTAGGAAAAGGGATCCATTCCCAGGCCTCTGCCCTCCGGGTTTGAGGGCTAGAGGAGCTAATGGGCTCAGCAGACAGGCAGGCCCTTGGTCCTGCAGCTGGATTTGAGCTGCCCATTTGCACTTGTTTGTTGCCAGTGGTATCTCAATTAGCACTTGAACATTGCCTAAAATCATAGCTTCCATATTAATTAAAATTGATTACTGATTCAAGAGCTAGGTAGTGAAAGAGGAAAAAAAAAATCAGCTAGAAGGCTTATCTGAACTACATGGCTTTCATACAGATAGCTTTGCTCTTGATGAGCTGAGAAAATAGTACTCCTTAAGGCAGGGCTTGAGGATTTTATTTCTCTTTTCAACTGTCTGTCTTGAACCTTTAAAATTAGCCTGAAAAAATATGTTATTTTTCTTGTAGAACTTGAAATCTCCTGTACTAAACAAACATATTGAACTCGAGGCCACTTCACATTGTGAGCTTCTTGAATTATCGGCATAGCAGTATGAAAGATCTCCATTCCTGTCCTGATAATAGTGATAGATGTGAGAGACCTAAAGAAATGCCTATTATCTATCTTCCTCTTTTTGTCGAAGAAACTGAGTGCCCCAGGTCAATTCTGGAAGTTCAAAACAAAGCTAAAAGCCATTAACTATTCATTACTTGTGCTTGAAAAGATAATCTGCCTTTTTTTTGGCAGAAGAAAAATGTATTTGAAAACAATGCTCAGAATACAGGACCAGTTGCCATATATTACACTACTTTGAGTGAGGGAACTGAAGGGGAATATAAACTTCTTCTTGTTTTCTGTGCATGTCTGTATGAATATAGTTATTTCATAGAAAGATTTATTGCCGTGTAATCTTTCATGAATCATCAGAGGTGTATAAAAACAAACAAACTAAAAGCCCCAAACAAACTAATTAAGTGAAAGGGTTTGACTGCCGGAAAAGCAGTGAGGTGAGGACCTGGCTATTGAATTAATTACCATTTGAATTAGAACATTTATTAAGAAATATCTAGTGTGTCTGTTCAATTCCGTGCAAAGTTGTTGATTTTATACCCACAATAACTGTTTGCAAAAGGTTAAAAATCCAGCAAAGTAATGTTTAAGCTAACAACATGCGTTTGTGTGACAGCAGTAGCACTACTCTTTTTATTACTTTTCCTTTATCCTTTCCATGCCATAAAGCACGTCTTACTTTTTAGTGTTCGATGTAACTGCAGAATTTATTCCTTGCACCAATTTTATTTCACTTTCAAATAAGAGTTTTTTAACACTGAAAAATAAGTAGCATCTGTTTATCCTATTTCATTATTCAGTTTCCATTTCATGCATCTCTGGAAGGATCAAAATGTCAGGAAAGTGAACACGATTTTAAGACCAATCAACCCATAGCTGTGTTGAACTCCATAAAAAGCTTTAAGTGCTTGTAAAGGAAATGTAACCTTGAAGTCATTCACTACTGTCTGGTATATGTTTAACTGTTGCCCCTTTCCAGATCATTTCTCTGTTAAAGATCATCTCTGTCAAGATCATCTCTGTTAAATGTTTTTTATCACAAGTGGTTTTTATCACAACTAACCGCTACAAAAAAAACCAACCCTGCAAGTTTTATGAAAATGAGATACGATATCTGGCTTTTAAGGATCAGGTAAGACCATACCTTTTGAATTCATAGAACTAGTAACTCCCTTAGAGATACACTCATAGAAGCCAAGCATGCAAAGACATGTTTAGGTTTAAGGATATAGGTGGTATTTGAACTCTAAACATTTCCCACCACTTGAGCTGTATACAGCCTCTACCCAGCCAAAATCTTGTAAGATTAAAAATGGCCCAAATTAACTAACTCAACTTCATGTTTCAACCCAACAGACAGTTTTGCTTCTCAGCTGGGGAGACCAGCCACTCTGCAGCAATAATTTGCAATTGTACCAGAGGAGGACATGAATAAATCCAGTGTAAGTGATGAGTGATTTTTAGAGCCCTTTAACTTACTGTTAGAGCCCTTTAGTCTGCTGTGGACAGTGCAGGCTTATTACTATTACTTGACAGGTTTAATTGCCTATTGTAACAGCAATCTCTCACTTTTCTTTCCCCTCCCCCTTACTTGCATCTTCTACAGTCCTCTTCTATGATGATCTTGGGGGGATCTCAAATGGAGGTAACTCTGACATACTGGCAAAAACATCAATGTTATTCTGGTCCCACAAGACTGCATTGGAATTATTTTTTTCCAGTGTTAGAAGAGATCTCCTTTGAGAGCCCATCGTGGATTAATGCTGTGGATCTGCCCTCAAAGAGGAGAGATACTCAGTGTCTGAAGGTGCTTTGCCAAATGTTCAGACATTGTAATGTTGCAGTCCCTACTAATATGTATTTATTTCACATTTGGTAACTGTGAGGGGAGGGAAAAAAATGTCCTGGATTTATAAAGGTTCAATAGCTTTAGCGGCACAAAAAAGTCAGGAGAATTTAATGTTCTGAAACACTACTACTTCTTCCGAAGCTCTGCCATTGTAAAAAAGACTACTCTGTCAGAGAATGCTGGGTATTGCATTCATAGATCTGTAAGTCAGTGCTGCAGCTGTGAGCAGCTTGCTTTCTTGAAGGTGAAATGAAGTCCTTTTTTGTCTTATGTGTATTGTAGAGATTTGTCATTCTCATTTCTCAGAAACATGTAAAAACAACTTGGCTGACAAAAATTTTTTACTTTCTAGAGCCTTCTTTTTTTTTGGGGGGTAACTGAATCAAAAACCTTTTGCATCTAATACAGTTGTAGTCATGCTGAGTAGCGGGTGCCCAGGAAATGAGAACAGCTTCTCTAGGTGCAATGTGCTGTAGAGGACACCTTCATAGAGTTTCCTTTAATCCCGGCAGTGCATACAAACTGTAATTGCAACCAACAGGCAAATCCCTTGGATACCGTTGTGGCATGCACAACATAACATAAATACACCACTAATAAATTGGGTGTGGGAGTAAGAGCTGGGGAGAAGGCATTTCTCATTTCAGGGGGATGGAGAAGGCATGAGTATGGGTTATTTGACACAGAAGCAATGTGCTAATGAGGTGCTAAAATCTCCATAGGCTCTACCCCCTCTTTCTACCAGAAAATTCATGCCTGTGGCAATAATTGAGGGATCCTGGGATGTTAGCCTGAAAGTGAGGTGCATTTTCTTGTTTCATTGCTGACTGTATTTGTGTGCCCTTTGCCATAAGGGAGTGTGAGATGTCCTGATATGTTAACTCTTAACTTTTTTCATAAATTTGCTTTGTATTTGGATGTTTTCAATATATTTTGCTACTTCTGCATCTTTTTTGTAGCTCAGTGGCTAATTCCTCTTTAGCCGTGCTTGTATGGGTAATCAGTTTCTGGATACACCCATAGAAAAAGCTGAGTTTATATCTTTCGGAGTTGATTGCTGACCCTATTTTATTTTTTTTTCTCCTTAGGACTAATCCAGTTCTTTAATGAGTTGCCAGAGGATGTTTTAGGCACTCCTTGTGCCAATTCCTAATAACACCCTATGTTCGTTACTTGCAACGTCAAGTATGCCTATCTTTATTAGTCATGAAAAAGTCAGAAGCATCCTAGCAATTAATTCCTACTAATACACACTCTGCCTCTCCACCTTATTGCAGCACTCTAAGGGTGCATATTCTGCCTAAATACTGTACAAGCTGCAAAGAGACACAGACATAGATAATACAGTAACATAGTTATCACCCAAACCTATTTAGAAATATGAGTGATTTTTGTAGTATTGTAAACATAAAAAAATCCATGTGCCAGTATTTATTGTAGTTTTGTAGAGATTTAGCATTACTGTTCTCTACAGCCTCCTGTGCTGTTGTTCCTGTATGGACTGGATTCCTTCACAAATAAGATGAGAGGCAAAAAATAGATTTCTGTATCAAGAAAGGAAGGAACTTGCACATCTGTATCTCCACTGTGACCAATAATAGAACATGAGGTGCAACATGAAATTTATCCATGTTCCTATCTGTCAGTATTACACAGTCATGAATCTATCAGTTTATTGTCAACTCTTAAAGTAAGGAGTTGAAAAATATTTTTGCCATTATTAAAATGAGAAACAATCTTATTTTTTCATTCTTACTTTTTGCTGATTTTGTGTGTGCGTTTGAACAAAGTTCTACCTGTATTGCTGATCAAAATGGAGGTGAAGGTCAACATTTTGGACATGAAGTATAGCAGTCAAAAGCAAAGAGTTTCTGTGCTGAGGTCAAAATTGCTTACAGCTCATTTTTAAGGTACCACAGTGCAGAGGAGTGTCATTTGTATACAAAGAGATTTAATTTCTTACTCATGACATTTGCTAAAATGTGTAATGCAGCCTGCTCATTTTTCATTCTTGCTGTGAATTTTTCTCTGCTGTAAAGAATTTCAGGTAAAGACAGCAGCATGTTGTACCTCTGCAACCACAGAAAGTGCTTTCCAACTTGGGACAAAAGTTGGTATCCCCAGTTAACTTTTGAAAATCAAGAGATAGTGGTAGGTGCTTGAACAGTCTGCTGCAGTAGGAGCTTTAGCAGAGCGTCCACCAGGACTTCTACCCTGCTTTGCACCCACCCACTATTGCTGTGGTTTCATTTAATGCCCATTACTTCACTCTCTCTTCTAAAATGTCAGCACTGCACTGTTATTTTGTGTAGTTTTCTGACCTCATACTGGAAAAATCTATTAATCTGCTAGTTATTGTTATACCCTGCCAGCTGCTAACTCACTGCAATTGAGGATACTTCTAAACCCTGCTGCTTTACACTCCCTCTGGACTCCTTTGTCTTATTGTTGACCACTTCTAAAGGTGATGGCTTCCTGACTTCTTTCCCATTACTCCCTATTTGAACAGCCTGTCATGAGTCCTTATTATTCATGTTGCTAGTAGCATAGGTATATTTTGGGTTTTTAAAAAGAAAAATTGCTACTCTTACATTGGAAGTTAACATTTGAAAATTTGTAGAGCATCTGTAGTCCATGCAATGCTTTTGTGTTGATTTTGTTTCCGTTTCTGCTGTGATACGCAGAAACACCTCCAACATGATGGAGATTCCCCAGCCAGGTGCATAAAACAGTGGTTTTGCCAGTTCATCAGCAAGGGGCCTTTTTCTTTATATATTCTTACGAGCTCCTCCTGGCAGTTTTTCAACACCCAGTAACTGAACAGCTAAACTTTTACTGACCATTGTGTGGGAGTGATGAAAGGGTACCTCAAAATCTGGACAAAGAAAAAGGATTTCATGGTTCTGTGGGAATGGTTTCACTGTCTTCCCCTCTTTAAGGTCTGCAGTTTGACTGTGCGTGCTGGCAGAACCCAGCATGTGATCCTAGCTGGGATATGTCTGCTCATGGTACCCTCATTCTGGCACAAAAATACCTGATCATATTTTTCCTTCTCTCTTGTGTTTGTGGGAATTGGGACATGCCTTTATTCCAGCCACTTGTTGGGATTTTCTGCTTTTTGGTAGTTTGTTGTGTGTGGGCTTTTTGAACATGAAGATGCCCAACTAATGCCAGTTGGTTTAGGCAAAGTATGGCAATTTTGTTGTTAGAAGGAGACAAAGCAAAGGAAAGACTTTCTTGGTGTACAGTATGTCACCTTAGTAAAGTTATCTCTTTTTTTTTTTTTAATTTTATCCCCCCCTGGCATTTCCAGGTACATTTGGCTGTGTGTGCAGGAGCAGCCTAAAGGGGGATTAATAAGCCCCTTCACGCAAATGCATATGGGTAGCAGCGGTGGCGTGAATGAGAGCCATTCATGGTGACAGCCCGCTTTCCCATCAGACTGCGGTCAAGGAGACCAACAGGCATCCTTCGGTCTAATACTGCTGGGATATTTTAGAAGGATATCCTACATGAAAATCTCTCTTGCTTCTCATGGCCTTTGTGACCTTTCAGGTTACTTTATCTTGAACTAGTCCCCTGTTTCCTGAGTTTCCTCCCCAACCCCTGTCATTGTCCATTGCTTAGTGCTAACCCTACTCCCTACCTGCCTTCCTACTCATGCTCTCACAAACAGCCTAATGAATTTTAGAGAAAACAAGAACTTCTTAAACACTCCAATAATTTTATCCAGTTTTCATCTCATGGCTTTTTTTTTTTTTTTTTTCTTTTTCCCTTTAAAGCCTTTTGCAATGATAGTGGTGACCATACAAAGAAGTTCTTCTAACTTGCAGCAACATTCTTTTTCCCAAATCTTACTGAACTGCTCAAATATTATTACTCAGAACAGTGTAGCAATAAATCTCTGACTTCAGCACCTACCGGGTGAAAATCTCATTGTATTTGAACAAAATAACAAAAGGTCTCAGGTTGGTGTTTTTCCTCCTGGCAAAGTCTGGAGGCAGGTAGGGTCTCTCTTCTCTTTGTCAGTGTGAAATGAAGCTTTTGTGCTGCTCATGAGAGTAATGCCTGACTCACAAGTTTCATTCTTCCCTGGAAGCTTTCGGAGGAGCGTTGCTGGTTCAAGCCAGAGACATGGAGGGGCTGCAGCCCCAGGCTGTTGCTGGGAAGCATCCCCATTGAGTTGCATAGGCTCAACCAAAATGGCAATTTCTTTACACCTGCTCAGGTCTGTTGGTTGGTCTTCATGAGCCTTGCTTGTCAGGACAAGGGGAGGGAGACAAAATGATGCACTGTATGTCAGAAATGGAGTCAGTCAAGCAGGAGCTGCTCCGCTCAACTTGTGTGTACTTGGAACAGATTAAGAGTGTGTGTTGGGCTTTGTGTAACCTGGGTCACGTCATCTGGCAAGTAAACGGCTGAGCTGAGCATTCAGGTTTTCTGCAACTCAGTGCTGTGCTTTAATCGCTGTTCATCACTGTTCCTTTCATTATGGGCCAAATCTGTAGCTTAATTCCATATTGCAGTATTTCTAGCTCAATTTTAATGACTTTATGTTCCCCTGTGAATGTGAGTCAATGGCCTTGTAGATGCTTTTAGGCTCTTGCTACAGTCATCTTAAACCTTAAATGATTATCCTTTCTGCTACAACTAGGTATGTTTTTAAGCATATATTGAGCAATGTGCCTGAGTCCTCCACATATGTGCTGAATCCTGTATGTGGTATAAGGCTGCTCCCCGTAGTAACTCCAGAACAGCCCTGTCCTAACTTTAGCACAGCAGTTGTCTGGGCCCTGGTGAAAACCTTTGGGAAACAGCAGGTTCAGGAACATGCCTTGTCCATCTTGTCCTCTCTCACCCTTGGCTTGGTTGCAGCACTGTAGCTTCTGCCTGGGTATCTTCTGAAGTACTCAAACGTAGATGTTTTGTGAAGTTCTGGTTCTTTCCATCGTTGCAGAGATAATTCACAATGATCAATAATGCAAATAGTAGCTGATTAAGAATAAAGTAGTGATTTCTACTGCTTTATTTAATAGAAATATTTAAGGATCAAGGGCAGTTTCCAGTTCAGTGAGAGTCTTATGGCTTTACTTTTTTTTTTTTTTTAGAAAACTGTGTAACAAGCATTTTGCTCATTGAAAATGTAATTTCAACATGATTAATTCAGAGAGAGTTAATCTTACTGTAATTAAAATGTACTGGTTTTTTAATCCAAAGTCATTTTGCAATTAATGGCATTGACCTCTGTATATGTGCAGGCTAAATGAAGGAGAAAAATGCTGTAACCAGTGTAAAGAAATTGAAAAGAAGCCTGAATCCTTTAGAGGGAGAAGCAGTAACTCTTGTGCTTGCAGAAACTCACTGGGAAAGTGTTTTGCAACCCAAGGCAGAAGGCAGGCTGCAGCTCATAAGGTTAGAGGGCTTGTACAGTCACTGGATATTTCAGACGTATGAGGGACTGGCACCAGTCCATTTGCTGAAAGATTTTACAGATGTGAGCTAGGCAGGACTGTTGTTTTAGGCAGCCAGTGGGAAGCAGGAAATGACCTGTACAGAGCAGGCAGTTAACAAAGAAAGATGCAAGTGAGTTTCACCTCTCTGGGATGGCTGAAGGGATGCCATTTTGAAAGTTCACCTTATATCATTCAAGTTTAGCAGATCATCACATCTGGTATTTGCGTATGATACAACTGATTTCTTACTAAAAACCTTTGGAAGTTGTCGTAAGTGTAACTTTAAGCTAGGAAAGGCTAGATGATGTCACAGCGTTTCAATGATACAGAAGTCTTTCTGCAGAGACGGAGGTGCGATCTGTCTTCATGTATTGTGTTGTACTCTTGGTGTATGGAAAGTTGCACTGTGATACTACTAGTCTTTGACTGGACACAACTTCTACAAACTCTGAAAATACTGTTCCGTATGTATGTATAAATGCTTCAGGATAGAACAGGGAAAATTATCATTTGTAGTAATTTATATAACATCAGTTAAAATAGCCTTAAGCAAGGATAGATTCAATATTAATCACTACCATTTTAGACATTTGTTACTTTGTACTGTCAAGTATGTAGAGGTGATGGAGATAAGTTGTGTTAATGAGTGCAATGTGCACTTTTTTGATGACTGAAGTGGGCTACAACATACTTGATAAGCAGTAATTAGCTAAAGATGCCAACAGATGGAAGAAAGTCTGTACTGGGACAGAGAGGCAGGACGTAAAAAAAAAGCAGAGACTACAGTATTACTCCGAGGGAGGTGTGTGTCTCTATTCAGAGTTAAAGAAATTTGAGAAATGTAGCATAAGCAAGTAATATAGTATAAAGCAGTCCTCTGCAAAGTGATTTATACCATGTCAGGATTACTCTTAACCTGGATTTCATACTGATGTTCACTGAGTAATGGTCAGGAAGTGTTCATGTGTCAACAGTTAAAATACAAAAGATGTGTTTAATTGAGTGTTCTGTGAATCTTTTGAAAAATTAAAGTCTTGTTGAAGTAAAAATGGTGTTTTGCTCTTGGCTTTTTTACTGTTTTGTATTTTCATCTTACATGGCAAATTTGCCTTTGATCGCTTGACACCACTATGTGATCTACTGCAGAAAACTCACTGGGTGAGATGGTGGAATTTCTGTCATTGTCATATTTAGAACATAACACAGGGAGACCTTACCTTCATTCATCAATAGTTTGCTAATAAGAAAAGCTACTAGTAATGAGAACATCAAGGGCATAAAAACTTCTGTCTCATATGGAGTCCATAAAGCAAAGTCAGTTGCTTTAACTGACAGTTTTGCTGAATTTGCTGGTCTGGCAGAGTCTTCAGTGCAATCCTTTCACATTCCCTTACATTGCAGCATTTAAGCAGGACTATATGTACAGTTTTCATATGAAATTTGTTAGCCTTTTTTTTTTTTTTTTCCTTACAGGAAAGAGAGAAGTGATCGAAGTTAAAAGTTAAAATTCCAATGTAAAATTTAAAATAGACAACCTCACTCACATGCTGCTTCTGCTGCCACGCTTCACTTGACTGAAGTGTGGCTGTCTGATCACTAGATGTGTGTACCACTTCAGTTTTGTTTTTTTGTTGCTGGGCCTTTGCTCCTGAATGTACTGTTTCCCTAGATGCAGGGCCCCCACAAGGTCAGGATCTGCACACCATGGTGGCAGCTGCCAGAACTTGACTTATCATCAGTGCTCTTACCTACACTGTGTATTTTTAAAATAATGGCAGTCAATTAATTATAGATACGTCCTGTAAAATAGCTCGGGGAAAAGCATCCTGTGTGGTTTTAACTCCAGAAACCATAATAATAAGTTTTCTCTTTTTATGAGCACTGTAGAAGTATGCTATGAATACAGCAATAAATTAAGCTTTCTAACCTTTCAGTTTACTTTTATTAGTCATTCATTGTTATGAACTTATTTTATACATTTATTGCAGGGAAAATTTTGTGGTCCAAAAGGGTTATGAGCAATTTAAACAGTATTGTTAGTCCAGAAGAGCTAAGCAGTCTGAGTTCATCAAGATCCTTGCTTGGCTGAAACATGTGTTTGGATTTGGTTGTTGGTTTTTGGTTGTTGTTGGGGTTTTTTTGTTTGCTTGGTTTTGGTTTTGTGTTGGGTTTTTTTTGTGTGTGGTGTGTGTGTGGTTTTTTGTTTGTTTCTTTTGTTTTTAAGTTGTTTTTTACTCGCACATTTTCAGATGAGACTCACTCTTAATTCTTAGAAGCAGTTAGAGCCTGTGGTATCATTTTTGTTCTGCTTGTATGAAAGAAATTGCAACACACTTGCATCTTTTGTATCTTGTGGGATTCTGTCCATGTCAAGGGGCCCTGTTTGTCACCACAGTTTCGTATCTCTGAAGATCAAAGGAAAATGCAGTTAATCAAATCTCAGATCCCTGACTTAGATCTGCTGTGTTTGATTTCCGTCAGTATTCATGGTTATGTCATTTCAGTGGTGTAGTGGTGTAGTGTTTCTTACAGCTATTGTGTATTTCCCCATATATACAGGCCAAGTGGTTTTAAGAAGCCCGAAGTCAGTGCCCTCTTGGGCAGTAAGTCTTATAGCCCCATAGTTGGGGTGTAGGACTTAGACTTAGCTGTCAGGCTAGATTTAAATGACAGACTTCCTACCCATTTTCAGTTCTCTATGAAATATTATAGAAGGTTCTTACAGTTACAAAATGGTGCAAAATCCAAAGTGAGTGTTTTTTAAAAGTATTAGTGAGCTCAAAAATATAATACTCAAATAAGCACACACATTTTTTTCTGATTCAAAAATCTGTTCCCTGTGTTTGTAGTATTATAGACCACATACACATTTACTGTTTTTACAGGTTGTACTGTAGCTTCTTCTCTGGACTAATGGTTTGGTGCTCAGGAACTTCTGATTTGGTCTTCTTTTGGTTTTGGGTTTTTTTGTTCGAATGGGGTTTTTTGGGTTTGGTTTGTGTGGGGGTTTTTTTGTCTTTTGGTTTTTTTCTTCCAAATTTACTTCTAATATGTCATTCCACATATGCATAGCAGCACGTCTGAAATTCCTGGAGTGATTGGAGGGTTAAGCCATGGCCCACATAAACAAACATGCTGCCTCTTCAATCTCGTGGCTATAAGTCATGTTGTCAGTTGTCTTATCTGCTATCTGAACTCAACTTGCTCTTTTAGCATGTGTTGCCAGAACAAGGGCTGATACTCATGACCAGAAATTGAAGCTGACAGAGTTTGTAAAGAAGCAGCAACACAAACCAGGATAAACTGCTATAATTTGCTGTATTTGTCAATACTGCATTTGAAAGAAGTATTTTGCAGCCTAGTGACATGGATGATAAATGACTGTTTGCTGCATTGTACCACATCATCTTGATGAACCCACATAGCTTTGGGAATTTGTATCCTGGAGGCAAGCTGCTAAGGAAAACAAAGTTGTTGAATGAATGTGCTCTAGACAGTCAAGTCTTTTCATATGTAATTTGAAGGTGTACTAAAAGTGCTGACAAAACGATAAAGTGACTGCTGTGTCTCAGTATTTGCATTCGATGGGTGTGTCTAGGGTTATTTCCAAGAGTGTCTGAAGGTGGGACTAATTACTGCTGTTAGGCTAACTGATTTCATCATGGAAAAACTAATGATAGGAATTCACAGCCAAGTTATTTGAAGTCATTACTGCAAACAGGAGATAACCTATATTAAGAAGCTGCAATGAATAATGGTACAGTGTTGCTGGAACCCAGCAACAGTCCACCTGATCTCCTGGCTTCTCTTTAGCTATGAGACATACTCGGTGTAAGGTTGCTTTTGTTGGCATGTATTAGCAGGATGTTTTAATTTATTTTTTTTAATTTATATTTTTATTGATATTTTCAAAATTATTATAATTCTGGTGTAATCAGAAACAGCATGTCCTGTAGAAGTATCTGGGCTAACTTAATTAGCACATACTCATTGCTGCTTGCCAAAAAACCAGCTTGTTTTATCAAGTGAATTCCTCAGTGTTAAGCAGAACAGATTTTCTGAGTTACTGCCATTGGCTTTCAAGCTCAGAGGTCCACAGCTACTTGAAAGTTTTCTACCTAAGCTGAGAAAATGTTAATAGATAGATCTTTTGGAGGAGGTTGAGGTAGTTACCTCAGGGTAACAGAGGGAGTTTTTCTTCAGCAATGGCTACCAGCCCTGAAGCTTAACCTGAGATAGCACAAAGTTACTAATGATTTAAGTTTGCGTTGCCTACGTGATGCTTTGTTGAGAAAAACAGTCCTTTCTCTGTTGTGAAGTGTATTTTCTCTAAACTTTATAACTAAATAAAAAACTTGAGAAAACATTATTTGCATCAGAGGGAAATTGAAAGCCTTTTTTTCCTGCCTTCTGATTTACTAAAGGTATAAGAGGTTTGTCTACAGATTTTACAGGTTCTCCCCAAATGTCTAGGTGATTAGCTCTTTGAACCACAGGGTCAAAACCTGCCCACAGCTAATTTTTTGTCCTTCCTCCTCCCTTCTTTGCAGCGCCTCCAGCCACATTTCAGAACTTGCTGTTCACGTGAAAAACCTGTCTCCTTGCTCATGGCTGGTCAGGTAATCGTCGAACCTGTGTGTCTTTGAGAATACTGAACACCTTCTCTTCTCAAAAAAGACAGACTAAAACTATGAGATTGACTTCACCTTTTACCAGAAGAAAGCAGTAATAGAAAGGCGGTATTTTTACTGTAGGAAATACTGGAGCATGCAGACCTTGAATAATGTTAGCACTTTCAGGGATAATAAATATATTAACACTTCTTCATTGTCAATAACAAAATATACCTGCTCAGGCACATCACAGCCTGTGAGCCCTAGAGCACCTTTCCTGGAGGATTAAGTATATTGAGTGTGGAGAGACTTACACTGGTAGCCACTATTTTTTTCAGCAAAGGTGGGTGTCTGCTTTCGCTTTCTTCCTTCATATTTCATTGGGATGAAGACAAAACAGAAAAATGTTATCAAAATAATGAGGAAGGTTAAGGTTACTAAAAAAACCCCAACAACCCCTCTCTATTGAAAAACGGACTTTGAAAGCTTCTTCACTGTTGTGTCATGTATGCCTACTTCATGTAAAAGAACATACTGAAACAAGATTTCCCGTATAGGAAATCTGTGCATGTTTGAGTTACTTATTGAAATGTCTGAGAACTGTCTGAATGCAACTTTATTGTGGTTTTTCATGATAGAGTGTAACTTGGTGGAAGCAAATTTGCATATTCTTCATATATTTTTCTCTGTGCGGCAGCTGCTGAACTTCAGAGTAGTCTGTGCCTTTCTATAAGAGAAAGCTCTAATAGTTTGGTTATTTAGGAATATTTTTCTTAATTTGTTAATATTGTTTCTGATTTTCATTAGCTAAGACTGAATTGATGTAAAAAAAAATAGCCTTACATACTATAAAACAAAGGAAAAGCTCTTACTACTTCTTGTAATTTATTGGAACTGAAGTCACAGTTAACACTTTGTTGGGCTGGGCAGTCTACAAATGGAGAGCAAAAAGATGGTAGCTATAGCTTGTGATTCAGGTCGGACAGGAGAGTCTGCATTCGTTTTGGCATATACTTGCTGACACTTCCACAGTTGTAAGAGCTTGTGCTCTTGCAAACTGGATTTGAGGCAACAAACGCTTTTTGTGCTTTTAAAGTCCAGGAGGTGGGCTAGACTTTTAAAATTTTACAGCTTCAGAACCCAGATTTTAAAATCAGAGATCTGCCTAGAAAAGGCTTCCTTCAAAGCGACATTATCACAAACAGCTTCTATCACTTCTCCCCACCTCACAAATATGCACAGGTTATTTTATTTTATTTTATTTTATTTATTTATTTTATTTTTTTTATCCCAGCAACTCTTTACAAGTATGTAGCTTCTCTTGGCTGTCTTTTCTTATCTTATCATTTATGTTTCATCAGCTGATGATGCAGCTTTGCATCCTTGACTGTCTGAAACTTGTAAGGATCGTTGCCAGAATCATGTTGCTCCTTCCTGTTTGGATGTGTTTAAATGATTTCTTTTAGCTCCTTGGAATTGTATGACTGGAATATAATTTGTGATGTCTAAGATTCACCTGTCCTGCAAAGACTCTCCAGGCTCATTGTCTGATTGAACAAATAGTCCTTTCCCTTCTCCAGTCAGAAGATGGTGGCTGAGGTGAAACCAAATCAAAGTAAGCATTTGTTCAGTAGCCCATCACCAGGGGTACACCCAGGGAAGCTGAAGCAATCCATGAGATCAAGCTGGTTGTTTGTTGGTTTGGGGAGGGGGGGTTGTGTTGCTTTTTCTATGGTAGGGTGGATTTTTGGGTTTGGTCTTTTTTGGTCCTTAGTAGCACCATTAGATGCAGATCTAGAAATGAAGTGGAAGAAGTGGAGGAATGCATTTCTAACAGGAGAAAATGAATGCAGCCTGAACAACATCTCAGAGATGGTATCTCCCACCCACATATCGTACAATTAGTAGTCTTATTTGAGCATCTAGTTATTCTGTGGAGTGATAGCTTTTTTGATAAGAGGTTGGTGAGGAGAAGTGTGAATTACTAGTCACGCAATAAAATTAACCTTCAGGGTTTTGGGGTTTTTTTGCTGAGTTATAGTTTCCATCCCTAAGGCATTAGAGTGCTTGTGACAAAACATCCAGTCTTTCCCTGTTCTTGTTAGTACTTGGGAAATCTGTGCACCTTGCTTTAAAAACTGAAAATAACTATAACTACTAGTGTCAGCAAGCATTAAACATGCAGTAACTTCAAGTAAGTACCTGGTGTGCAACAAGAGCTTTTGGTGGACTTAGATTCTTTAGAATAACTGGGTACATTCAGAGCTGGATTTGTGCGAGCAGCAGTATATAGATGCGGGGTCTGTAAAACACACACATCATGATGTGGTGGGCTCTCACTGAAAGTGACAGCAGTGTTTTAAGGATAGAGGTCATTTGGTTGTGTTGGTTGCCTTCACAAGAGACATGGAGGTGAAGTACTGCTTTTCATCTTCAATGTGAATTAATGACCCTTTGGGATTTTCTGGTTCTGCTGGAGTAAGCAGTTTGGGTGAAACATCCTACGCACAGGCCTCAGCCCCTGCTGCATCGGCACAGGTCTGTCTTAGTAAGGATCTTTGTCCCTGTTTTCCTCAGAATGAACATGTTGGTTGGTGTTAAGGAGTTAATTGGATTTTTTTCAGATATGCTAGTGATTTGTCTATTGTGTTTTATTTTGAATGAGAAAAAATATGTAAGATTTAATTCAACATTTACATAATTAAAATAGAAATATGTTTTTTGTCATCCCAAACGTGAAACAGATTCCACAGTAATCCATAATGCTTTCAAAAGTTCTCTTTTTAGTTTGAAAGAAACTTCAAGTATCACTAGGAAAAGAATAGTCTACTGCTTAGAAATAAAGACAGAAGGTGCTACAGTCAAAAGAGCACAGAGGAAAAATAGCCTCTTGATCTGTAGACTTTATTTGCCAGTACTTCTCATGTCATGTGTTTCACCATTTTCCCTGGAGTCAGACAGCTTCCTTTGCTGTTTGCAGAATAAACATTTCTGCTTCCTATTGATCTATGAAAGGCCTATTTAATGACTATTTTATTTTTATTGTTTTTTCCTTAACTTGTTATTATGTTGGCTTGTGGTTTGGTTTTTTTAAAAAATAACCCAACACTGAGAGACAGAAAGCATCATTTGAAGCTGCTCTTGACACAAAAGCCCCTGCAGAATCCTTCTTGATTACTAATCCTTTAAAACAAAGATAACATTTACTCTGCAACTTGTGGAATAATTTAGAAAAATCAGAGCTATATATTTTTCTAAGTTGTTTTGAAACTTCTTTTTACCTTGTAATGGCTGTTGTCAGAGGCCTTTCTACAACCTTTCTAGCACTTCACCACATTCTCTGGAGTTTGTACCAAGTAACATTGTTGTTTGATACATGACCAGCAACCCCTTTACACTTCCAGTTGATAGTGAGTTGTCTATTTTGAGGTTTGAGGAAGCATTTCAAAAATTTTCTTAAAAGCTGATTTGAGTGTCATGCTTCTGCGTGCTTTAGAGCTCCCTCTTTCCTATGGAGTTTGCTGTTCTCAGTCTCAAACATACTTTGGAGATAACTTTGTGGAACTGAAAGTTAGCATTTATACAAAATCTCTTCTTCACATATATGGGTCTTCTGTGCTTGAAAACATTTTCCTTCAGCCTTTGAATATGCCTGAATAGAGATACATGTTACCTAGTAAAGTTTTGTTCCTTCCTTAATTTTTGAATGTCCTTATTTTTCTTAAGGATCGTAGTAATTTTTACATTTGTTTTCTTTAGGGTTGGGTTTTTTAAGCTTTTTCACCACAACCTGTCTTGTATTAGTCAGCTGGCTTATTTAGTTAAACCATAATCTTTTAGAAACTGTTCCATTATTTTCCCCCTGACAAATAGAGCCTGTGATTGTGAGGCTACTTCCAGCTTCCTGTAGAAGGCCTCATCATCTTCCTCATCCTGATCAGGTGTCCCGTAGTAAACACCCAGAACAATGTCTCCCATATTAGTCTGCCCCTTAATCTTTACCCACAAGCATTCAACTTCATTTTTATCCACCCCCAGGG
>WUAM01000323.1:11666197-11692001 GCA_024336885.1 Actenoides hombroni
TCAGTTTTTTTTTTTTTTTTTTTTTTTTTTTTGGTGCCCTGATCAGCTAGTCAATTGCTGGGTGGTCTGGGTGTAAAAATTACTTCTGTTTCCAAATGCAAGTGCCAAAGGCTGTTACATTCGGGAGTATAGGTTAGACCCAGTTTCATGGGTGAAAATGTCATGGTGGATTTCTCTTTCATTTCAGTTAGTTTTAAATATAATAGCTCAAATATCAGTTCAAACAGAGCAGAAAAATAATTGTTACTTGCAATTACATAGCTTTCTTGGAGACATTTAACCTTCGTAAGCTTTAGAGAACAAATTCAAGTGAGTGGTTAGGGCTTTAGCTAGAAAACTGTCCTCCCTGGTGCACTGGTTGGATAATATCAGAAAGGTTTATTTGTTTTTTTCTGTACATATATGTGTTTTCAGACTTAATTAACTTGCTTCTCGTTATAAGAACAAAAGAAAATGTAATCTTCTTCAATATCATCAAAATCAAATAACTCCTGCACCAAATGAAGCATTATTACTCAAAAGTCTTTAATCTGTAGTTTTTGTTACGACTTGTTCATAATGTTCAAGTTCATAATCTAGATGTAAGCTGATCTCTTGTTCTTCCACTGTTGGATGCTGACACTTTTCTGTACTTTGCTTATACTCAATCAATAGAGCAATCGAGAAATGCCTTTTATCTCTCTTCCCCACCCCCGCCCCCCTTCAATCCCCTTTATCCTGCTTCACCTAGGAAGATGAGCTTTGATTGTACAGTAACATTCAGAGATTCAAGTCTCCATTTTCTTCATGTTCACCAGATCTTATTCCTCATACTTTAAAGATAAATGGTTTTAATTTACAGATGTTGATTCTGGTGGCTTTAAGGATAAAGCTTGGCAACTACAGGCTAATAGATGCTGTGCTTAAACTTGTGCACTCTTTTAATATGTTAAATAATGCATTAAATTGAAATTTATTGAGGTGGGTTGTTTGGGTTTTTTTATTGGTGAAGTACACAATGGTTGTTTAGCATTTTGAGAATGAAGATAGTACTGCTTCAGTGGTAATTTTTAATTAAAATCTCTGAAAAATCAACATCAGCAAACCTCCCCCCCCCTTTTTTTTTCCTAAAGCTGCATATGTATTTTAAATAGCTGATGCAGTGCATGTGTGTATTTATCTTATTAGATATTAAGGGTACTACTGTAGATGCTGGCAGAGAAGTGCTAGCAGCGTGTGCCATGAGAGGTCAGTGTGGATACCCCTTTCATAGCCACTGCTGTGTGGCCTCCAAGGTCTGACTTCTGCAGGGGTCTCTAAAGGTGCCAAATCAGTCCTTGTCACAGATGTTGACCTACGGAGCTCTGGGGAGAGAGAGTACCTGTTTTCACTTACCTGAACTGTGTGAAGCTCTCTGCCTCTCCTCTGTGCTCAGGATGGCTGCCCTATCTACATCCATCATAAAATCTGTGGATAATACAGAGTGAGGAAAGAGTCTTTGGTTTATATTTGTGTAACACGTGCCTCTTTACTGCAGAGTAGGATGAGGTGCGTCTGAGGTGATCAGTTCTTTCTTACTTCTAACCAAGAAGGCTGCACTTGGGCTTAGGGGAGCGTGTGTGCATTTCTGTATTACAATGCAATTAAGTGTTTTATTTTTTTCTGTTTGTTTTGTTGTTGTTGTTGTTTTTTCTTTGAGCCATACTTGATATTTTAAATGGACTATTTATGCTGGAAATAGCAAAATCTTAAGTTCAATTATTTTCTAAGTTTGAAGAATAGAATATCTTCAAGTAGCTATGTAGTGTAAATCCTTATGTCCTTTGTTTACTTTGGATGTCACGTTTAGATACTTTTAGATGTCTTCTACGGAGTCTTCTTTTTTGGAAAATGTAGTTCTCATCTGGAAGAGATAAGCACTTTCACTTCGGGGGAGAAGAAGGGAAGGGGCAGTAAGTCCTGCTGGATGTCATCTTCCTGACAAAGGAGGACAATAGCTGAGTTGGCAAGTGTCTGGTACAGGTCTCGGTAGGTAATTGAGTGCAAAAGTGGAGCTGGAGTCTCCTGATGAATTTTTTTAAAATTCTTGGTTTTTTTTTTTTTTTCGAAATCTTTTGCTGGCTCAGCTTCTACTTCAGTATTTTATAAGCAGCTTCAAAAACTGGGTTACAAAATCAGTTTGCACTCTGAGACTACTTTAAAACCTGAGCATGTGGCACATGTTACTTTGTTTTGTAACTGAATACAGTAAAATGAATAGGCTGACAGTTAACATTTCACAGAGTTTAATTCACATCTAAAAAGGTAGTTAAACAAGAGCAGAAACAAAACAGCATTAATTTTCCCATTTCTAGTGCAACCTTGTTTATGTCTTAAACACTTAGCAGCAAAACCAGGATTGTGCAGTTGTGCAGGTAATCCATTAGAGGGCAATCTAATATTGCTCTGTTTGGAAAGAGGTCCTGGATGAGGAGACAGAATAGTGGATACACAACAGGTACAAGTTTGATAAGGTTTAACTTAGTTTTCTATTTGAAATTAAACTGGTTTAAGTGTGCAGAATGTATGTTAGCTCAGTAGTACAGGTAAAATAATTTATATGTTTTTGTTATGACATACGGGTAAATATAATGGATTTGCATGCTGTGATAGAACTTCCTTAAAATCTGCCTGGTTTAGAGAAGTGGCAAAAAAGATTTGGAAACACAGATTCCATCTCTTCCTTCTAAAATTCAGTTACCATCTGGTTATGGCCAAATTGCTTCAGCAAAAATTTGGTAACCTTTTCAATGAAAAGCTAAGCATGTAAATTCTCTTTAAATAAGTAACTTAAGGCAAAAATTCTATTGAAATCAGAGTTCTTAATGTGTGTTTTAAAGAACTCAGACATTTAGTATTCGCTTGGATTTTAGAAAGGTAGTAAATCAGAAAACCGCAGAATGATGTTTCCAGTTTTAACACTTAAGATATTACCCCATAAACACACTGCTATAGATATAGTGTCACTGCCTGCTCTGTGGAAGGAAATGGTTTGTAAACTCCATACGTCTTGATCTTTCTGCAATCTCCTGATAACTGCTGGAAATGTGGGAAGGTGTGCCAGCAAAAACACTGCTTTATATTTTCTCTATTTCCTAAGCATGAGTTGGCAACCACCGATGAAAAGAGAACACTGACTTGGCTCAACTTTTGGGTTGACATGATATGGTGCCTCTTATGCTGAGATAGGCAAACAAACTATATTTCACATTTGTAATTTTGTTCCTTGACACATAGGAAAGCAATTTACTTAAGTCAGTGGATTGGGAAGATTCCTATATAAGGTTTAGAAGTGCATATATTACTGGACTTCAAAGGCAATTCTGGAGAAGTTTTAGGTTGATAAATTTCCTAAGTGTGAATGTGGGTATTTAAAGGGATTTGCAAGGCATCCATTATGATGGAGTGGGCCACGGAGAAAGTATGGAACTCACAGTGGTGTACCAATCAATGATAATTGTATCATTCCATATTTGAAAAAAATCTTTTATATTTTAAATTAATAAAGATAGTCAATTTATGCATTATGCCCAAATTCATTGTTTTGCATTTGGAAATTCAGCAAAAATAATCTAACTTCACCAACAAATTTAAATCTTTTTTTATTATTAAATTTTCCTTTGCAAATATGAAACAAACTGGTAGTAGTGATTAATATTGCTGTAGGATGAAATGGAGTATAATATGTTCATTTCTGCAGCAAACAGTTCTTATTCCCTGTGGAGTGAGACTGCAGAGCTGCTGTATTTTGCTCTGAAGTACTGAAATAGAGCGAGGGCATCCATCCAAACCCCATGCTTGAATGATCCAGTCTTTTATTAATTGTACACAGACGAGGAACTCTGACATTCCTTTTTTTTTTTTTTTTGCTTTTGAGTCTTTTTTTTTAGTCTTTTTTTTTAAGTCTTTTTTTTTATTATTATTTCCCAGGGCTGTACAGTGCTATATAAATAGTCCTTAAGCTCTTCACTTTCTCACCAGTGCTGTTTTCATCAGTGGTCTCTCGTTGGTGCTGGTTCCATTATGAAAATGTTTGCATGTGTTTCCCAGAGGGTCTACACACTCTGGAATGTAGCTCCAGTGTGTTGCCCTGTAAATCTAGGTAGATATCACACCTAACGGTAAAAGGTGCTTTTTTCTCTAATTTTTTTTGACCCTTTGCAGGACTGCTGCACAAAAGTGCTTTCCCTGATGATTTTATCAGCTTCCCAGTGGACAGTGAAATCTAGCAAAGTGCTCTATACTGCTGATGGACCTGCTGTGTCCAACAGTGGTCACACGTTTTGCTTCCTAGAGGTCTGGGAGATGGACCAGTCCCTCGGGCAGAGGTCTGATTCTTGGCACAGAGGATCCCCTGCAGAAGGTGGTTTTTGTGCAGTTGTGTGTTGTTTTTTGGTTTTTTTTAATAGATTGAACACAGGAAAAAAATATCTGTTTTGAGTGTTGAGATGACTGTTCACAAAAGATCCAAATAATAGAATTTTGCCTTAGATTTTTATTTACCATCGCTGCCTGCCTTGAATGAGGCTCCAGCACTTTCCTCTGATACAAGTCAGAGAAAAGCAGAGGTAGAGTGTATAACCCAGAAACTGGAGTTAGCTCTGTTTCACTGTAATTTGGTAACTAGTGGTTACTCTGTGAGAGTGACAATATCTTGGAGTATCAGGAAGGAACTATATATTAATTGTACATCATATTACCTGTGCCATATGTTCTGGTCTGAAATAGTTCAAAGTGGGTGGCCTCCTTGGCATGCTACAGGGGCCACCCCTGGGAATGGTTCTCTGAAAAAGTGACTTTCCTAGCTGATGAGGAACTGGGGGGGTGGAGGGGGAAGTCTGTGGGTGAATGACTGGCTCAGGCTCCAACTGAATTGATTGTACTGGCGTAGATGGTTACCATGTTTAATTGTTTTAGGTAGCTGTGACGGTGATTTCTTACAAGTGTTGGGAAAAAAAAATAAATCAAAGCTACATCATACAGGAAACAGCAGAGTCCTTACAGGAGATCACTTCCAGATTATTATTTAAAGTAAGAAAAATGTGTAATATATACAGCAGGTGTTTTTTTTTTCCTTTTCATTCTATTATTGCCCTTTTTCCCGCCTTTTTTCCCACCCTTCTTCCTTGAAACAACTAAGTGGGGGTGTGTGGGTGGGGAATTCTTGTGAAATGCTCTCATGCTTGCTGAGTTTAGTAATCCTGACTTTCCATCCTCTCCCCTCTGCTGGGGATTATGGAATGGGAAAATGCAAATTTGATAGTTGAGTAGTTTCTATATAGAGTTCCCTGTTTACACCATTGCATTGCTTGGAGGTCAGCTGGAAAATGGATGGGGAAGGTACAGTTGTTGAGAGTCCTGGTCTACAATAAAACAAATTGAGCCTGCAACAAATGGTGACAATCTAGCTAAAAGATTAGTCACTACCTATGACAGTCCATTGTAGAGACTTTGTTGATATGGTAGGCAGCAGAAGAAACTATGCTTTTCTAACTACAGAGACAACAATTTCATAGGTTTGGTTTCCCCTTCTTTTTGATGGTTAAAGGTCATTCAAATGACTCAGGGTAATGTTCTCAGGCTACTAACTGAGTAATGATTGGACTCCTTGGGTAATCTATTGATGTGAAAACCTACCTCCCTGATGACATTGGTAACGTGGCTACTTAATCTAAATTTTAAAATGTTTACAATCCAGTAATATTTGAAGCAGAGCTACTGTGACAGTGAAGGGAAGCTGTAACTTACCAAATTCTGTTGCTATGCACGCTGCCTTCTGCAAGACAGATTGCAGGTGCAAGATCAAGGGGTCCAATGCTTGAAGATCATCTGAAAATTGCACAATTTAAGCACCACAGATGTTTATATTATTAATGCTACCCATATGGTCTCCATCTACATCAAAAAAGTTTCATTAGCATTTCCAGTGTAATTCAAAGACAACAAAAAAAAAATGCTTTTTTCCTTTTGAGAATAGCTTAATGGGGGGAAGTGTCCCTTAAAGGGTTTCTTCTTGAATGACCTGCAGTAGTGTTGGTAGCATGGTAGCTTGGGGATAGCCCAGTCTGTGATTCTGAACATGCTCTGAATTCTACTGCATGTCGTGCTAGATGGGCATATGTGATATTCTGCATGACCCCTGGGAAGCCTGAGCTATGTAGTGCACATCATCTCCTCCCATGAAACCTCAGAGCCAGGTAATACACGTTGTAAGATTTTTTGTTCTAAAATGATCTGTATCTTTGTCAACTGAAGAAAGAAAGAGAATGACTTGAATATGTTTTCTGGTTTGGAAACTGCTCAGTTCAGGTGCTTTGTCCTTATTTCTGTAGGTCTGCACTGGCCCTACTTTCCTCCATAGGGGCAAGCGTAGGAATGAAATAACTGCAACTCATCATCATCTGGCTTGTTCACATCTTTTTTTAAAAAGGCAGCTGTTTGGTGATTGCAGCTTGTCTTATAAATAATTCATTCCTGTTAACATTCGGGTGTATACAGCAATATGTTAATTTCTATATCATTTACATCCATATATCCAAAGGATGGCAAGATGCAGATTAAAACAAAGGATTCCAAACATCTATTATAGTCCGTGTTGACACAAGCTATTAGCTGCGTTAAGAGCAAGGCGGCAGTACTGATGAAGGTTGCCTAATATTACTTTGCCATTTCCAGTTCAGTTTCTAAGTCGCACTGTTCTCTGGGTGCTACACAGGAAAGTGTACAATATTTAGACAGATCAAGCCAGTGGAGCACAGAGTATATGAAAAACATGGTAATATATAACCAGTCCTTTCTCAGTGGTGGTAGGAAAATTGCCAAGCTTCTAGGCAATTTACACTATGGCTCGTGTTTTAGTTTTCTCAATTAGATAAATTCATGAGTGGTCAGCATTTTTCTCAAATGTACTTCTATCACCCTGATCATGTATTTGATGCCTTACAGAGCCAAAGAGAATGTTTGTGATATGTAGGTCTGTAGAAGTTAATGCTATTCATTAATGGTAATTACTGAAGACCTTTTTTCTAAACTGTGTTGAATGTCATTCTCCCCTGCTTCCATGGTAACAAATAGAAACTATACTGAGTGTTTTAAGCCTTTGCTTCAGCCAGTGGTTACAATTCAGTAATAACTCAATTCAAAAAATGGGAACTCTGGCAATCCTGCAGTAACATTTACTTAATTGGCTCTTAGGTACAGCCACCACTCAAGCTCTGGAGCATTATAAATGACTTCACTGTGCTTCTAAATAATTGGTTTCTCCTCTCTCAAAAATGTAAAGGCTGTTCAACCTGTGATGGTTTTGGTTTTGTTTTTTTAAATTTTATTTATGCTATGCCAATTAGAACCTTGGCCCTTTGCTTCCTTTTTCTCATTCTGAGCCACCATCTGTGTTTTATTATTCTCCTAGTTAGACTTCAAATGCTAGTCAGCTGTGATTGATCCCATTTACAGATTGCAGCCTGGAACCCAAATCTGTGCTTCACCTGCATTTGCTGTTGTGATTATTGAACATAAATCAGGGGTGACACACTCGTGGTTGTGGCTGGAATGCAGGTCATGACTGAAGATGCAGAAGGGTAGGAGAGGTAGGCTTTGCTGTCTCTCTTTCAGTTGTGTTGGGGAAAAAGTGGAGATAAAGCACATACTCTGAGCCAAGTTTTGCAGCCTAATGCATCAGGTAAGTGTATGTGAAACACTTAACATTTGCCAGTCTGTATTGCTAAAAAGGAACAGAAGTGTGTTTGAAAGGCCTTTTTAGGAACTGAATCAGCTGTTTTTTCCATTTTTGCTGATGATTGGAGAAGGTTGAAGGTGAAATGAGTTCTGTTCAAGTGTTAGTGTATATAATGATGGGACAGAACCATGGGATACAGTATATAATCTGATTTCCCTTTTAAGAAGGGCTCCACTGGGCTTACTTTTCCTCTCATGACTGATATTAAACATGGATTGATGAAATACTTATGGCAGCATTGTTCCAAGCTTTGTAGGTTGAAGGTCATCTTAAACTAAAGACTACATGCATTATGATTTTTATAGTGGAACTTGGTCTGTGTGGCTATTCTAGCTAAGAATTTAAGCTCATTATTTTGCAGTAAGATTGTTTGCTTCCTGACACTATAACCTGATTTACAAAAAATGCTATTTGTAATCTGTTCTTTTTAATGAATATGAGACTGAAGACACATGAAACACAATTGACAAATTCCATCTATTGATTTTAAGCCTGACCCAATTGACATACTAGAATAATAATGAACTTGCCAATAATAGGCTATTTGTCTAGCAAAATAAGTGTTAAATCTTGGCAACTATTTGAAATTGCTTTAAGGGGTCACTGCTCTAAGTGCCTCTTGAAGCAGATCACTTACAAAAATCTATGCATACCCTTATTGCTCATATGCACATCTGCAAACATATAAAGGAACTGTTATAATGCATATAATGAGAGTAAGTATAGAAAAAAACATATGTCCATCATAAAACCAGGCATTATCCCAGAGTTCTGGCATCATCCTCTACAAAATACTTATTTTGCTTTCAATATCCAAAATTCATTTGAAAGAAGTTTAATTTCAACTTTGATTTCAGATGAGATTTTTCTACAAATTGCATTTCTTTAATGTCTGAAATATTTTCATAGGAATTTCATTTTATACCCTCTCTTGTTTTTTTTTGCCCTGTTGTAAATCAGTAGCTATCATTAATTGCATCTGAATATGAAAGTGTATTGAAAAAGAACACTGATATCTACAGAATATAGAGGCTCTGCTGCAGCTCCTACCCGTGATATTGTCTCTCATAGTTGATTTGGGGCTTTCTGCAGTTGTTTCTGTGATGATGGCCTGTGCTTTGCTCCCTCAGAATCCCTGCTGCTTGATGGGGCTAATTAATTTGGGGTTTTCTGGAACAGATGGAGGTGGATGGGGCTGCCCAGAGGGCCAGGGGTAGGGATCAACACCCCCAGGCTGGGCTGAAATGGGCTCCTGGGCCGTGGTCAGAGTGAGGGAGCCCCTAGGGGTGGGGGTCAGGGCTGGTCAGACCCCTTACTGCCCTCAGGACCTGGACAGAAGCAGAGCCAGCAGTACCTGAGGGGGAGATACTCTTACTGTGTGGGTGAATCTTGTCCTATGCTGGAGGCTCAAGTATATCTGATGTATTACAATGTCTCTGTGGGAAATATGTAGTGCTTCCTGTTTTGATTATTTCTGACTTGTCATAAAGGGTCCTGCATGTAGTTTGGAGGGCAGGAAATTCAGTAATTTAACATAAGTCACTCAGTGGAAGTGTGATGCTCTTTTTTTAGTTTCAAGAATTAATGTGATCAGTTTGTCTTGAGTGGCGTGGGCCACCCTAGTGAGCAAAGTTACAATTATTTCCTGATCTGTTTTTATACTGAACGTATTTGCAGCCTGCATTTTTTCATCACTTCGAGCTTTATCTGCGGAGTTGCTCTGTTTACTCTATGATGTGGTTTTTTTGTAGGTGCTTTTTTTTTTTTTTAATATCCTGTTGTTGCTTGCTTGTTGGCAGGACTTTGAAGTGCGGCTTGAATTAACACTGACACAAACACAGGAGCTTGGGACTTGCATAACTTCAGCATATTCATTTTGAAATACATTTAAACTGCTGTCTTGCACTTGGCTTTTTGTGGTGTTTAAGCAGTCTGTTTTCTTTAAGCCATCAAGGGAGAGGGAAGCACTCTGTGGTTAGATGTGTCACTTCTCACATTAAATGTAGAACTGAATGGGGGACTCCGGTGGCGATTAGATCAGTAGCTTTCTCTGGACCAGAGGCATCATTCCCAGTGTTCTGGCCAGATTCCAGCTCGAGCAGTGGCACTCTGCTCAGCTACTTGTTTCCACTGGCTCCAATGCTTGAGTCTGCTTTGCTTTTTGAACTGTTACTGTGTTAGTCCCTAGTGCAGCTAAACTTTTTTTTCCTTTAGTTGGCAGCCTTTCTGAGCGGATGTCAAGTAATCACTATGAATAAATCTGTTTATAGCAGATTTGTTAAGTGGCTGGGGTTCCTTGGTAGTCAGGTTATTTGTAGCGTGTTACGTGTATTCATATTATTTTTTCTTGTAGGATTACAAAGGAATGTGCATATTTATGGGCATGGCCCATAATATTTACTGGTACATTTTTCTGAATAGAGTCTAGTGTTGTTAGAAGCATTAGAAATACCAGGACTGTTTTGACATCGTGCCTTCACTGACGTAAGCAGAAATATTTGTGTGCCTTTTGGAGATTTTTATTAAGTTACAAAGGATGTACATATGATTAGCCAGTCAACTGAGAACTCTGGTGTCACCTTGTTCTTCACATTGTTACACTCTTTGTTGATTATAAATTGTACTGTTGCTGCTGCAATGGGGAAAATTTTATGCTTGGTTGTGTTTTTTTTTTAATCTTAAGCTTTTTTCTTTTAATGTGGGAAGTCCTCAGCCAAGAGTTGGTAATAGATCAGCATGCACAGATAGTGCGTTTTTTTTTCTCCTACTTCAGGTTTAGCAGAGTTTGTGAAGCAAAAGCTCTTGCCTTCGCTTTGCAGCCTCTGTGTTGCCTAGCCAACCTTCTGATTGCAAGATACTCCTGGACAAGTATTTTGTGTATTGGTGTACTCCTTCCTCTCTGGGTGACCCACCTTACTTCTCATCCTCAGCATCTCTCAGGGCTGTAAGGTGGGCTTGCCTACACAGAGGATAAAGTATAATCCCACTGTAGTGACCGCAGTGCAGTAACATCTGTGGGTATCTGGAGCTTTCTCCTTGTGGTTATCTTTAGGGTGTTGTGTGTGCTATCTTGTCAGCTGAAATTTACAGCTGTCCTCAGCACAGCCTGGAAGCATCTACTCGGAATTGCTTTGTGGATGTGCAGCACTGAATGAATGCTTGAGCCATCTGGGACTCTCCATGCATCTTGCTGGCTATCAGGTTGGAGTTTGCTTAAAGGGGTCCTGTGCTGTCTGCATCATCTTTTAAGGGTCACAAGCTAGAAACAAAGCTATTTGGAGATTGTTACAGTGGTGTTAAAGATTTTTTTTCAACCCAGCTGGTATGGATTTAGGTAGCTATAGTGTAGTTTCCTCACTCCTGACAATAGAGGTGATCCAAATTTACTGTCTTCAAAGACATAAGGGTATTTTCTAGTTTTGTTTCCAGGTGGTTGTTTGGTGTTGTGTCCCGTCCATGTCCCCCCCTGCCCCCTTCTTTTCTGTAAAGTTTTCTCAAAATTGAAATTTGCTTGAAAAGAATGAAAAGGCTCAGATCCTTGTGAAATCTCCTGAATCCAGCAGCTGGAGTTTTAACTGAAACAAAACTCACCCCCTAACCATGCAAAATACCAAAATACTTGGAGTAAGGTTCTAAAAATAAGAAAACTGTTGAAAGTTTTGGAAGTGACAGCTATTGAGCAAAACTTCCTAGGTTACTGGCTAGGTAGGCTTTACTAGGTTTCTTTTATTATTCAAATAACAAACAAATTCAGTTAAGCAAGAATTAACATGAGTGATAAAATTTAGTGTGGATATTATGGGAAAATATTATTATGGTATTATATAAAATAATACATACACCAGAGGAGATGTTGGCAAGCAAATATGCTGTTGAAGTATATGCTATACTATATAATTCACAAACAACCTATGTGATGCGCTGATTGATTTGTGCATTTTTCGTAACTTTAGTTGGTGTCCTTGAATTGTAAGAGTATATAATTGTGTATGTGGCTACAGATGGGTTGAAGAGATGCAGCAAGGTGCCTGTTCCCAGCAGATGGCAGGATATCCTAGTCTATCCCATCCAGCCACATCTTGGGCACAGCCCAGGCTGCCTGGTGCGCCTTGAAGCTTTTGATGTATTATCTGATTAATGCGGTATGCTTCCAACGTGGGCAGGCGCCTTTAAGGCTATGGAGTACTCCTGTATGTTGCTTTTATGAAACTTTTATGAAGATAGACCTTGCTCAGGCATATTCTGAGTCAGAAACCTTTGTACTAGGGTGAGGTGAAGCATTTGGGAGCAGATGGTGCTCGGATCCCTTCAGTGGAGGAAGGGTGCTCTGTGCAGGTGGGTGGTAATAGGCTTGCCAGGCCCATCTTGACTGTGCCAAGTCACACAGGAAGATTGTGAGATGGAAGAGATCCTGCTGCATGAGATGCTGTTGAGACTTTCTACCTAAGGTCACACTGCGGCTCAGGTTGTGGCAGGGCTGCAGTCATGCTCAGTGCTGGGCAGGCAGCATTCGTTAAAGGAAATCAATTTCCCCTTTAACAATGTAAGCATCTTGCTGAGTGTGAGGTACAAATTCCCCTTCATACAGGGAGAGAGCGTGTTATTTTTAGAAAAACCATGGAGTGAAAGGTGGATGTTAGTTAGATATTTTAGTGTGCCGCTAGGATTTTAAGACAAACAACCCTTCATCTGCTCCAGAGCCAATTATGTTAATAGTCTCATAGATCTAAAAGCTGTGGCTGTGTGTCAGACATAGGCCTCTCATACAGAATATCTGTGTGAAGATAAAAGGGCATCTTATGTACACTATGTGCACACCACAGATTAAAGTAGCATGCTTTCTTTTGGGTTTGTGCTGTGATCTTTCAATATATATTAGTAATATTTTAATGGATAAAAATGGAGAGCAGAGAAATTACTTGCATTTCATACTGATAGTAGTTGTTTTGGGTCAAAAAGACCCCCAAACCAAAATAATCTAAAGTACAGGGAATAATAAGATTTAAGCTTTCCCAAAGAGACCATAGTTAATGAACTGTGGAGTTTGGGGCTTGTGAGAGCTGGTGTTTTTTAAGGTAATAGTTAGATGATTGTGCTCACCTGTTCTGTGCATTCCAGTATTAACCAGTAGTGGTAGGAAAAAAATCCACAACTATCATGATATCCTAGTATCTATAGGGCTATAGTAGTTAACTCTGTTCTGTGGAGGGCACTAGAAGTGCTAACATCAGGTCAAGACCCATGTAAAATAATTTAATGAACAGGCAAACAGTTCAGCTTATATCCGTCTACCAATAGAGTTGATGTTTTTGTGAATATTTGAAGGGCTGTGATGGCAGGGTGTTATATTCTCAGGTTTTGTAACATTTTTAATGAGATTGTTTTAATTGGGGCTGATGAGCAGTGACAGAGGGGGCCCTCTTACCTCCAGCTAAGAGAGGAAGAAATGGGCCATGGCTGGACAGAGAAGCTGAAATAACCCTCGTTTCCTTTCAGCCCCCACCTGCATCTGTAGTAGCATTACTCAAGCAGCACCTATATCAGCTCTTACAGAAATTAACCTCACATTGATCTAGGAAATGAAATTCATCTTAGGGAGCCACTCTGAGAGCAGAAACCTACTTTTGGAGAGAAAATTGTGAATACCACTTTCTACCTTTGATCACCTTTTTTTCTTCTTTGTACTGATTCATTCCTCAGTGCTGCCCAATTCTGGAAGCACTGACTTTTTCCTTAACCTCCTCCAAATAATAAACCACAAAAAATTAAGTGATGAAAGGGGAATGATAGCTGTGAGTGAGGGCAATCTCTACAGTCCTTTTGTTTCATCTCTGTTGAGGTGAGCATGTCAACAGCTGTCAGCAATAATGCTTATTCTTCCTACAGCAATGTGATGGATTGATATGTGTACCAAAATATGTTAGAAATTGAAATAAAATATGCATTTTTTCATAATTTATCAGCATTACGATGGCACAAAAAAGAGACAGTCTTATGAATAATACAGAGCTCTGCAACGGGCATTATGTACTGTAGGTAATAAATGCAATGTCTCTCCTAGACTACCAGGAGAGTTGTAAAGCAGAATGCATTAGTTCTGCTTTGTGATAATAAATCATTTTAGTTTGTCAGAAGGATCTGGCTAACTTTTACTCCTGAGGTATGAAAGAATGCAGTACCATACGGCTCTGGATGGTTTCTGAAGTGTTTAGGCTGCCTCTGAATCCTCTGGGTAATGTTTTGAGTGAGCGATATGGTTAGATAACAAGTGGCAGTATTTCTCAGGTATTGATGTTGTGATGCCTCCCATTGTTTTATTGCCTAGAGTGGCTGATTTTGTCCTAATTGGAACTGTAGCTCTTCTCTGATGTTTTGTGTCTCTATTTGCAATATGACTCCGTGTCTCTCTGAAGAGCTGTGCAAGAATGCTGAGTGACAAGCTGTTCTGCTGCTTGGGTGTCTTTTGCAGGGGGCAAAGAATTCAATTACACTGTAGTTTTAATTTTGCACACCTAACCACTGGTTTATGCAGTCATTGTAAAAAGCTACCTTTCCCTAAGCTTCTGTGCATATCAGCTGATTGTTGCTGCAAACAGCCCAGATGATGGCAACACAGAGTAGGTAGAAGCAGACCTGGTCTGGTTATTCAGGATTAGAGAAAAAAACCTACTTGTGTAAACTTTGCTAAAATATGCGAGTTATCTCAAGTTCATTAATTTCAGTTTAATTTTCAGAACATTGTGTTGTAGTGTTTTTAGGAAAGATAGTTGAGTCTTTCTAATCTGTTCTTTCCTAATCTGCACAATTCGTTATTTAGATTTAAAAAGGTGGAGTCTTCCCACTTTCTAGCCAAGATTTAGCTGTCGAAAGTGTAGTGAAATATCATTAATAAGTTTTATCATCTGTACAAAACATGCTACAGTGTATACATAGCATGTTATGAGGTATGATAAGAAAAAAAATTATCTCAGCTACCTAATATTACATGGGGTGTTATTGTAGCCTCTTTTATTTTGTACATTTCCTACTTGAAGAAACCTTTATGACTGACTGCTATTTTTTGTTGTATTTTAAAAGTTTTAATTGACATTAATATCTCAACTGATTAGAAGACCAGTCCAGTATTTCTGGCTATACCTTGTAGTGGTTTTGTATGAGTTCATACATAGAGGCATCTTGAGGTGTCCCGAGTAATGTCCACCCTGGAGGAGCAGCCCACCAGCTGTTGCAGGTGCTCATTTCTTCTGTCTGCACTCTCTGACCACAACTTCCTTTACCTTTTCTTGTCTTTGAGAGGGAGCAAGATCTTCCATCTGCAAACTGTAGTGTACTTTGGCAATGGCAGTGCTGCATTTCCAGAGTTGTGTCTTTTGTTTTTCCTCATCCTTGGATGTGTTCTTTCATGGAATATGATTCTCCATTGCATGGTTTTCTTTGGAGATACTGGTAATAAGCCTGAAGAATGATTTTGCACACCGTTGCTACTGGTACCTGCGTAGCAGTCAGTGACACTTCATCAGGACCTGGTTGTTTGTTTGACCTTGTCTGATGCCACACGGACGCTATCACTGCTCAGGTGTCAGTGGAGAAAACAGCGAGCTTATGTACTGGTTGCAGAGAACATCAACTTTTTCTGCTGTTTGCAGGCATGCAGAAGCGGTAGGGAGGTCCCCGTGTTTACCTGGAGACTTTGTGACTCCTTTTGCCTTACCCATTGTACCCCAGGTTCTTTCCTGATCTAGGGTGCATCTGTGTACTTGCATTCCTCATCATATGTGAGGTATGCAACTGAGTCCGTGAGAGTAGTTTAGCTCTGTACTCCATGAAGAACATCACCTCCCAGGTTTTTCTGTGGGTTGGCGCAATTGAACACACTGCTCTGTATTCTGGCCTGACTACTGAAATTACATTGCCAAGTCCTCAGCTGAAGTTTTCCCCAGAAGATTTTTGTGGCTCTTGAGTTACATACCTTTAGAATAATTCTGTTCTTAGAGAGTTCTGGATGGTGCAGTTAGCCTCATATTTAGAGTAGCTGATCTGTAAAACTCATAGCTTCAAATGACTTAGTGATATTTTACTCTGGAATTGTTCACAGAAAAGTATTGTGTACTTTAAAGAACAGCAATATCTTTAAAAAGATTCTTGTGCAAATTGATGTGATTACTCAGTGTTGTGACTAGTGGTCTTTCTCTTGTTTAGAAGTTAAATAGTAATAAGCAGTTCCATTAATGTATTTAATGAACAACAGTGTACTTTGTATTATGGAAAAACAAACAAAATAGTGTTCTCTTTCTGGTTTGTTTGTTTTAAAGCATTGTTGTGCTGTAACTTTTACTCTGCTTTTAACCCCTTTCAGTTCTGGCAATGTGTTCTTATTAATGTATTTTTCTCACATTACCACACACTCACTGACTGTTCACCCTAGTCCTATATTGCAATTTTATTTGCTTTTTAGGAGCCACATGCCTAAACGGAAGTTATTAGTTCTAAATGTTCAATGTAATTTTCAGAGGAGAAACTGATGATTTCAATGGAACTTGTCTGAGAACTGGAAATGAAGAATTTACAGAACAAGCTTTGTTAGTTCTTGGTATATGGAGCTTCCCCTAAAAATAAAGGGAAGGCGATGCGCAGAAAAATTAAATGACATTGAAAATCTTCATAATATCAGTAACTGTCAATCATAATTCCCCTTTCCTTGGAAAAATATCCCTAAACCCTCAAGACTCTCTGAACAATCCTCTCTTGATTTATCCTCAGTCCAAAAAAACTCCAATATCTTTGTTACGAGAAATGGGAATTGATAAAAGAAAGCTGGTTTTGGGTTTGGTAAAAGAATTGCTGGGTCCAAGTCTCTGTCTATTCCATGCAGCAGCCTGGTGTGAGTCCAGTGTTCAAAGGCGCTTATTGGCAGAGCCAGTATGTCTGATGGTAATACTGAGGTCCTACCCGCACCTGCTGGTTCATTGCATAATCACACATTCAGTCAGCTGGCTTTGAAGCATTCGCTCCCTTCCTTAGAAACTTATGCCACAGACTTTTGCTTGACAGTTTCTGATTTTTCCTTTTTGGGATCCCTTTTAATGCTTTCTGTATAGCTAAAACATTTTTGAAGTCTTTGGTTGTGGCAGTGGAGTTTTGGTGAAACAGGAACTGGTCTTTTAAATCAGGCTGATTTTTATCATAATGCATCACAAAGTATAAGAAATGCTTCATCCCTGCCAGAAAGAAGTTGCTTTAGAAAATACAGGAGAATGTGAAATGTACTTTTTGATCTAATGGCTGAATGTGCTTTCAACAAAATGTGATGTAGACTCTGGTCTTTGATCTCATTTGTCCTTTTAAAACTCACTTCTCAAATGTTTTGTGTCCGTCTGTTTATTTTGTGTGTTGTACAAAGTAATGTAGTGCTGCAAAAATGAAGCCAGTAACATAAGTTTTAATGCTGAAAATTGAAGCTGCAGAGGATTATCACACATGAACAGCTGTATCAGATAGACCTGCTCATATAGGTGCTCTGTAAAGCTGTTACAGAGTATAAAACACCTGGAATCTTCAGATAAAAGTTTGAAGAGTTTGGCACTCGGACACGTTTGTTTTTTCCTTACGTCTGTATTCCGTTTCAACTTGTCTTTGTCAGGCTGTAAATACTCTACTTGCTATATGTAATCTTCACAATAAAACACAATGCAAGAGGGAAGGAATAAGCACAAGTGAAAACAGGGTCTTTCTCTGTCTCCCTAAGACATCAAGTGTATTTGCTATCACTGCTGAGATTTTTGATTCTGGGAGCTCCCTTCATGTATTAACTTGCAGAAGCTCCCTTGAAAGCAGAAGAAATAACACTTCCTCAAATTTAAGGGTATCATAGCATCAGGATATGTGCTGCTTGGTGGAAAGTTGAGGAGATGGGTTCAGAGCAAGACATCCAAATACATGCTAAGCTTTTATGAGTATATGGTCTGATGTAAATGGGAGAAATAACTAAAATCTTACTTGCTAAAGGTTTCTGCTTGTACTTTGTGAGTGAGAAGAGAAGGAAGAGGCATCAGGCAAGAGGGCTGGAGATGAGGAGATAGATTAGGTGATGAGGTGAAAAAGAAGAACAGGTTTAAGTCAAAGTGGGGAAGAGAGAGAGACCAGGAGCAGATACATAAAAGCAATAAGGAGTAGTGAAAAACAAGAAGGAATTGAGAAGGATGCAAAGCACATATGAGATGTGGGAACTGGGCTGATTTCCATTATACCAGGTGCTGCTGCATCCTCCTGCTCCTTTTGCACAAAGGATGTTGAGACAGGCTCAAACACCCAGAGGGTTCTTAGCAGGACTCATAGCTGATGAGACACACTACCTCTTAGCAATAAAATTTACTTTGGGCAAAAACAGAATGAGAGAAAACAGAAGGAAAACTCTTCTCAGTGGCCAGCTGTACAGAGCAGAGACAGGGGCCTTGGATCACCATCTTCCCCTCTTGTGAGGGTTAGAGAGCAGGAGTTAAAGAGGCCTGTGAAATAACAGTGGATAATTTTGACTTTTTCAGAGACTAACAGCAATTCAAGACACAGCCTAAACTTCTTGACTGTAATGAGAAGATTTATTTCAGCAGCTCTGTACTAGCTCACCAGAGCTGAATTTGGTTTCCCTGTGGCCTGATGCTGCAGCAGAGCTGCATTCCCCCATCATGCAGGACAGTGACATCATCTCCTGGTCCAGATATCATGTTTGGATTTTTTGAGGTGAAAACACTTCCAATCTTTCTCGCTGTGATGTGACATCACTCCTCAGGGCTTCCTCCCTGTCTGGGGTACAAGGATAAGTTTCTTTTCCACATGGATATCATTTAGTAAATATCTAAACCTGATTTCAGTGTAATTTAATGGAAGTAAGTCTGTCTATAGACGCTACTTAAAATAGTTTCAGAGTAATTCCGGAGCATAACGAGAATGATGAATACAGAAACTTAATGTTACAAAATCTGCCTCACAACTTGTCCTTCTCTCAGCTTAGATGTAAGTCTGGGCTCTGACAGTAACAAATCCCCACTTCAGATTTACTGCTATTTATTTTCCTTTTTGTCAGAGTTGTTTGTTTTATTACTTTCTTTTTTCCCCTTGAAATTTTATGCTTAAGCTTTCCATACAAATTACCTGATACAACTATTTGTATGAGAAAAAGTACCTAAAACTGTAAAACACAAACACAGAAATAAAGATATGCAGCACAATGTGTCACAGCAGTGCTCTTTCATAAATGCTTTCTTTGTGCTGCAGTAGGCTGAGAGGAATTGTATATTCTGTGAGTAAAAGAAATACTTCCTAATCCCTAAACACTTCCACATCTTCAGCAGGAGCATGGGAAAGAGTCTGTATAGCAACATGTAGTTGGAATAAAACTTTTTAAATAGGAAATCCATGGAATACTTCCCAAATTACACATACATTTGGAAGATTGCATTTGGAGCTATTTTTCCAGTGGTATTTGCAAATAACTTTCTAAAGGTTCAGCCTCTCTTATGTGTAAACATATCAATACTTAACCACTTAGCCTCTTTCATCTGCAAGGTAATTGATAGCTTATAACCCACAATGGGTCTGTTCCAAGTGATGATGGTGGTGCAGAGAAATGGCTTTACATTTTATACTGGCATATGAAAAAAAGAGTACACCATGGCTCTTACTACAGGTGTAAGAATAATTCATTGCAAATCATTTGGTACTATCTGGTCATAGCTCCAGCGTGGAGCTGAAAGGGTTCAGCCGATCTTTTGTTTAAATTTCCCTATTGGATAATAATCTAACCCGTTCTTCTATTAAAAGCTCATTTGAGCTCTCATGAAATTTCAGTATCTGCCAGGCCTGCAGCTGTTGAAGTTGGACTCATAATGGCAGGGGTTCAAAAATTAGAAAAATTAGTTCTGTAACAAAAAAAACCCCAAACCTCTTCTAACAGTGCGCAGCATGGAGTAGTCATTCAGTGGCTTGCTAATGCCCACATGACCAATGTAGACATTTCTGCTTAGCCTGGTCCAGCATAACCAGTTCAGTTCAAATGGTGCAATTCTGCAAGGTAGCCAGAGCCTTAACTACTCACCACCTCTGCACAAATGGGACCACATTCTTTTACTTGAAAGATCTTAGGAGGGGAATCTCTGCACATGCAAGTTTCAGCTCCAAAGGGCTAAACCAGATAACCACATAGGCCATTTCTGGGAATGTAGCAAATAAAAAGAATGCATAATTTTGAAGGTAATGGTCTCTGTTTTCTTTAGACTCTACTTACTAGCAGTATTTATTTATTTGTTCTTCTGTTGGTTTTGTAGCTAAAACATGCATAAGGTCAGCAGCTCTTGTTGTTAAACACTGTGTAGGAGCTCATATTTATTGATACCTTGCATAAATTATGTTTTCCATCTCCAGATAGGAATAACACAATGAAATAGATAGTATTGGTTTCTAATGATGTACTGAATGGGGAAGCTGTGCGGAGCAGTGGGTTGATATTATGTTAGTGAATGCAATGACTGGATGTGTATCTTCCTTTAATTGTTGAGCTGTTTGTTGTGACCCACCACTGACCTCTTTAAGAACAATTTCTTTTTCATATACAAACTGTTAGCTGGCATAAATACCTTTCTTAGGTAATTATGCCGAGTGTCGGCAGTGTCCATGCCACGCATATCAATGAATGTGACTTGATTTGTTTTCCTAGTTTCCAAAACCAGTGGTCACTTTCTAGTGATGTTTTACAATTTAAATGGTTTTGTAACTGGAATAGGAGCTCTAGAAACCCTCTAATTAAAATAAAAATCTGTTATACACACCTTTGTATATGCAGCATTTGCCTCAGGGAAAACACCAATAGTTTGATTGCAGTTTTCACACTAATCATGGTTTCTTTGAAAATGACCCCATAGAAAGATTCCTTTAGCCAGGTGCTGTATTAAGAAGGGGGAGTGGGTGGATGCAAAACAACACCACCAACAAAAAAACCCTGAACCTGTGGAGAGTCCCCATGAGTCCATACCTTATTTTCGGAAGATATATTCACAGATCTTTATAATTTCTTAGCTAGTGACTGTTACAAGGTTTGCACTGAATATAGAATTGTAGAATGTTAGGGGTTGGAAGGGACCTCTGGACATCAAGTCCAACTCCCCTGCCAGTGCAGGAACACCTAGGGCAGGCCACATGGGAACAGATCCAGGTGGGTCTTGAAAGTCTCTAGAGAAGTCTCCTCCTTTAGAGAGAAGAAGAGTATGTTATGTCTCACTTTGTCAAATTCTCACTGTCCACATTAGTAGTCCTTTTGACTTGATTTTGTGCAAACTGATGCCATTTTGAACCATTGTTTCTTGCTAATCTTTCATAACCACTCTTAGAAAGTCTCACAGGAGAATGAAAATATTTTCTTTGGACAAAACAGTCAAAATAGTGAGAGATAAGTTATGCATGTTACCAGACATAATCTGCTTTTGTTTGTGCAGTGAAGAGAAGGTTTGGTAAAAACTAGTATTTAATACATTGAAGTGCCTGAAGGACTGCAGTTTATTTGGACTGTTTCGTACCTGCTTTTAAGTGTTGGCTTTCTGCTCATCCAGGGAGTAGATGAATCTTGAAAATGTATTTTTTCCCTTCCTATTTCTAGTGGAGAAAGGAAATTCAGAAGGAAATGGCTGTTGTAACATTCCCTGTTCTGAAGTCTCCTCTGAAGGCTGGGAGAGAAAATCACTCCCATCTGCATTAACATCCCCCTTGAAGGAAGATGTGTCTTGTGTGTTTGTGTCCTGCTGCTTCAGTATCAGTAGTTCTGTAGCAAACAGAGTTATGACAAAGACACGTGCACAAAAAAAAGGACCATAGTGCTACATCTAAGATTGTTACTATTCCTGTTTCTCTGGTACTAGATCATTCATTTGTCATGGCCTTTGTAGCTTCTGACTAGGGGCCTACATGCTGGTGTACATCCAGTTTGTTAACATGTCTGTAATGTGTCCTCTCGTTTTGTTTGCCTTGTGTTCCTTTTCACCATGTTAAATGTATGGTCATGCCTTGTGACAAGGTGTAAGGAATGCCATGTTTTCCTTCTCTGGTCTTCTATAGCTAGCTGATTGTGTGTGGTTTTCTTTGTTCCCATGATTTTTGACTGTACCTGCCTGTCCATGACCTGGTGGGCAGAATGGGAAAAAGTGTCAACTGACTGACCATCAAAACTACTGACCGAATAATATCCCTTTTTCCCCATAAATCCAAAAGGCAATCATATTCACTGTGAGCAATAAAACACAGTGTGCTGAATGTGGATTTACAGTGGTTTAGCTGAATTAATTTATTTAAACAGGTAAAAATTTGTGTGTAGGTGAAGCCTTCCTAAAATGGAACATTTTACTTCATAGTTGGGGGAATCTGCCATTCTGTCTGCTCCTGTTTTATTTGAAAGTGGGTTCCTGGGTGCACTGAGAAATCACGAGGTGCTTATGTGCCTTCAGCTTATACTTTCAGTTTCACGGATGCTGTCATTAAGCACGTAAAACTGATCCTTTTCATTTTCCCTTTAATTTCTGGTGGTTGGCTAGATGGGCACTTTCACTTTTGTGTACTATGCACATTTGTTCAAAACGAACTTGAGAGAGGTTGCTCATATTTTAATGAAAATCAGGATCTCTTTGCAACTTACTTGCCAATATGGGGCCAAACTTACTGTCATACAGTGAAAACAGAGCAGCTTCATCTCTTCTACTCTTCTGTTCTTTATTCTGTTCTTCCTATTTATTTCTGTGCTTGCAGGAGTTTCTTATTTAGTATTAAAATTGTCTTAGTAGAAAAAGTAATGTGGTGTATAGAATACTATATGTTAGTCTGGGTTAAACCAGAATGTGAGCAACCTCCAAATCTTGCTGCTGTTTATCTGAACTGTTTTAAAGTTCCACAATCAGTTAAGTCTTACATTTTGGTTAAATTGCTGTAACATTACATACAAAAGAATGTTAATACCCTCTTACAATTTCTTCATAAAACATTAAAGCAATCAGGATGGTAAGTGTGAAGAGAATACAGAAGGAAAGTGCAATTATCCTCTCATGTGAATTTTTTCACAGAGTAAATCTGACCTTGTGGATTGACCCATGTCTTTACTCTGCAAATTCTGTCTGATAACCTAGAATAAAGGCAGCCAGTGAGTACTGGGTGTGTGAAGCAAATTGTCTCAGGATCACAGCAGCCTTCTGAAAATCATCAGTTTCTTTGACATTGTTTTCTGTGTCAATTCACTTGTGTATGCTGTCTGTGTTTCTGTAGTTGGGCTCGCTGTTTAATTTGAAATTTAATTTTAGAAGTTTGTTCTGCCCATGGAAATGTTGTCTACCCTTTCTCTGGAATGCTGCTGTGTAAATTCAGATCGGTGGCTTCATAGAAAATTTGCTCTCTTTTAAGGCTGGGATTAATTTTTCAGAGTTTGCCTTTGTACATCTGTCTGTAGTGGTGTATGTGTGGCATTTTCAAATATCATAAAGCCATGATGCATTTCAGACAATGATCAAAATAACCTGTATAATTATTCCTTCATATCTTAGTTACTAAATTACTTGCATTACACCTGTCAGTACACTTATAGGAAAACTTTAATTTTAGAGGTTAGGTTTTTTCCTATCATTAATGTTGTTTGCCACTTTTTTTACTATCTTACGTATTCTCTTAGACAAGAAGACAGCTGATTGTTGTTTTTGTCAGGTCTCTACTTCTGTTTTTCTCTTACTATTGCCTCGAAAGAAAGCTTTCAAACTCCGTATTGATTAAAGCAATTGAAGCTTGAACTGAGTCCAACTTTTGCTAATACCCTGCTAAGTACTTAACCAAGTCAATCTAGAGATTGCTTGATAAGTCAAATTGCATTCTTGAGAATGTATGAGACTGAAAGGTCATGTCTTGTTGACTGTAACTATATACAAAGCAAAATCACAAATCTTTATTAGATACAGATTATCTTCAGGGGATGTTATCAAGTATGCAGTGATGTTGGATCAGGCCAAGTCATATTCAAAGTTTAATAAAAAATTAAAGTGAAGACAGCATTACACTGTAAATGCACATACTTAAGTGTATATGTGAGTACGGCAGAGGACTCTGTTGGATTGTAAGTACATGAACAGTCCGCTGGCCTATATTCTCATTTTAAAGCTGTGTTTAAGTCTTTATGAAGATAATGTTACTTGATATCGACCTTGGAATGTAAAATTGAAATAATATGGAACATATTTCAAATGTAAATCTAAAACTGACTGATCTGCTTATATCACCAAAGGAGGGGATAGGACAGCAGAACTGCATAGGGTCATTTTGAGTAGCCGTGTTTAAAAGGGTAACCCAATCAGTTCTCTAGCAGCCAGCCCATGACATTATATGACAAAACCACTTAAAACAGTGAAAGAGAATGAACTGCACTTTTAAAACACAGTGTGGGGTTTGTTTGTTTTTACTTCTGTAGGGAAGGAGGTCAGGGAAGGTTTTGCTATGACTTCTGTTTCAGAATACAAAGTGTCTGGTTTGATGGATGAAGCAAGTGGGTGCAGGGGTCTGCTCATAAAAAGCATGCTGAAGGCAGGACCTAGCTGAGCTGCATGTATGAACAGCATTACTTTCTGTACTATAATCTCTCCAGTGACAGTATGACTTCAAATCTGAAAGCAGTGCCCCAAAATAATACTGGTATGACTGAAAACAGAAGCAGCTGAAGAGAAGGACAAAGACAGGTTGTTTGGATGAAAGCTCTTGATTTTACACATGGATTTGAAACATTTTTCATGGGGAAAAGGAAAATAAACCTCAAACATGTGTCATAAAAGCTCCAGAGAATTACCCCTAAAAATCACCTTTTAAATTATGTTTCATCTTATTTCACTGAAGGTAACAATCAGCTAGAGGTTTATTGATTTATTGTTCAATTTCAACTAAGTCAGAAAATAGTGGGATATTGTGGCAGCTGTCATAAATGCATGAAGTCCTTTTTCCTCAGTTCCTTTTCTTCAGTATGTGTCAATATTCCACTTTTAAAACTACCCTGATGGGGAAAAGTGCTCTCCTCCCTTTCCTGTGAAGAAGAATGTTTCTCTGGCAGGTTGAGCTGCTGCTCTTGACTTGTGGCTACCACAAGGTCAATCTTCTGAGGTGTTTTTTCAGAGTATCTTTTTATCTGTTACACAACAGATAAACACCCTAATGTTTTACTGTCAACATACTTATTATCTGAATGCAGGAATTTTAACATAGATCTTTTCATTTGAAGGAAATAAACAGTGCAGTGCATTAATGTTTTGCCATAAGCTTTCACATAAATTTTATGGAAGAGTTCCTTCTAGAAGCTAAATTTGATACCCATAAAATGAAAACCTTTTTTTTTAAGTGTAAGGTGAATAGAGAGATGCTACAAGCTTCATTTAATTTTCTTGCTGACTTTATACTTGTTCACTGTTGAAGGATTTTTATATATTTTCTTTGATCCTGCGGTCAAGTCTATTAATTAATTCTTAATGCAGACCAAACCCACAACTCACTTTGTCTTTCAGCTAGTTTTAACAAGTTGCCATTGTGCCTTCTGGTATTCTTGTGCTAGACAGTGACCCTCTGCAGCTAAGATGGAATACTGAATTGGTGGTAATTTGAGGATGCACATACAAGTGGGACTTCTATTACCTTGATTGTTTTTCAGTGACTTGGGAGGGGGGGGAAGAAGGAAATAAAGATGATGACAATGGTGACACATATCCAGTATAAATGAAAGCCCAGTCTAGGAACAGCCATAGATACCTGGAGCTGTTCTTACTTTTGTGAGGGTATGAAAGCCCAGAAGAGTCCTCGAGAATTTATCTCATTCAGGTCCCTGTTCTAAGGTAGGACAAGGCATGTCACCATCCTTGACATAGACTAACCAGTGTGGAAACCTCCTTCTGTGATTCCCACCTCTCCCTCCCTCCCCCCCCTCCCCCCCCCCCACACCACCCCCCCACCACCCCACCCCGCCACCAACCCCCACCACAACTCATGTGACGACAGGCA
>WUAM01000323.1:11692101-11705496 GCA_024336885.1 Actenoides hombroni
AGGCTAAAAAGTATTGGAAAGTGTTGTTACTGCTGCTATGGGTTCATGTTTTTTTTTTTTCTCCAGTCCCCTCTCTTAAACTGCAGATTAAGATGATTGCAACTTGTTCTATGATCAGTGAACGCTGAAAACAGCGGTCACCTATCTCTTGGTTTCCTCTACTGGAAGGCTATTATTAGTGCCTCACTTCTTTTTCTGGCAAAATGCTATGACTCCAGACTTTTTGTAGTGTTGGTGTCTAGCCAGTTGTTCCCAATATATTAGCGTGTATGTGCATTTCTCCAGTTCATTAAGGTAGTTCTGATTTTAATATTGTTCTTAAAATTGCATAAAATTTTATCAACTCAGTAGCGTCTGCAGGTTTTTTACACATACAAACTGTTCTGTCACCCAAGTTATTCATGAAAATGGCAGATTTTCTGGGACCTGAGACACATCTCCTTGATATCTCTTCTCAGCTTGATGAAGGAATACTACCCTTTAAATTGTGTGCAGTTCAGTCTTGACTGTATTTCCCTCTTCTGCTTCTGGGAATGTCAGTGTGACAGCATCAACAGCTTTAGTGAAGTCAGGTTATATCACATCCGCTGCCTGTCCCTTGTCCACTAAACCAGTTGGTCTGTCAGAGAGGGAAATGAAATTGACCTGACCAATTTCTTCTTAGAAAATCCATGTTGACTGTTCCTTATGACAATATTATCCTTAAGGTCTTTAAAAATGGATTGATTAATAATTTTTTTCAGTATCTTTCCAGTTACTGAAAGTAGAGTGACTGTTTTTCACTCCTTTCTGACTGCTTTTCCAGTTTGTAAGGACAGGTGCTGTGTCTCAAAGTTTTTCACACTCTGTAAGTTCTCTATGAACTTTAGTTGGTTCATTATATACTGTAGAGTGGTCACCACCCGGCCTGGCCAACCAGAGGATGTCTAATTTGCATATTCTTGGATTTCTTTCCTTTTTTCCCCACAGCAATATAGAATCTCTACAACTGTCTTGTGGGTGTGTTGTTTTGTTTGTGGTGTTTTGGTTGTGTTTGTTTGTTTGGTTTGGTTTGGTTTTGTGTTGTTCGTTTGTTTTTTTTTATTTTGTGTCCATGATCTACTTCCTGTTTTGAAGAGAGTGTGTGTGTGCTTTTAAAGAGATTGTATTATGGTCTGTTAGAACTGTTACTCTGAAGATGCTTTACTTGGATGCACTGTGAATTGCTGCTGAGATAAAAGTAAACTGACTGTAAATCAAGCTTTCAAACAAGTTTTAAGTTCTGTTGAGCCATGATTCCTTTTGAATGGCTTCATGAGCAGAATTGACACATTCTTCTTCTGAAAGGTGTTTAAACTATCTCCCTGTTAAGTCTCTAAGGTAACAGCCATCTCTGCTGGAGCACTGTAGTTGAGGTAAACACACAATAAACTCCAGAGATGCCTGTCCCTCTCCACAGACTAGCTGTGAAGTCTAAACGAATGTGATGCTGCTTTAGGCACCTAAATAATAAAGGTTAGATGGGAGGAATGAAGGAGTTTAGGACAGACATTTAATGACACTTTGGTACTGACAGATGCACAGAGGTGCATCTGCAATGCCTGATTGTTTCTTTATGTGTCAAGGGACTTTAAAGGTCTGTCTGTTAGACTTCTGTGAGCCCTACTATGTATTACTGAAGCAAATTGGGCTGTGACCAGAGCACTGTGCCATAGTTGTGTATGCCATTTATTTGTGGACTACTACTTCACTGTCACATGGCACAGTTTTATCCTATGCCAACTAACATTCTCACAGACTGTCTCACTCATGAAATAGAGACATAGTGAATGAAGCTGTTAACCTGGGGATGAAAAGTGTACAGTTGTTTGGTCTGAGCTGAGTCCATGCCTCTTGCAATAAGGTGGAGAAGTGGATCTGCTTGTGGGTTGTTATGTTTTGTTTTATTTTGGTGGCCATTTCTTTGCAATTTTCTTTTTGGGATGGATTTTTTTGAGTGTGTTCCAGATATAGCCAGTGAGTTTGCATCTTAGGTCTGTCTGCTGTTTATGCACTTTTGTAAATGCTACCGTTTGTCATAGTGTTGTATATAAAGTATATAAATTGTGATATAAATTATATCCTCATGATACATACTGGCTGGTCTGCTGTGTGAAATACCTCTGTATAAAAATCTTGACCAGTATGATGTTGGAACATGGTCCTTTTCTAATTACTAGCTATATTGTTACCGCAAAGTAATATAAAGAAGGAAAATAGATGAAAGATGTTTATTACTTTGTGTTTCTCCATAGAAAATCAGTTTAAAAGTTATTGTTAAATGAGAAGAAAGAAAATGGAAAAAAAAAAAAAGGCATTGGCAATATTTAACGTAGCACAAAAGATCAGTGGTCAGTGAAACCTCTTTGTAACTTGCCATTTTTAAAGGTATGTATTCAATCTTTACCAGGCCTTCCAGCCTTGCAGAGAAGAATTGGGCTGGAAGGGAATGTTGCTCCATTTGAAACAGCTATCTACAGAGTGTAAGTACATTATAACTGCATTGATAGTTCTATTATCACAGCGTGACTCTATCAGACTCGGTGAGGTTGCTAAGTAATCAGTCAATTGCTGGTCTTAAGAAGTAGGGTTCTGGAAAATAAAAGGAATGCTGTATGGAAAAAGTATTGCTTTTGTTGTTTATTTCCAGTGGTGGAACTTACTTTAGTAAAATACTGGCATATTTTATCCAGAGATGGAATCGCATGGTAAATCCACACTTACAATATTGATGTTTTAATGCAAAGCTCTGCCATACTAAATAGCACTAGTGTACAAGGTCACTTCAAGATGCAAAAGAAAAATGGATAAGAAGAAAATAGAGATGCAAATCTGATGGGCATGAGAAAATGATATCTGTCACATTTGAAACAGGTCATCTGTAGCAATAAACAGCTAGTTTCAAAACTGATACCCTTACAGATATAATGATGGTTCAGAAAATAGCTGCCCTATCAGATAGAAGTCAGATTGCCTATTACAGCAACAGCCAGATCACCTTTACAATTGCCTGTTGCAAGGTGTCATTAGAAAGATTAGTTGAATCATTGGGCAGTCTGAACACTGATGCCAACGTGAAAAACCCAGTCTACAGCTATTTTATTTCCTCTGAAGTATTTCTGGTGTTAATATTGCCAGATGTTTGCTGTTTGGAAGCATGACTTTCAAATCTGTCCAGTAAATCTTGATTTCAGGAGGTTTTAATAGAAATTTTAAAGTATTCTTTTGTGAAGAACTTGGTCATTGAATCTTACGGCAAGAGAAAAACCTGGTAAATCTATTACGCCTACTCTTCCTGACTTAATTCCATCTACACAAGAACAGTGTAGACTGAAAGAGCTAGCTAAATGAAAGGAAAAAGGATCAGGAAATACAAGAATTGACAAATAAAAATCTTAGAGGGACATTATTTAGAATAGTAGCTATTCTGGCTGATAGAACCTCTTTAAAATAATGTTAACTTTTTATTTGTTTAAATACACTCCTGGGAAAGCCTAAGCTACACTCTCTAGAAGACAGTACTTTTGGAACAAGGGGGTACAGGGGATGAAGACTTCTGTGGCCTTGATCTGCTAAAATATTTTGAGCCAAGTCATTCCAGTGTCTGTCCAAGCTACATTAATATCTATTACTATTACACATGTACATTGGATATTCACCAAATGAGATTGATCATCATAGTTTCTCTTTCTCCCTGTAGTGAGTAGAGAGCTGGTCTGACACATCTCTGGGAGAAGTCACTAAGGTTAGCTCCTTCTCATTGACATTTTTAAGGAGACCCAGGAAGGCATATCCTCTAAAAGCAAAATTTCATGTTCTCTCTCCATTACAGCAGTGAGTGTTTGGTGTTGTTTGGGTCAGAGTGAAAAGGAAGCTGTATTTGCCATTTCAGAAATGGTGGTGATCCCTCGAGTGTGTTACAGGATCAGATTCTTTCAGGATGGACTTTTTTTTACTGTTTCTACAGCATTTAAGTATGGGCTTTTGGAAGAGAATTGCAATTCAGATTTTGGATTCAGAACTGCAATATTGTCACAACTGGTAGTGGGAACCCAGTTTTGAGTGGTCTTGGTGTATCTTTATCAAGACAGAGGTGTATGAACAGCTGTGTCTTTCCTTGTCTGACTACATGTATCCTTTATGTAACGCCATTCCTCTGTCCTTGTGAGGAAAAAGTGACAGGAGATACAGCTAAGAAGCTGAGAGTACAGTGTAGCACCATGTACTTGTTCTGTGCAAAAAAGTTTCGGGAGAATCCAAGGTCCTTCTGAGCCCTGAGGTGCTTCCACAGTCTAAGTGCAGACTTGTGAAGAGCATGATTGTGTGTAGTAAATGTGCTTTGGGAGTGGATAACATCTGTATCTGGGCTGTTACTAACTCTGTGGATCTCATGTTATATGCTGGAGCTTGTATGGAGAACACTGAATTAATAAAAGCCAGTTGTGTGATCCCTCCAAGTATGCCTGGGATATTCTTAGACAAACACCAAATTAATTACAGTACTAGACTAAAAGTGAAGCCCATATAAAATTTACTACATTTTTTTTCCTCATCACTTAAAAAAAACCCTGACAAAAAATCAGTGTGTGGTATTGATAGTGGCAGCTTTTGTTTACACATGTGGGCTAAGTTAGTAGTGTATGTCTTATTTTTAATACAGCTCTACAGTAGTGTTTACTGCTTTAAAAAGAAAGGGGGGGGGGGGGGAATCCCTCAAATTAAAAGTCACTGTTAGAATCTGTAAAGGTAAATATTGCAATATGGTTCAGTTTTCAGGGGAGGTAAGTATAAGGATCAACCTTTAAACCCATTAAGAGTTGAGGAGAAATATGAGTATCAGACAACATTGTTATTACTACTACATAGAATTTGGCAGCGATCCTGATGCATGTTTCTTGTGTAAGAACAGTTCACTGCCGTGCAGTTGAGATAATCTGGCTGTTGTATATGAAGTGCTTGTAAAATAAGGAGGAGTTCAGATCATCTGCCTCCTCTATATTTTATTTACATGTTTGATTAGAAACAAGTTGTACATGTGTGAAAAGAGGGGTTTTGAGGGATGGTTTCACTTTTAAATTAAGTAGTAAATAATAATGCATAGATATTTTGTGAATAATTCTTCCCAGTAAATTTTCAGTACAGTATAGGGGAATTACATACTTAAGTGTATTATTTTTAAGCTATTTACAATGGATTAAAGATTTGTTGTTCTAGGATTTATTTTTTTTTGTAGCAGATGCTGTAAGTTCTAACAGTTTACAGCCATATAGTAAAGAAATGAACAAAAAATACTTCAGCTTTTTGTTCATGTTCAGCAGCTGTCTCGTAGTGTTTTAATATCAAATAAGCCTCAAACCTAGAAGAGGTGGCTTTCCTCATTATTGCTTACAGTAAAAATGGCCTCAGAATGTCAGTCCCCATCCTGGTGGACTCAACTACTCTGAATGTAAATATATATATTTCCTTGCAGCGTGTAATTTTGAACTCTCTGTCCTTGTTCTCACACACTTATTTTATCACAATGAGAGAATCCTCTGCTAGACAACTTACCAAAATTATTTTTTCTACTTCATGGCTGTAACAGTGAAATAAGTAAACTGACATTTGCATTTGTCATTGGCTACATCACAAAGTTTTGATCCACCCCACAGGCATCTGCCTTCTGTGTTGGGCTAAAGATATTTCAATAAGCTGTTCTGAAAAATAGACTTCCAATGAAACATAGAGGCTTCAGTGCCCTGTCTGGAAGATAAGAAACTTCATAATTTATCGTCACTTTTTCTAATTGTATTGAAAATTCAATTGCAATAATGTAGAATATATCAAGATATGCTATTTATTGCAAAGTGGCATCCTAAAAAAAATAAATACTAATTCCCCTTCTTTCATGACACAGAAGTCTCTGTGTCTTCATTGCCAGTACTGGGTGAGTGTTTTGAGGGATTTTTGCATGAGTTAAACCATAGGCAAATGAAAAGAATGAGTGAGTTTGAAAAGGTAGGCCAGAAAATTTTTGATTTTCCTCTCATAGTACAAAAGCAAAGGAACATCAAAGACAGTAAATTCAAGGTGAAGATAGGAAATTTTTTTTTGTTTTAATCTTTCTTTTTTTTTTTTTTTCATTCATTGTGTATTTTAGTTCTGGGACCTGCTTCTTAGGAAATTATGAAAACAGAGTTAAACAAAATTCCGCACTTCATTTATTATTTATGTCACTATCCAAAATATCCAAGGTTGTTGCTAATTATGACCATATACATTGTGAAAGGCATGTTTAAACTGTGTGCTATGTTCTTTACTCCAACTTCTAACATGTATTGGGATAAGACTAGATGTGGAAATTACTTACCAGCCATACTTTGATACTCTTGAAAGACGTCTTTAAAACATCTAGTGCTGTTGGTCCCCTGGTAGATATAGGGAATAAATTTAGGAGCATGATGAGATTGCTCCACGTGACAGTCCTTATTTCATTTGTGGGTGAATGGGTAATTGCAAACCTGTGTAAGACAATGAGAGTGTTACTCCAAATCCATTCAGAAATTAGTTTTTGCTAACACTTTTGTCAACAAAATTGGTACCATGAATGGTTGCCTTGTAGGACATGTATAGACTTAAACTCATTTGCTAAAACCTATCAACTATACGTTATTTAGAGTATGACCACCTATCTACCTACTTTTCTAGTTCTCTAAACCTATAAATAGTTGTAAAATATATGGAACTGTGTTTATGTAATTTTATATATAGTTAATAAGCAAAATACATTATCATAAAACCACTATTTTTCAACTGTATGTATATAATTAATTATTTTTTTTAAGGCTTAGTAATTTAACTCCCAGAAGGGCAGAGGTGGAGTCTTAAATTCAGTGGGAGTTCCAGTTCTTAAAAAGATTCCCTTACCACCTCTGCAGCAAAAGAGCAACCTAGTTCTACTTTCGATTTATCTACAGCAAGGATAGAAGCTCTGTTCTGTATGTAACTTTTAGTGGATTGTTACCATGAGTGTGTTCAATAAAACATGTAAAAAGCATGTGAAAAGAGACGAAAGGTGTGGTCAGAAATTTTAGCTGGAAGGCATTTTTAACACTGCATGGGTTCATCTTCTTTACTGTTGCTGTCTTGCAGGTACTTAGCATTTATAGACATCATACCCTTGTAATTGAACTTGCATGAATCATTTATTTACTACACTGCACTTACGGGTAATATATATCAAGGGAATTCATTTTTTATTACAGATGATGTGGCCATTATGATGTCATAATATATACAACGATAGAGATGTAGCTTGAACAGAACTTCTGTCTCTTAAATATGTGGAACTTGGCGATGTCTACATTTCTAGTGTGGAAGCAGAAGTGCCAGACTTAGTGGTGTAGCATTCTGCCAGTCCTTGACACCAGCTTTCTGGTCAGGAAAAAGAAATATTTTATCCTAGATATGGCACTGATAATATCTGCATTTAAGTCACTATTTTAAAAAAGAAGACAAAAGGTGGAAATTTGCCAAGAAAGAGTAACACATGCTGTTTTCCTGTAGGGATTTAAATGAGAGCATGTATCTTTTAAGGTTCAGGTCTAAGAAATGACATTAAGTTAAGGAAAAAATATAAAAACATACACATTGTTTGTTAGAGTAACTGAGCTGAATTGCTTGATTTGAAATCTTTTGTGTTTGTTGGGGATATCACAAAATAGCTAATTTCTACTTGCTTCTAAGCTGGCTGGTCTGCCAGGTCAGGAGAGAGTAGGCAAGCCAGTACACTGTGCCTACTGAAGGCTCCCCACACTGATAGATTCCTAATTTTTGGGGTCTTCATGTCTTGGAAAGTCCAGTGTCTGAGTGAAGGAAGGGGATGAGTGAGTTTCTCGCTGATATGACTGAAAAGTTGTTTGTTATAGACAAAAAACCAGCTTGTTGATCAAATTTAATGAAATGGAAAATGTTCTATGGATCATCTCTATGCTTTCATCTCCTCTGCTATTATCAAGCAAATACTGTGATATGTAATTAAATGATGGACAGTGGACACTTTAGAAAATAAAGACCTTTGTCAGCCTGTATCTATAGCTAGAATGATTCAAATACCTTTTTGTGGACACAATAGACTTAGCTACGCATTTAAAAGGAAAGTACTGAAATAGGAGGAACTTGTTTTCAGAAGGAAGCATGAAATGGGTTTTTAGAGATAAAAAGTGGCTTTTGAATACACAGTGTTTTCTGATCCTTTTTACAGCCCAAGAGGGATGGGCTCACTCAGGACGAGTGAAAGGTTTGGTGCCTAAAAATAATGTATTTATGTTAGCCAAATCTCCAAAGAAGCATTTCCTTAAATATAGCAGATAAATCTCTAAGGATGCTTTTGAGTAGCTTATTTTTGAGTTGTAATATTTCTGCTCAGAATGCCATTTTTCTGAGTAGCCCAATGCTATTTTAATTACTAAGTCAGAAGTATCCTTTCAGCACTCAGACAAAACTGCTGGGGGAGGGCGGAGGAAGTTCTGTTAGTGTTTTCCTTGTGGGGAACTGGATTTCCCAGTTTAGGGTTTGATGACTCAGATTTTGCAACATTTTTTAGACAGGCATACAAGAAAATATAAGAAAGAACTGTCATAAAATAATTTGAATAATCCTAGTTTAGAGCTTCATCTCTTTTTAGGAGGAAGCTTGCTGCTCTATTTAGTTGTTTATGTGGTAGTCTATACTTGAGTAAAATTTAGAGCTTGTTAGGGGCAATCCCTCAATTTAAAACAGAGAGAAGGTCTGTACCTGTATTCTTAACAATTTATGGTGTTCACACCAGTGTGTAGGGTGTCTATGTTGTGTGTTGTTACACAGATTTAATATCCAGTTGTCCAATATCTATTTTTATAAAATCTTAAATGTTTGCTACTGAACAGTAGCAGAAATATTACAAGCTTTGTAAGTATATGCTTAGGGGAGAGTTGTGGAGCAAGTCTAACAGCTGAATCCCCTGAACACTGCTTATGCTGATTATGTTACATTCCAGAAATGCATCTCTTCAGTAAAACTAGATTTTGAACCAGAAAACCCTTTTGCAAAGTTTTGATAAAAAGAACAGTTTTACAAAATTCTAAGTATCCAGAGATGGCGTCTAATAAGAAAAAATGTCAGAAAACCGTAGATTTGGAAGAAACGCCTAGGCCTTTCACTTATTTATTATACACATTGCCAGAACTTAACCCTAACAATTACTTTGAAATAAAATAAAGATTTTTTTAGTGCTATTTTAAAAGTGAAAAATCTAGAGAGTCAATTATTCTTTTTTTCAGTAATATGTTTGTTAACATATTAGTTCGTACAATAATAATTTATGAGAAAGACATTAAGACCTCATCTGAGAAGCTGAGGTCAAGTACATACTTGTTTGATTTCTGTAGCAATCAAATCAGATACGTAAGAGACTTTATAACCATTATTTAGTTCCCAGTTCAGGTTTGATAATTTTTCACTTCTATTTATGGCAGTTAACTATGCTGAAGATCCACTGACAATGTGTGTAAAGGTGGGGGGAGAATGGTAAGCGGTCTTTCTCCAGAGGAAGGCTAAACCCATCTAAAACTGAAAACAGATCAATCGAGTGGTTCATCAATAAATATATACCATTTTCTGCAATGCTCATGTGACCTGAGGCTTTGGGAAGCATGAGGTCACTCTGAGATAGACAGACAAAGCACAATTGAGTTATATGCTCTTTTTAAAAGCAAAGATTGTCTTATAATTTATAGAGTCAGGAGATAATTAATTCTCAGGTTCAATACAGAGAGCCAAAGAATTAAATTCCATGTTTTCATCCCAAAATAAAGCTTAAAGCTAGAAGCTGGAAAGCAAGATGTAAAACAAAGTAAAACTGAATTCTCGGGGTCATCAGATGCACTCAAAAGTTCAGGGAGAAATCTGTCTACAGATGGTCTCTAACTATTCTGTTACCAAAGAAATTAAATAAATAAATAAATAAATCTCTCATTCCAGTTTTGTTCTACTTTCTAGGGAGAAAGCAGGAACATCATTTTTCTTCCTTCCCTTCAGTCTTCTCACGGGGTTCTGCACTCTTCTGCGTGCCAATGCTGCCAAATTGTGTTTCCACGTAGCGGAAGGTCTTGATTGCGTAACAGTGTAGCTCTTATTGCTGCGAACCTCACTTTCTCTTTTCATTTCTCTTATCTTTTTGAGTGCATCAGTGCCGTTGCATACCAGGTTTCTGTGACAGTATGCTTTATCAGCTCAATGGGATAGATTGCTGTGAAGGCCCTCTAAATCTTCAGCCTAAAGGTAATTCTCTTCCTCCTGCTGCCATCCTTTTCTGTAAAGTGAGAATATGCAGAGGTTGCTTCTCATCACAACTAAGAAGCAGACAGAGCTATCAGATCTATGCTAAACATGCAGTTCTTATATCACTTTTAGAAGCTTAAAAAAAGCATGCTATTAACTCTTTCAGAGGCTTTTCTTGCACAAGAATGTCGTCTTCATTTTCTTTACGCAGCACTGGCTGCATGTTTTCTGTGTAATCCATCTTCCATTTTGATGGAACAACTGGATGAAGGACTAAAAAAGACATGGCAGGACTGGAAAAGCAATGTCAGTAATTCAGGGAAGTCATATGTAATGTTTCTAGAGAACCCTAGAACAGCAAATTGTCTTCTATGTATGGACCCAGATTAGTGGAACTTTGTTTTGCTGAGATCCAGGCTCTTTCTTACCTCTTCTTTTGGCCTCCTACATGTTGATGTGAAGTGTAGGAATAACAATGTACCCACAAATTTCTCTATCAAATGGATATCTGCCTGACTGGCAAGTATGAACAGGTAATCTGAAAAAAATTATGCAAAACCTCATTGTTTCACTGTAATTTGAAATGTGTCTTTGAAGTTTGGATAGTTTAATATGATTCTGAATTGAGCTTTCTGTGTCAGAACTGAAGTTTCCTCAGAGTTGTTCATGTTAAGTGGATGTCGATTCTCCTCCCTCTCCCCCATTTTTAATTAAACATCCAATCTTGTTTTCAGCAGACAATTCTCTGTGTAGTTTATGGTAGTAAATTATATTGGTAGTCATTGTTTTGTTGTGCAATAAGCTATTGCTAATTGGAATTTCCTCTTTAATAGACTCTGTTAAGAATTATGTTAAAATAATTGCTGCCAGAAAGCACAGTACAGAACTCTTAATTACTGGCTAACAGTTCTGTCCTTCAGATCCTTCCTCCAAGCTATGCTTTCATAGAGCATGTGCTTTTAATTTGAATTCAGCTCTGTAAAGCTCTGGAGAATCTATTGTCTATCAAAGCCAAACTCATAATAACAAAGGATTTGTCAAAGCAGATCAGACCACAGGTCTCTGTAGTCTGGTGCCATGCCTCTGGCAGTGGCTATTTCTTGATATTTTAAAATAAGGTAAATCTCGTCCCAAATTGCTAATACATCTTATCCATTTGTGTGCCACTGTACATTTCTTTCTAAACCTTGCAGTTCATTGTCTTACACCTTCAAGCATGAGATTTGATTACCCTTATTATCCTAGCTTGCATAGCTACAAATGTTATTAACAGTCATACAGTTATTCAGTTCTTTTTAAAAATGTAGCCATGTTTTTTATCTCAATGACCTGATCTGGCACCTAGTGTAAAAGGAATGTTTCTTTATACTGTTTCTGCATTTAGCTTTCTTTCGTTTATACTCATTTTATGTGATAAAGAGGAACCTGATTTAGATTTTCTTATGTCCCACCTAATTATGACTACCTATATGAAAATTAAGTTGCATACCATTTTAGGTGCTGTAAAGCTCTGCAATTTCTTTCTTCTAATTCCTTGTTGGCTCAGCCTTGGAATCAATTATTGGTTGGTTATTATTGGAATTATTGGAAACCAATCAACAGGAAAAAGAAAGAAAAAGAAAAAAAAAAAAAGAAAAAAAACCCCACCCCAAACAACAACCCACACATTTTTTTTAAGTGGGCACACCAGTGGACATTAAAATTTACCTGTTGTATGATCTGAGACCGATATTTTTTTAGTTTTATATCCCTTTACTGGTTTTCATAGCCAAAATTGTGTTGTCATTTTTTCCTTACGGTGCAAAGACATTTAGTAAAAGAAAAAGAGTATGTAATCTGTCTTCTGAAGAATTTTATTTCTAGGTTAGTGACTGTAGAATAATGCAAAATTTAAAACAACTGAAATTGATGGTCTTTCAGTCTTTTCAACACATTTTTTGTGTCTGGTAATCAGTATGTGATACACTATGGAAATTATGTAGACTGTTTATGGACTTTTTTTCTAATTTGCATCAACTTGTGTCTGTTTATGCTAAATTTAGTCAGTCATTGTGACAGATGCTTTCTGTTACATATTTACTTGAAAAGGAAAAAAAGCCTAGTTGCTGTACTTGGTATATCCCGAGGCAGATAGACAGACCGCTTCTTATATAGCATATCTGCAAAAAAACTTGACCACTTTCTATTTTTCCCTTTGAAGAAACTACTTCACATTCCATAGTGTACACTGAGATCTGTTTCCTCCTATTTAGTCTCCTTTTCCCTAATGAACTTTCATTTTGCTGCTTTTAGTATCATTGTAGTTCTTCATCTATTTGAAGACAGTAATTGTAAAACTTTCCAATATATACTTAAAAAACCCAACTAACTTGCATCACCATGCTTCCTAACTTGCTGTGTAGTCCCACTTCCAAATCATTAATGAATAGTGCTCATTTCAATAGCAGCCCCAGGAGCATTCGCTGTTACATTTTATTTTGAAGGGCAGCCATTTGCCATTAGTCATTGTTTTCTATCACTTAACAATTTTTTAATCAATTCCAGGACTCTGTCCCTTGCCCCACGGTTATTTATTTTCTTGAATAGCCTGTAATGGAGGGAACTTTGGAAAAGCTCATTGAAGAAAGCTCATGGAAGTTGAGTACGTCGGGTCGTTTAAGCTGCCGTTTCAGCAAGTGTTTCAGAAAGAGCTCAGGATGCCTCTCCCTGTTTGTTGTTGGTTTTTGTTGTTGAGGTCGTTCTGAAAGGAACTCCACCTGTACCGTGTGCCACACATCTTAACCTCAGGTTTTCGTATCTCACGCCGGGCGTGCCTGTTTGCCCTTAAGCTAGTGGCCAGCGTGTGCTCCTACCCGTGCCAGCGGGCGGCCCCGTCCGCGCCTCCGGGTCCTCCGCAGCCCGGCCGGGCCGCGGCGCGACTCCCGGCGCTGTCCGTGGTTCTGAACGGCCGCCCTCCGCCGGGAAGCCCATCGCCGCCGTGTCCCGATCAGCTGCCTGTGGGACTGTAAATGTGTAAAGAAGACTCAGCAAATTTAAATCCCTTCATTAGGCTTGCAATGAAAAAAATAATTTATACAC
>WUAM01000323.1:11712248-11727309 GCA_024336885.1 Actenoides hombroni
TGGATGGTGTTTGGGGGGGGGTGATGGTTAGGGGGAAAGGGGAGGTGATTAGCCCTGGTGGGTTTTTTTTGAGGTGTGAGGGAGCAATTTGATGTCTGTCTTGAACTTCTTCTGTTTACCTTTTTATGTAATTAGACAGACCAGATTGGTATTTAGTCTTGTTCTGACAACAGTAAATTAGGCTTAACTCTTTAATTACAATGAGAAGGAAATCACCTTTCTGATATCCTTCAATTAGCTCAAACAGCTGTTATGTTATAATTAAAATTTCACATGGATCATTTGAGGTTTTGGAATGTTTCCATTTAATATAAAAAAACATTTGCATATATGCATTTGCTTTTCAACAACCTTTTCTAATCTGTCGGTGCTATACCAGGAATACTGATACTATATTAAGCAATATCTTTCTGGCCTCATGAATAGACATCTGGTTCTAGGAAAATGAAAAATGGAAATAGAAGGAGGTGAACAGAAAATATCAGAGCTCCAAGGTGCATTAGAACTAGCTCAAAAATAAACATCCTTTTTTCCCATCTTCCTTCTCTTTTCGTGTACTCTTTGAAATTCTAATAGGATCTTTAAAACAGGGAGCAATACTGTATGGAGATAAGCAATAACCTAACCAAATATACCCATTCTTCTTTCACAATCTCTTGAATCTTTTAAACACCAGACCTGTGGGTATTTAGATCTAAATAACTGTGAATAAAGATAGCACATCCTAAAGGGAATTGTATTTTGATCTTAAACAACAACAAAAAAAATCATAAAATACCCCATTTTACTCAATTGATAGAAGGTTGCTTTTGTAGTAGCCCTTGCTGATGTCTGCATCTAGGTGCTCAGCTGGTGGTGAGGACCTCAGCAGTGTGTAGAAGTGGATTCTATCAACAGTGGCAAGTGCTGTTAAAACCTTGCAAAAAAGCATTTTGGATGTTTCAAAGTGAGTTAACCAGACACAGAATTGGACTGCTCAGTGTGCTGAGATAAGAAGCAGTCTCCTTACAATTTGTTGCTTCTAAATTACTTAGAACAGTAAGTTCAGAGAACATCACAGATGGAGAGATTTCCAACTATGAGAAAAATAGAACATCATATGTTAGATATCTTTTAGTGATTCTCCTTTTCTTTCCCCTTTCCAGTCTCAGTGCTCTGTTAGTGGTCTAGTTTATTGTGGATTAAAGATACTTTACCGTGTTCTGAATTTAGGCGTGTGGTTGATTGACCACAGTCAACCTGAATGCCAAGTGCCCATTAGAGTCCTCTATCACTCCCCTCCTCAACTGGACAGGGAGAGAAAATATGATGAAAGACTCATGGGTTGTGGTAAGAACAGGGAGATCACTCAGCAGTTGCTGTCATGGGCAAAACAGACTTGACTTGGGGAAAGTAATTTAATTTATTACCAATCAAATTAGAGTAATGAGAAATAGAAACTAAATCTTAAATCACCTTCCTTCTACCCCTCCCTTCTTCCCAGGCTTAACTTTAATTCAAATTTTCTCTACTTCTTCCCCACCAGCAGCACAGGGGACGGTGAATGGGGGTTGTGGTCAATTCATTATGCATGTTTTTATAAACTTTCACTTTAATTTCTGCTATTTTCACCATATAATTCAGAAATTAAAGCTATGTTGTGTGTGTGTGTGTGTGTTGGGAGTGGGAGGGTTTAACAAAGTTACCTTTGCTTCTTTTTTCCTGGACAGAAGCAAACTTCTTTTCTGTGGCTTTTCCTGAGCTTGGTGAATTGAAACACTGAAAGTTCTAGGGTCTGACAGTGTGTGTGACAGCTTGCAGAATTCAGTTTTGTTGTGCACGTTGACAAGGTAAAGGCACACAGAAGTCTTATAGGATGGAATTACCAAAAAATGTATTCCCTTTAGTCACTCATCTCCCCTTCTCTTTTTTTTCCTCCTCTCTCTCTTTCTGTAGCTGATGCTGAGATTGGTCATGTCTCAATTTTATTTGAAGTATTATCATACCATGGGGTGCTATTAAGTATTACATACTAAAAATATATTCATGTCTTAGACCAAGTCAGACATCATCAAGAACTTCCATTTTACCAGGGACAAGGAAGATTTAAAAGTCTTGCTTCTAGAAATTGTGTGGTGTGGTTTCAGATTAATATTTTGTCAATTTTATAAACTAGTTGAGTCATTAAATCAATGGCTTTTCAATCTTCAACTTTTTAATATGGGAGGATGATTGCCTTTCTGTCTCTGTTGCACTTCTGTTTGCGTTACAACTTTGGAGTCTTATTTAGCTTGCCATGTTTAGCCAATGTGATTTTTCTTCTACTAGAGAGCTCCCAGATTAATGTTTCAAAACCTGTTATTTCTATTTTAAGTGTCTGTTTCTTGAAATACATTGCAATCTTGAAAAACAAGTATTCAAGTATATCAGGATTTTAACTTTCTGTGTATGTCAGATTTTCTTAAACTCCTGTATTTGTGTTAGCCCTACTGAGGTGTATATATAAGTGTGCAGCCCTCTCTTTCAAGCTGAGTTTGGGTAGCTGTAGTATAGTTTTGGGGACTGTAGAGGAAGTGTGTGATTAGTTTCCAATGGCATTTTCACCTCAGGGGAGAGGTTTTTGCATTTTGAAGGGTATCTGTCACCTTTACTGATAGTATTAATTCTTGCTCTGTTTCTTACCTTTTCTGTGGTTTGACTTGTTTATTTCAGAACTATCAAAAGATGCATGCAAAGTGACAATTTGTCATCTGGAGAGGCTGCTTTTATGAGCTCTTGCAATTTATTTTCAAACTTGAACATAGGCTACTGTGTGTTTATCTGCTCAGGTAAAGGAGAGAAGCTGAACTTGCATAGAATTTCAAATGTCTTATCTTCAAAGGCAGAGTTTCCCTGGTCCGACTTATGAAGAGCCCATACCTGAGTATAAATGGGTGCATTTTTATGTGGTTACCAGCTGTTATTATTTGGCAGGAAAAAACAAAACAAGAGTAAAGGCTGAGAGAACAAACATTTATTCAGTGAGGCATGAAGGCTTGTCACACAGCTTTTTGTTTCATTTATCTGTAGCTCAGTAAGTTTAGATATGGCCAGACATAGGAAATGCAGTAAAAATTTCAATTGGATTTTCTTCTTTGGTTTTGTTTATGTTTTCTTGTGGGTGGGGGGGTTTTGGTGTGTTTTTTTTAGTTGGGTTTTTTTGGGTTATGGGTTTTTTTTTGTTTGGGGTTTTCCTGCCCTTGGAGCAATGACATTTTACATGAACTGCAAGGATTGTATTGATAAGTTGATACACATCTGCTTTTTGAAAGTATTCCTTAGAAATTCTAAGTTGATTCAGTTCTTTAAGTTTTATAACTTTAGCTGTGTTAAACAGTAAATTTTTATGTCACGTGGATGTTTTTCTAAAGCTTGTACCACGTAAGCTCTTGTGGAAGAGGATGTTGCTGTCATTTTGTCTAAATCAACTTAATAGAGCAGTGTTGTTACAGATGTGCAGGGCTGGCATGTAGGCAAAGTCTTCTACTATTGTTAACTGCTTAACAGAAAGCAACAAGGTGCTAGTTTTCCTATGGAGAGAGGCTTGACATTATGTACCCGGGTTTAGGTTTTTGCTGTTAGTAACACAATACTTTAAAACTGAAAATATTGAAGTATTATCATAGTGTAACACCATTATGACAAATGACATTAAGCTAGAGTAACATGGTGGAAAGTCAGGTGTGATGTGTTTTGTCTTATTTGGTACAAAATATGAGTGTTTAAAACCACATTTATCTGTGTAATTAAGGGGCATGCACTGGGACTTTGACTTAAGTCCTAACCAGGAGATAGTTGAAAATGGTCTGCATGTATATTATGTGATTAAAGATTTTTAAATAGACTTTGATTACATCTCAAACTCAGTAAAGATCATGAGTGAATGTAAAACTGCATATCTTCATTTTCCAGCGCCTACATTGCATTGATTAGCAATACCATTTGCAGTGTGCTACACAAACTGATGCAGCTAAATTGACAGAAAGGAGAAAACAGCATTAGCTAGTGTCTTGCCATGTTCCACCAGACAAGCTTTTACAGTTCTGACATCCAAAGGCCTAAAATATTTTAATAGAACTCTGGCTTGTAATAAAACTTGAGAGCCAGGCATAAGTAATTATATCTTGTATTTATGTGAAGTCATTGAAAATGCTAATAAAACTTATTTGTGGGTTTTCCCTTTAATGAATATAACAATAAAACAAAATCATTGCGCAAGCTCCCCCCCCAACCTTTAAAGCTCTAAAAGAGGAGGTTCATCAGTGTCTTGATAATCAAGCTTGTTTGTTGTGAATTATGACCATTTTTTGCAATAAAAATTGGTTTGCTGGAAGAAATGGATGTGCAAGCCTAGTTTTATTAGTGTGACTAAATATTGTGGAACCACAACAAGGAAATTTTTGCATATTGTCACAATTTGCGGCCATATGGATCATAAACTCCTCTACGCATATTTCACTCACAGACTTCAAATGGCATTATCTCATCACAGAGAGGGGAACAAGGAATACACTTAACTTAAATTTAGAAATTGTTCTCGTTACTGAATGTCAGATAAAGGTGAAGCTTTTAAATAGGAGTCTCCCTGATTTACTACCTTTAATGTGCACAGGAAGGGATGTGCAAAGCACATCATTAGTGTGACAGGGTGAAAGGGGCAACATGTTTCTTCTGTTACAATGGAAAGAGGATGAATCTGGCACAGCTCTGATGTCAGAACCTCCATCACCTTTCTCACAGATGATGTAGATTTTAATTGTACTCTAGGCTGATTCACATCACACCAGCTCCTACGTGACATTGAGATAGATGAAGCCATTTGTTGGCATTATCAGAGCCAGCTGTGTGCTTGGCTGCAGCTACAGTAGGCATTATATCTCATGCATAATCCTCTCATTGAGAGAGGATCACAAGCATCTGAACCATATGGCAAATAATTTTATTATGATCAAAAAAAGGACTCTTGAAGCTAGTTAAACAGAAGAGTCCTTGAAATTCAATCAGAAGAGGTTTTTATTTTCATGTAGCATTATCATCTTAAATTAATTTTTAGCTCTGCCATCATCTGTGAAATCCAGGAATTTTATTTTTCCCCAAAAGTAAGAAATTAATGTTGTAATTACAAGAAACAGCAAGCAGAATTGCATAGCTTGATTTTTTGATCTCTGAAGAGTGCCTTGTAGGTGTTAATGTCTTTTTCACTAATTACACACTGGTATCACTGAGCAGCCCAAATAGGAAGTAGGAAGTGCCTGAAATTAAAAAAAGCTGGAAAAGGGGAGTGAATCATGAACATTAAGCGGTGGGAGCCCTTTGTTGATGACTTAATGCCTTGCTCCTGAGGGCTGTTACCCTTTCCTAGGGATGAAAACATACAGCTGTAGTAAGAGCCTGTAAGCCATTGTTCTTTACATTAAAAAAAAATAATAAAAAAATCTTTTAATTAAGTCAATGCAAATGGGTATTAAGAAAGAAGAGAGGCTTCTGTCTCTGTGGAATTACTTCTGGGCAGCCAGGAGATAATACAGGCATCAGAGGCAACACTATCCAACATTTTTATCCTGGGAAGGAGTGATAGCAGCTCTCATCAGGATGAAGATGTTGCTCAGAGGCCTGGTCCTATTTCCTTCTGAGTATACAAGGCAAAAATCTTCCTCATATCCCTGGCCACCCATGGACATATAGGCCATCATACTGAGAGGTAACCAGTACGTTGCCTGAACAGGTACCAGCTCAGGACAGGGGTCTGTGACTGCTGGAGGATGCTGTGTTAACCGGGAGGCAGCTTCTGCTCTTTGGGAGAGCTACAAAGGCAGAAAGCGACAAAGTGAATCACACTGCATGTGAATAGACTGGTCGCTTCCTGGAAAAGACGTGTGCTATTGAGGACTAGGCCCTGGGGACAGAAGCAGTTTCCATGGGGCATCTGGGAATAATGCGTGTGGCCTATCAGCAACTTCCGTACCGCAAACTTACAGGACATAAATAAAGGCTCACCAAAGCCAAATGGCGACAGCTGCCTTATCTGGAGGGAACCTTTTTTATTTGGTACTTTATTGGCAAATAATAAAGCCTTTAATTGGGCTGTGGGAGGAATATAGCCATGTAATTTACAAGACCTTTAATCTTCTAGTGCTGTGTGTCTGAAGCAGATTGGGGTTGTTATCACAGCCTCGTGAGGTAAGCAGAGGTCCTGGCTGAACCACTGGGGTACTGTGAAATGTGCATCTTTATTCTCACATGTAAGAAGTGTTCATGTGTATCTTGGGGGAAGAAGAGAAACAATGGGAGGAACCCCTGTTTCTTCTGCAGTAAAGTGGTGATTAAAGAATTGGTGGCTTCAGTTACTAAAATGGGAGTCAGTGAAAAATCCCCAGCCCAGCTATCGCTCTGGAGGCTTCCCCTGCAAACCGCCCATCACTCTCAGCAGGACGCGAAGCAGAGCTGTGTGCTCACTGAGTGGGCTAACAGGGAAGGATTGCCTTTGCTACTGCAGCAGCTGCTGATCTGAGACTTTCTGGATCATGAATGTATGTAAATATGTCCAACTGTTTGCCTTTCACACATCTTTGGCAAGTTTGGAGTAAAAAATATTGCACTGCTCCATTAGTTTGCTTGCCTATTACTACAGCAGATGCAGTTAAGAGCACTGAGATGTGTTTCTAGGCGAGCCTTTCTATCTAAAATACGATTAAAAAAATAAAGGCTAGAGGGACCCCAGGTAGCATCTTGAAATGGATATAAAGCAAGCTTTGGCAGCAGGGCATACCACAGTGTCCACTGCAAAAACACGAGGGTGGGTAACTCCTCAGTCCATTAAGCGACACAGAAAATGGTTGTGGTTTCTGCACGTTTGTTCCTTTCTGAACTCTCTCTCTCCAGCAGAATAATAGCTATTTTGGAGAGTTTGTAGGGGTTTCATTGCTGACTGTGTATCTGCTGAGTGGCTAAAACAGCTGCATTGGGATGCCAAGCTATACCTCACAGGGATTTCACTGGCAGTGAAGGTTGTGTATAAATAATGGATGAAGAAGGGTGACAGGACCCGAACACTTGGGGCTTGACAGATTATCTTGTGATGTATTACAGTTAGATATGCTTCAGTGTCACTTCATTTATTCAACTAGTAAGGGTGTGTAACTCTTAGATCCATTTGGAGGTGGATTTATTAAGAGCCTTAGTCATGTCCTTTCTAAGTTTGGAATTGATTTTTGAACATCCTTAGCTGCTTTCTAAATCACTTTGCTCTTAGCATATATGTGATTTATTTCCCCCCCTCTCATATTTTTTTGAGTACTTGGGATTTTATTAGTACTTATAATAGGCAAGCTTATTCTTTAAAATCTGTCATTTGTTTACTTTGCTCAAGGCAGGTAGTTGCTAGACGAGAGATCACTTTGTCAATTAGCTTCTCAACAGATCAAATTGGCCTTTGGGAAGGAGTTATCTGGGTTGCTTGTACAAGAAGCTGGTAGATAATAAGCCCCAGCCACCTTATACTAAATGGTATTACTTAGAATTGGGACATCTAGTGAGTAGGAAATATGATTGGCAAAAATGTTGTATGCCTTTTTTGCTTTTTAAGTAGTGGTAACAAAAAAATCTGGCATGGAAAAACGCAGAACAAAATGCTTCGAGAAATGCAAGAGCTCAGCTCTGACTTTGTTGCAAATGGAGCTTATCAGGTGGTTGAGTTAAAGCAGAAAAGTGGTTAGTGTTATGATTGCTATAACTTTCTAACCTACCTGAATGCTTTAACCCTGATTTTATTCCAGATATGTTTCTCTCTGTCATAAATGTAGATGTAGAACAATTTGCGTCAGATACCAATGACTTAAATGTGCCCACCCTCTCCAGGATGCTGTAGGCAGGACCTTTTTTTTTTTTTTCTTTGAAGTCATCATTCATAAAACAAACTGTATTTTTGTGCTTTGAGTATTTCTTGGCAAAGGGAGTGGGTGTGGGACAGCAGGTGGCCACAGAACCCAGCAGAAGCTACAATCCTCCAGATAATCAACAACATCCCCCCCCCCCACCTCTCCCCCCAGCACGTGCCAACCAACAAACATGTTACTCACTCCATAGCAATCACCTTGTTCTTCAGATAGAAACTTAACGTGGTTTGGGGATAAATTACACTCGTAGCAAAGCTGATCCAAACCAACAAGGTTTCAGAGCATTTGCTCATTCTTGTAAAAGCTGATGATAATTGATGGATGACTGGCTTGCAGGACCCTGACAGGCTGGTTGCCTGCCCTTTGCACTCTGCCGGTTCAAGCCTTACAAGTGTGAAATAGCCAATTACTGGAATACCTATTGAAAGTAATAGGCCAATGAGCAAATTGCTACTGTGGGACACAGTGGCGGTGTAGGTGGAAGAACGCCAAGATAAAGTTCTGCTCTGAGCAGCTGCTCCCACCACAACTTGGTAATGCTATTGGATGACCAAGTGATGAGAGAAAGGTATTTCCCCATTCGAACTATAAGTGTCCTGCCTTGTATTGACTTAAAGTTTATGATGCATGATACTGTCTTGTTACCCAGATCCTAATTTGCAGAAATAAATCCTCCTTTTAAAAGGTAGTTAAATAGGTAATAGGGATAGTCACGGCCATAGATTTTGTGCAAAAGCATTAAATACAATTTTTGCTTGGAATGAAAAGTCATATAGTGTGCAGAGTGTTAATACTTGCCAGCCATTTGCTATTGACAGAACAATTTATCTTGATAAAGGACAGTGAAAAATTCCAATCTATTCACTGACATCACATTATCAGCAGTAATATATGACTGCATCTAAATATAAGGTTCAGATCTGATACAGCTGAGGGGTTTCTGGTAATTTTCCTGTAAATATATTGTGTACTGGACAATGAAAAAATGTCGCTTTTACCATGTAATTGGATGACCTATTTTTATGTGAGATTTAAAGTTTTACTGTGTTTAATGGGATAGACCATAATATTTCCTTTTTGGGTAACCTGTTTCTTTTTGTAAGACTTTAGCAATAAAATGGATATTGCTAGGTTTGACAGAGCAGAAATAGCAGACAAAGAAAGATAAAAGCTTAAATATTAGTCTGGTGAAAGAAAGATTCTGTGACCATAGAAACTTGCCATGGGGGGAAAAAAATAATCTATCTGAAAATACTGTGACAATGTCTGCTGTCAGTAGTTAGCTTAATTTAGATGGTATGTCTTCTTTCCGCAAGAATAGGAATGCTTATTGGTAACTTCTAGGCATGTACTTCTTGGCTTTCTTAGCAAACAGATATGAGTCATAATTTTAAATTGTATTATAAATCTGACTTATTTAACTCAAAGTATATTAGAAAGAAAAGTGGAAAGTAGATTTGGAGGCCAAATTTGAAAAGTGGTTGGCCAATTATTTTATGCAGTCCATGATTCTGTAATCAGAAAGCAACTATTGTGTAAAGGTGAGAAGTATAAATGAAGCCAATGTAGCACTCTGTATAATGCTTTTTTTTTTCAGGTACCAGCCACTTGTTTGTTGCTGAAAAGAGAAATGACAAATGACACCTTGTGGTTTGGTTTGAGTCTCCTATTAACAATTGCCAAGTCCATTTTAGATGGAAAGAATAGAAGATTGATTCATTTGATATTCAACAGGGATCAGCCTCAAAAATAAGATTATAATTTCAATCAGGACAAAGTATAGAAAGAAAAGTATGTGCTAAAGGCACAGGCATTTTGATCATGATTGCTTTATTACCTTTAAATACACAGTGAATTTTTATTTTATTTTTTTTCTCTATCCTTAAAACTCTTGAGGGGAAAGCTATTATCTGTTTGTGTTTTTCACACTGTATTTTCTCCTGAGCATATCTGATTGTAAAACCCCTTTGTGTGGTGCTCTGTATGAGGAAGAGCCTCTCTCCTTATCTCCTGAAAAGATAGTAGATATAACTCACTTTGTGAAGATTTCCACCAGAGGCATTTGTACTGTCCTGAGTCTTGGGGAAAAAATTACTAGGCATGTGCTAGGCAGAGAAATAAAGTTTCAAGTGACTGGAGCAGTGAAAAGGGAAGACCAAATCTGTGTAGTTCATTTCCATTTCAAGGAGTACAGTGGGTACAGGAGTTTCTATTAAGTTTTTGTTTGTGGACTCCTCTGCGTAGCTAAAGATTTCGTATACTTTAGCAGACTTGGGATAGTTAGCCCCACCATGGCTCCTGGGGGCAAGTGGAAATGTTACTGTTTTCTCCTTCTCTTTCATCAACCTTAGAGGGTCTAATATTTTGCTTTCCAAATACTTAACTGTCCTGGGAGGAGAAACAGTCTGTTATTATACCCCAAAACATTTGTCTTTCCTCAGTAACTGTGCCTTTTGAGCACTGTTTTATTGAGCAAGGCTGGCATCTCCATATTAGAGCAATTCTTCTGCCATTCCCTGGTTTGTTAACTCCTCTCTGTTGCTTTCTGACAAGTTAGGAGGAGCATCAGAGGTATCATGCTTGCCTAGCTTTGGATTGAGTGGCAAATAACAGCTCACATTGGAAGGTTGTCTACCTATCCATGAGAGTAGGACTTGCTGTCACTGAGGGCATGTATTCCTCAGGAACTGATGGCCTGGCTCTCAGTGGGAACAGCTTCCTAGTCTCTGGCAAACAGGTAGTTGAAGTACGCTGGAGATTTAAGGACCTTTGCTGTATATCCTTCTGCTCTCCATTTGTTATAACTGTGTGGCAGTTCAGTGTCAGTGGTATGGCATTCAAGTGAGGCAATAAAGGCTGATCTGTGTTAGTAGTCCTGTTTGGTGTTAAGAACAGAGATAGATGATCTCAAGAAGTCAAGAATTGTTCCAGCTGTTTGAGATTTTTTTTTGGGGGTGGGGGGGGGTGGGGGGACATGAGACAACTACGTAATTAGTTTTCTTTTTTTTAGCTTCTTGACATAGGCAAGAAAAATGGGCTGTGTACCCCTCAAACAAATGCCCAGGTATGACAAAGCAGACTCTCTTCCTTTATCCTGGTAAAACTCTGTGTCACCTTCAATGAAAAGACATCTATGCCTGTCAGGGAGGGAGTTCTACTATAAATCTGTCTGAGGAAATCATGAAAACCAGACAAAATGCTGCAACCAATCCTGCAGGGGGAAAAAAGGCATTTTTGACCTTAGGAGGACGATAGATACTGAAGCTATTAGACATGGATAAATATGGAATATCCTGAGTTGTGTGTTTATGCCCCTTTAAAGACTTAATCCTGAAGGAGTACATGTAGTCCTGTGCTGGTTTCTCTTGCCATATTATATTATTTTGTCTCTTCCCTTTCCTGGGCTTTTATACAATTCATCCAACTTTGACTTGACTTATGTCAGACAATTTCATTCAAAAGAGAAAATACCACAAAAGGTGGAAGCAGATATGTCATCATTGTGTCCTTGTTTCTGCATCTTTCACCAGAACTATGCATTTAATTTTGTAACCTGTGAAACGGCAGCATTTTAGGGGAGTTCAGGCAGTGCAGTTTAGGAGAACTTCCCAGTAGGTCTTAGTGGCACAACACTGGAGGTGCAAACTAGTGAATCAGACTTCTCATTTTCAATGCACAAATTGACCACACAAATATCCCCCTTATTTTGTAGGTTATCCATTGTGAGTACACGTCTCTCATGCATGTTGCATCTGGACTGTCAGCTTCTCCCTTGCCTTCTGTTAGGGTAGCGCTGCAGTGGCATGTTAACAAGAAGCAACCACTTAGGTGTGAAGAAGTAATATGCTGATAGTTTACTAACAAGTGTACTTTAAACTGTGGTGAACAGCCTTGTGCTGCTGATGTGTAGTGCATCACATTTTCCAGCAACACAGCATGGGGAAACTTTTCCTTCTGCTGCTGGGACGCACTTCTTTGGGAAGAAGCCTGGGCAGGGCAGTAAGGTGTCTCTGAGGGCTGGGCTTACTTGGAGGCTGTGGCCATGGGGGAAGCTCCCCTCTGCAATGGGCACTACCTCCTGGTCTTGCTGGAGTGTGCTCCTTTGGCACACTGTGTTTTTGAGGAATGTGTCTGTCACATGTGGCTTGCCCCTTGCAGGCACTGTAGAGCCTGTTTCTGGGCCAGCATCTCTTGATTTCCATCATCCAGTTGTAAGGCTCTAGCGTAGCCTTGTTGGTCAAAGGCTGTTCAGCAAGGAAATGGAGAGAGCAAGAGTGTGAATGCAAGATGCTTTGCTTGGGTTGCACTGGAGACCAAGCGATCACTCGGGCACGTGGCTGCCTCTGCCACTGAGGAGGGAACTGTACCACCAGGCTGTCTTGCACCTATTCTGTCTGCAGCCTGAAGAGCCTTTGTGACTTTGGGAAAAAACAAGTTGCTTTCTGTCAGGAAACGTTTAAAGTGGGATGCTTAGAACACTGGTTTGGATTGCTCTTCTATTCCAGTGATTCAATGAATAAGCTCACTAATGAAAGATGTTGTTCATCATTTTGGCATTGGGGCAATATTCTGTTCAAACCAACTTCAGCTGTCTGGTACTCTGATTAAAAAACCCACAAAAATCAAACCCCAACATTTTGAATTAATGTATGGTAATTAATGATACAATGCTAAAATAAATTATTATTTCTCATTTCCCCTTTTAGCAGTGGATTTCTTGTACTGAGATAATTTTCAACTACTATGTGTTGGTTGATGAAATCAATTGAATAGAAGCATCAGGAATAATTTAGGATGATCAGCTGCCTGCCTCATTCTTTATAAGCTACCAAAGGCTATATTTATATCTTGCCTTTCACGCTGATGGCTGACAAACTGCCATTCAATCTGTGTAGGTGAACTGATCACACTCAAACTGCTGCACTATAGCTGTTCTAGGGGTTTGAGTTTTAATATTTTGGGAGGAGATAAGAAACTAATTTCCTCTATTCAAGTATCAGAGTTTTCAGTGTTGGAAATAGATATTATTTTAGTAAAAAGCAGTGAATGTTGATGTGACGTGAATGTGCACCAACCTCACTTACGGTGACAAATGTTGATTTTTGCAGCCCTATATAATGAGCATGCCCAATTAGCAGCTCTCGCTCACCATCATTCCATTTGCAACATTCATTTAACTTCTGCGTCAGAATTGTTTAATGCACTTCCGTTCATTTGGCTCTTTCAGTCACAATTAATTTGACCATAGCTGCATTTACTCATTCTGTATTTTGCCCATATTTTTCATTTCACTCAGTTCCCTTGCATATTTGTGTGTTTGGTTTTTTTTTCCTCTTTGTGCTGTTTGGGACTTTCTCTAGTGTAGAACTGCCTACTTATGACATTAATAGGGAGTTTCATTCCTTTTCCCAATACAAATAAAGATGTCACTTGAAATAAAAAAAGTGGTTAAAATCCCATGATACTTACACTTCGATTTCTTACTTTATTTTGTTTTCATGTCTCTTTGCCTTCACCCAGTTTTTTTTCATTGCATGGTGTTCAGGCTAATTTCAAAATATATTCCTTTTTTTTTTTTCCTTCCCTCCCTCCCTTCCACATAAGCATCAGAAGTGGAGAATGTGCATGTGAGTCCAGCTCCTCTTCACCCAGCACAAACAGAGCAGACAGATGACTCCTTCCTCTTCCTTCCAGCCTTTATGTCAGCACATCCTCAAATCCTGTGATGAGGCTCCCCTAGATAAGCAAGAATGACAAAATGATTAGGCTTTATGCTGTATATAGAATTAGAGCAGGTGTTCATCAGCTGTGCCATGACTGACAGACTGCAGTATCTTTGAATAGAAAATCTGTCTCCACTTACAAATATTTGTTAATTTTTAATTAAATTAATTGCATACAGTCACTTGATATGGGATGATATAATTTCTTGTTTGTGTATGCATTCAGATACGTATCACCCCTTATATCAGTACTTGGCAACTGCCATCGTTTGAGAAGACTGCTCTTCTATGAGGTTTCTCAAAGAAAAATGAAACCTGAAAGAAGTGCTTCCTTTTGCGTGTGATGAAATACAGACCCAGCTAGGTAGAGCAGTGTTTTCATAAAAAGACAATCTAAATGTAGCAGTTAACTTGGGAAATCCTTGCACACACAGAGAAAGTTTAAATTGGTTAAGCATTTCTGGTTGAAATAAAGCTGAAGTCTGCATTCAGTAGCCTGAACCTAAAAGTGGCCTTTTGGAAGAGATAATGCCAGCAAGCAGCTGACTGGGGTTGGATTGACTGCCTTTAGGACTGAAATGACCTTTTTGGAAACTTTTGAGCAAGTATTTGAGTGCCTCCTCTAACTCCAGCAGTGCGTGCATGTACCTTATAGTTACCTTTAAAATTTACTGCAAACTAGCAATCTTGCATATTTTGCTTAAGCAAAAGAAGATTGTTCAAGAGCTAATATACATATCAGAGGTTTGGTTTCTTCTACAATCAAAGGGAGAAGAGAGGCTTGTAGTAGGAGTTGCATGAGGAGGAAAATTAATCTGAGTGGTTAACCAGGCCTTTTCTTTTAACACAGCCCTTTATTTAGGAGAGCTGGGCATGATAGATCATTAAAGTACAACAGAAGGTACTGAGTAATAAAGAATTACAAAAGATTGAAGAAATCCAATAATTCAGCAGTTTGCACATTAGTTACAAAACAGGGGCAGTAAACGTTGAATGGATGAGTGACATTAAAAGCCCTCTTTATGGCCCAAAGTTAATTTGAATAACATTAATTTACAGTTGACAAATTGTGTCTTTTTAGCATTGGTAATCCAACCATTTATTAAACTGTAAAAGCAATGGTAATTAAGTATTACTGCCCAGCAGCGCTGCTATGGCTAGTTACAGTGGGGACGGGTGTGGAATAACCACGTAACTCCCTCATACGATGTTAGTGAGAATACAAATGTTTGCTCTCCTAGGGAGGAAGTCAGGAGAGGCATGGTGCTGCCCCACGGTCCTTGACAGCTGCAACATCTTCTTCCTTTTCTACCCACTGAATCCTTTTGGAGTGAGAGGGGTGTGGGGTGGGGGACAGAGGACCGGGATGGGTGCTCTGTCTTTTGCCTGCTGCAGAATGGAGCGTAACAAAACATCTAGTGCTAC
>WUAM01000323.1:11732447-11750097 GCA_024336885.1 Actenoides hombroni
CACTGGCAGTCATAACACAGGTGTGTTATCAACACCCTCCAGCTCCCAGTACTGCAGCATGAGGGCTGGATGGGGAAGAGTAGCTCAGCCAGACCCATTACAATTTTTTATTTTTTTTTCCACTTACAGATTCAGGAACACACTAAATCTCTCTTTTCAAAGCTGTTCTCTATACATTTTTTTTCCTTTGCTAACTTGGCTGGGCATAATCAAATTACTGTTTTCTTTCACATCCTTGAAAATCTTACTCCTAAAATCTTTGCCAAGCAAGATAGTTGGTGTGTATCCAGCCAGCTCCAGCAACATCCTTCATGATTCCTTTGACCCATGAATGGCAGGATCCCTAAGTGCTCATTAAGACAGAAGCATCATATTCCCTGCTACGTGAACCTGAAGGGCAAGTGTCACAGAGTCTATAAACATTTGGAAGAGTTTCCCATTAGGATACATTGATGAGCAACTTGCCACAGTCCTGTTTAACTCTAGATAAAAATACTGGAGCTGATTCTCTGCTTTCTGGGACACTGACTATGAGGTATCTGCACTGACTGCAATTAAAGCTAGTAGTTTGGTTGATTCATTACATTGTTTTGTTTCAATGTCCTACTTTCTTAGACAGTTTTTGTAACATAAATCAATAAAGCAATGACTGTTTACCTGGGGAACTCACAACTAAGCAATATATCAAGGCTTTACAGTTTTTGCTCTTTTCCAATTTTTGTTGTTTGTTTTTGTGGGTTTTGGGTTTTTTTTTAACCACCATTTGAGTCCTTTCTTTTGGCAAACAGTATATAATGATAGTACAAAAAAAACCCCCAAACCAACTGCCCCCTCCCTCATTATTGGTCTTTTCAACTCTTTATAGGGACTTGCTTCCACCTTTCAGATATTTTTTCATTATATGATAATTCCTATGAAATCAGAAATCATTAATAATTGAAATCTTTAGGAAAGAGTTGGCTGAAGTGCAAATGGTAAGGTAGAGCTAATGTTAAACTCCTGGTTTATGTCTAGAACAAGTTCAGTAAAATCAGTGATGACTCGTGTTTCTCTCTGTTACTCATCCCTATACATCAGTCCGAAAGTAGCTAAAGCTCTTTTGATTCTCATTCTCAGAATGTACCCAGTCCCCACATCTGCTCTGTCCTGGCCTCTTTGCTGCACTGCCAACAAGGTTATTGAATGAGGTGGCGCGATTTTAATGATGCAAACAAACACCTGCCCAGTAGGAACTGGCCTGAAACTACCAGCTTCTTTCAGACAAACCATTGAACAGCTGTCTCATCATAATAACATTCAGTCACTACCAACTGGAGTTGAATTCAAACATACGACTGGCAGGTGAAGGGCTTTGTAGCCATTACCTATGCCTTGAACCTTCTAGCCATTTAAATGTCTTCAGAAGGGCCACATTTCTACAGTCTGGTTGGGAAGAGAGAATGGGAGAAGATTTTGCTAAAACTTGCCCCCTTTTCTTCCAGTTAAAAATTCCATGCATTTAATACTGGTTTTGTATTTGCATGGGAAATTTGAGAAAAGTCAGATGTTATTAATTATGTCTATGGGCCAGGCAGGTCCTCACAGGTACCTCACGGTGTTGATCAGAGGTGGTGCGGTATTATGCCAGTAGATGCATCCTTTTCAGCTCATATTTGATTGTGTCTCCATTTAAAAAGAAGACTATATTGATGTAGTGTCTTTGTTTTGTATAGATCCTGAACCTGCAGTTTTGTAGCAGCTCTCTAGTCCCTATTGTGCATTCAACTTAGATTTGACAGAAACCACAGAATGGTTTTGTAATGGATATTATCTGTGCTCCTGGTCCCTGAAATGCCTTTTGGATGGGCTAATATCAGCAAAATTTTAGTGAGTAGTCAGGGAATTATATAGAAAACATGTAATTGGACTTCCATGAGAAATTGTTGACTAATACCCTTCTGATGGTACCTTGGTATCATCTATGGCTGCGTAATCTGTGTAAAGTGATTTGCATCACAGCCGAGTTAGCGTCAAGGGTATAGTTTGGACAGAAGGCACACTTTAGAAATTAGGATCTCCATTTTTTTTTTTTTTCCATGTGAAAATACACTACATATGCTCCCTGTTTTTCTCAGAGGCTATCACACAGCCTTAAAACATTTACAGCTTTGCTTGTGCTAGATGGAGGGGATGAGAGGAGAGGAAATATGACAGTGGGGGCTGGTGGCAGCGTGAAGCTGCAGGTCTCCATGTGCTTTCAGTGCGCTGTTTATTGCTTCATGCAGCACAGCCTAGATGAGGCTCATCAAGAGCCAACTCTAATTGAAGCTATCCTATAAAAATGCTGTTATGAGCAGATGTGGCTGTACCAGGAGTATTTTTTTTATAATGAACTTAAAAATATTTTAAGACCTAAAATATTTCTGGCCAGAAACAAGATACTTGGCACAGACCAAGCATTTAAGCTTCGTTGCAGAAACTTATCTCAATTTTCTCACTCCATTCCTAGTCCTCAATTTCTCCTGGGATTTGGTTATTACTTGCCCCCATTAATGCTGTGTGCTTTAAAAGCTTTTATTTGGCGTGCTTTTCCATCTTAACACAAACCAAACCTTTTCACATAGATTTTTATTGTAGATTGAAGGAAAAAAGTCTTTTACTTGGTAAAGATGCCAGGGAATATTTGAGCATGTTTTTAACTTGCATTGTCACAGTGGGGTCTTCCTCCAGCTTTCCCAGGTGCACTTTTCCACTTGATGCCTATTGAAAACAGAGTTATATTTCATAACCCTTTTTCCGCCCCCATGTTACAACTCAAACGATGGCAGATGAGATGCTGCTCATCTCCACTTGACATGGAAACAAAGTACATCAAAATTCATCGTGGCCTTTGCAGGGTGAGAAAAGGTGGTAGCTGTGTATGGTGAAGAGCAGTTGCCAACCTGGGTAGCAAAACTCAAGCACATGAGCCTTCCTGGCTGCAGCTTTGTAGTACCTCAGTGCAACTAGCCAAAGCTTCTCGAGTTGTCCCTCGGTAATTATCTCCTGTCATCTTTCTTGAAAACTGAATAGTGAATTAAAAGGTGGATGAGTCAATGTAAGTGAAATAACCTATTATTGCCATAAGTTTGGATTCACATGTGATTCTTTTATGATTGAAGCGGCTTTCTTTGGAGATCAGAAGCTTGAAAGAGCGGTGTTTTCTAGATTCATTAGAAGAGTTAAGCAAATGTGATGGCATTTGGAGAAGGTGGATAGCAGAGTTTTATTTTAAGCTATTCAGACTATGTCCTGCTAGTAGAAGGACTTAGAAAAAAACAAGGGTCATGACTTGAAGGTGAAGAAGGACTATAATTGAAAGAAAAGCTTAAGCAGGTATTACAGAGGTGTTAGCCCTTTTCTGTGCTTTGCTTTTTGTTAGATCTAAGCCTTTGCAATGAACCTGTGTTGTTTTGATGTGGAGCTGTTCTGTGCTCGAGAGAGAGCATTGCTTGTGAATGCCTCCTGGTGAGGAGGATGTTGCAGTCCCAGCGCATGTGTGTTGCTCTGGGGAAAGGGGGAACTAGTGTAGCCATGCTTTGGGCTCTTGATGGAAAAAAACATTCTGTACCAAACCATAATTTATCACATTAAAAAAAAAAGAAAAAAAAAAGACATGAAGGAGAAGTTCATTGTATCCCTTCAAAAGAAGGGACATGCTGGCAAGAAATTATTTAATCTTTAGCTGTACAAAGTGTTGGCTGATCTGTAAGCATAGTTCCTCGTAGGCTTTCAGTTGTGTGTCTTGATGCAGAACTTGTGTTCCCCATGGATTCAGCACTGTCAGACCTAGTACTTAATCTTACAGGGATCGACATTATCTTGTGGGGCAAGTGTCATGTCCCAGAGGGTGGTCTCCTAGAGGGCTGATGGCTGGTGGTTGTGTTATACCCTGCTTGGTGTTGGAGCAGCCAGCTGGAGGCACAAGCCAGGAAGGCATTGAGAAGATGCTGGATAGGCTGGCCAGGGAGGATAAGGTAGGAAGCAAGGAGCTATTTTGTAGCTGAATTCTGAGCAAAGACTTCTTTGTCATAAGCGCTGTCAAACAGCCTTGTTGCTATGGTAACACCGGCTAGATAAGCCATTTGGGAAAATACTTGTAGGACCTAACACTCTATCATCTGTCATTCAATAATTTCATGTTCATAATAACTAGGAAATCAATGGCCATCCTCCGAGACAGTTTGCTGAAAGAGTAAGCGCACTGCTGGCAGCGCTCGGCACAGGTTCGGCTCGCTGGGAGATTGACGCCGGCTGTGGAGCATGGGGCACCGCTCGCTTGTGTGGACCTGCTCAAAGATTTAAGACAGGTTGAGGTTCGTGATCTAATTAAACTGTGCTGTCGACACCCATAAGAGAGAAAAGTAGATGGCATATAAAGCGGTTGTTACAGCGTGAGGAAACAAAGGTTTAGGTAGAATTAGCATTTTGTATTTTAAAATACCAAGGGAAACGACGTGCTCAAGTTATCACATGGCCAGCATGAACAAATTCAGTAACTTAAAGGCATTTTTTTCTTATCTTGGCTTTCTAATTAAACTGCTTATCATCATAAAGGCTGTGTTACCTGCATGTTACTTACTGAATATAAAGCAATCACGAAACAGTAATTAAAATTCTTAAACATGCACCCATTGACTTTACATACAATTAGTTTACTGCAGTGTGTCATTTATTAGTGGTGCAAGTTTTCAGAACTGAGTCCCTGGTTGGCTATGCAGGGAAAGATGTGTTTAGTAATTACTTCAGCAATGTTTATCTGTTTTCAAAAAATGCTCTAATACCTATGTCTGGAAAAGAATACTGTAAATACAAAACATATTATAGGAAGGCTTGGGGAGAGACAAAGAGTCCTTGCTGATTAGGGTACTACAGACATGAAGAAACGGTAATTCTTACCACGCTAATAACAGTATTTGACAGATGCTCATTCTCATAATTCACAACAGGACTTTCTTTTTCTGTTTAAAAATTCTTTTGGAGCACAAAGATAAGGCGGCCCTTTTCCAGCTGATATTTCAGCACGGTTTTGGTTCAATTAGCAGGCAGTGCAGGGCAGACACATGCAGGGCCATGGGCCAAGCTTTGGAAACAGACTTCTTTGTGCTGGAGAATGTCATGAATACTCAGGTCACTTTTTATTGTTTTCTACAAAGAGGACGTGCTTTAGGAAGGGAAATTCGTCATTCACTCTGCAAATGTAGTAGTCAGTAGTCATGTGAACTGATACCTTAGGTATTAGCATGGGAAATAAGAGGGCATTGTGGTCCTTCTTCTCTTGTACCTAGAGGTCAAACTGAGAGCTTCCAGGGTGGTGACTTCAAGCTCTTCGTTATCTGATGCCCTGCTGTGGTTTCTTGAGGTAAGCATTTTCTTCTGCAGCTTTTGAAAACTTCTTTGATTACAGCACATCCAGTTACAGACTCAGTGTGTGCTTTCAGCATAAATTGTTTTCAGTTGTTCCAATCAGCAGAAATACTTGCAGGTCCTAATTCCCGGCTCTGAGTTGTGTCAGTCTCAGAAGCAGGGTGTATTTCATTTGTCTACTTACAGCTGTAAGTTTAGAGTGGCTTGGATTTTTGTATTATGTCAGGTTTGGAAAAATACTTGCCTGGAATAGATCTATTTGAAACTGGTAGAAGAAACCTGTTCAGAGAACATGACAGTGGTTTGGGAGGGTGCTGAAGTTGAAGATGTCACAGTCCAACTGTGGAGAAACCCAGAACTCAGTTCAGGCAGAGGAGGAGTTGAGATATCATTGTGAGGGACCTGATGAAAAAGGACTCCATGGAGGAAACAGCTATAAGGACATGTATAGATGAGATCCCAGAAGAAGTTCAGCATAGAATAGTTATTCCCAAATGATAGAGCTTCATAAATAGCAGTAGAGAGGTGCAAGTGGAAGAATTAAGTTGGAGGTGTTTAATACAGGCTGTGGGAGCAGGAACAATGATAGGAGAGAGTGACAGATGAGCTTTTAATATCTGAGTCTCTGGTGGTGAAGGTGTGCACCTTGAATGGGAAGTGATTAAAAATATGTTATCTCGGCAAAACTGCTCAAAATGGAAATATTCAACCAACAGCAGGCAGGATTGACAATACTCAAGCTGTGATGTGGCTCAACCTTTCAGGGAGATTTTTTGATTCCATATGGAAAAACAATCTGGACAATCTGAAGAATGCACTGAGAGGTTAGCAATAGACCCACCATTGAAGAAACCGTCCTTGAGAAAAGTACATCAGGATAACAAGCTAAGAAGGAATGAGAGCAGATGGCTGAAGAAGAGAAGTAGGTGCTTGAAGTGGCACAAACAACTTTTCACACCACGTCCATGTAGCAATCCTTGTCCCTTGTCAGTTTTGTATAGGAAGTGATCTCACTTCTGTGATAAAATGGCAAAGCCTTATTTCTCCATGTGCGTGGCTACTACGTACCTCCTATGTGTGCACTGGAGGGGCAATGATCCCACAGCCTCTCCAGTCACCTCCCTTCACACCAGGGTGTTTGGCAAGGGAAGGCTGTCTTGCGTGGGTTAGTGAACATGTTCTACTGTGTCGTTAGTCAGCAGCTTTTACTCAGATTATTAAAGAAATGAAAGTAAGCAGTAGGAAAGTTCACTTACTCACCTTTATGAATGGAATTGGCAGCTTCCATGACTTCCTATGGGGATTCTCATATTTACTTTGTGTGGACTTGAAGGAAGGAGTTGTAGAAATATGGACACATTTATTATTTATTGGTTAGGTCCTTGTGCTTTCCCCCAGCATTTGTCAGTAACTGCTATTTTCTGTCACCCACTGTAAGATGGAAAGGATGAGAATTTGCAAGAGCGCTAAGGGAGCATGAACTGTGACTGCCTCTTCCATACTTAATGCAAGTGGATAAATGCACAACATCAGTTTCCAGTGCCTGCACTCTTTTCAGCCATGCCAGTCCTCCTTCCCTCTCCTCCTTCCCCACCTCTCCTAATAGAAGAGGAAAGCCAGGAGGAAGTTGTAACATGACATTCCCTGTGTGTTGCAGGGGATAAATATTGCCCCCCCGGTGCTACTTTGATGAATCTATTTTTAGTCGAGTTGGATCAGTAAAGCTTGCACTGGAGAGTGTGAAATGGCATTGATCAGACTGACTTGTGAAGCAGGGTGAAAGACAAAAAAAATCAATTAAACCTGTGACCCAGGCATCCTGCTTTATTTTTTCTGTGCACAGAAAAGCAGGCGTGCAGCTGTTGTTTGCCATAACACCCAAGCTGGGGCTGTCCTGGGGAGCAGCCCTGGAGAGCGCGGCTGAACCCAGCCTGCTTCAGAGGCTTTGGCAGGCTCTCCTGTCTGCCTGCCACTGGCCAGAGTCTGAGGAGGTCTCCTCCCCTGCCTTCTGCCAGCGAGAGGGGTTATTTTAGAGTTCTGCTCTTGGGAGGATGCACAAGAGGGAGAACAGTGAGGAAATTTTGAAGCCAAAGGTGGAGGGAAGAGCTGGGGAGGAGGCAGATGTGATGGACAAACGCAGTGTGCAGCAGCTGGCACCTCTGGCATCATGAATGGATGAGTGGGGAAATAAATGTAGAGTTGTGGCAGAGCATAGAATTTAAGCTGAGCATAGGAAACAAGACAATACAGAGTAGGACATGCAAAAGTAAAATGTCACCATAGAATAAAGGAAGTAGAGGAGAAAACGAGACAGAACTGCATAGGTTTGTGTTGCTGATTGGAAGCTAATGCGAATTTTGTTACATGTGTTCTCTGTAGTTTATTGTATGAGCTACCTTCAAATAGATTTTAGTTTAAAATTGGGCTTAATGTCATACTGGTTTTGTTTCTCTGCAAAGTATACAAAGGTCTTGAAATGGTTTTTTTATCCCAAACAATTGCTGAAATTCATTAGCTGCCATCCTCTAGTGTCTCACTGCTCTGCCATCACCTGCCGAGTTGCTCCTTCACCACAGAGCTTCTTGGTGCTTTCTGCACTGGCACTGAATTTTGAAAATTATTTGCCATATTGTAGTATTATGCTTTGCTAGATCTCTGTGTTATTCACACTTTTGTAAAATGGCAATAGCATTACCAGACTTCGTGAGGTACTTTGATATACCTGTATGAAAAATTCTATATGAAACTTGACTTCTGTTATGTAAATAGTTTACTGACATGTAGATTTTTTTTTTTTTTTGTACAAGGTAAATTTAATTATTTTAAAATAATCTGTTTTGCTTGCTCAGAATTGTTTGCTCTTCTACTTGTGCCTGAAGGAATAAAAAGTATTTTCAAACAGAAAATACACCTTTCTATAAATTGGTCTCTTCTTCACCAATAGTACAGAGAGGGTTTAGACAAAACTAACCAAGGATGACAGTTTTTTCAAGATCTTTGCTTCTCATCCTTGTATTATCACTTAACTTGCCATTAGGATAATGTGTGTTCAGAAAAGCACCTAAATGATTAATTTTATCAGGTGAAGTGTGACCTTTTATAAAATGTTTGTATGATGAACTACAGCAGGAAGTAGAAGGGTAACACAAAGGCCTTCTGCAGGCCTTCTGAGACTCATAGAAACCTGAATGTTTCACATCATGATTTTTATGTGGTCATAACTGTGTCTGTGCCCTGTCTGTCACCCGGTGATCGATACGTGTCTCTCATAACTTAAAAGAAAGAAGGCAATCTGTAAGCAAAGAAATTAACAGTTAAATGAGAGTTTGTGGTCAGCTGGTGCCCCCTTTGAGGTCCAGAAGAACATGGCTATATTTATGAGTTTTGCTAAGAAAGCCAGAAGAAGGTAATTATTTTGAATTCCTGTCAGGTTTCCAGGAGTGAATCAGTGAAGTTGTGTGGATTACCATATAAACCATGTATTTTTTCGCAGTGAGAATGAGTCCATCCTGATTTAGGTTCTGAATACCTTGTGCCAGGAATGTACCCACACCTTTTACTCTCTAGTGCTTTGATCTTTATACTGGGTGCACACTTTTGTTGACAGAAATGTCTTGCTGAAAGGCTGAAGGAGTTGGGTCTTTTTAGTCTGGAGAAGAGAAGGCTGAGGGGGATCGTATCAATGCTTATAAATACTTAAAGGGTGGGTGTCAGGAGGATGGGACCAGTCTTTTTTTCAGTGGTGCCCAGTGATAGGACAAGGGGTAATGGGCACAAACTTGAACATAGAAGTTCCTCCTCATATTTAGATGGAACTTCCTTTACTTTAGGGTGATGGAGCACTGGAACAGGCTGCCCAGAAAGGTGGTAGGGTCTCTGTCTCTGGAGACATTCAGAACCCACCTGGACACATTCCTGTGTGACCTTTTCTAGGTGAACCTGGCTTGGAAGGGGGGTTGGACTAGATGATATCCAGAGGTCCCTTCCAACCCATACCATTCAGTGATTTTGTGAAATAGCTTTTAAGGATGCTTTACTAAATTCTTACTGGGGTTTGCTCTCTTTCTTTTTGTGTATTACTGATTTTCTGCCTCAGGAGTTCCAAACACCATTTTGGATGAGAAGTATGCTGAAATCAGGGGTTTATCCCTATGATATTTTTTTTCAAACAAAAAGTGGGAATGGTTCTTAAGAGAACTCTGTTCTTAAATGATAACCCACTTTTGAGGGATCCAAACTTTTGGGTAGCTAAAATACTTGTATTTTTAGTTCACATTTCTAGATTGAGACAGGACTTGTTCTTTTTCCTCCTGAGCTGACAATGTTGCTGCTCACTGCATGATAGAGTACGTTTCCTAATTTATTTGACCATCACTATTTGGATCCCTGAAGCATTACAGTAAATCCCTAATGCATCTGCTAAAGGGGAAGAGAACAACCTTGCAGCTTCTGGCTAGTGACACAGTGAGGTCACACTTGAAGGCAGTAGCTTTTTAAGAAGACCACAGTGGGACAGAGAGATCTATCTTGTTACATGCTGGTAGTGTTTAACCATAGAAAATTTGTTGTCTTTTGCAAGAAGTCAGTGACTCTTTCAGGAACTGAGGGAGGAAAGGCATTGTTTGCCATAGCAACCTTAACATCCCCTTACAGTATGTCTGTCAGTTGTGCGAGGACTAATTTATCATGTAAAGTGTATACTACGTATGTCACATTTTACTGTCTGTTCATTTGTTTTGATAATCAAGATCTTGACAGATTTGTCCCACATGGTAGGATTTATAGTAAGGATTTTCTTATCACTGAATTAAATTGATACATATAATCCTAGTGTCCTGCACAAGAACTGAATAGAAATGAAAGAGATTCAGACTAGATGTGAAGGTCTTGCAGAAAAAAAATAACAAACCTTCCCCCCATTTGTTATTCTCATTGATTTTTTTTTTCCCTTTCTCCCCCATCCTGTGATTTGTTTCGTATCTCTATAGGAGCAAACACAGAGAAGAGAAAAGCATTGACTTTGAGAAGGTTAAATATTTCCCCTTCTGTTAAAAGATCTTTCTGTTTTATAAGGTGAGAAGTGTAATTCTGTAAAAATGAGTTTTGGAAATGTGCTGCTTTTCCCTCCAGTGTACACGCTCACATACACACAGCCTGTAGTTTGAAGCCTGATAAGTAAATTCATTTTTCACAGATGTCACATTCTCCCCTGTGGTAAATGGAAGCATCTTTCTCTCTTTCTCTCTGAAGACAGTGAGTTGAAAACATGGGGGCTGACTTCTTACGGACAAGTAGAAACATGAACAGATTTAGCCACAGGAGATGCCTACCTGGCCTGAAGCCTGTTGTTCTCCTTTTCAGGTTAAATGATTTGATAGTACTGAAATTGTGTCTGGAGTATGTGAGATTAGGTTTACCCATTTTTGTATTACAGCAGAATGCTTTGGTTTGAGTGGGCAAGTGGATGGGTAGGTGCAGGCACGCAAGGAGGATATGTGTCTGTCAGCATCTTTAAACTCTTACAAACCTGCTCTGGCTTGCTAGAGGAGCTGACAAAGGTTGTGCAAGTGGCCTTGAACTTTTTGAGACTGAGAGCAACGAAGAAGGTATCTTAAAATATCTGTTCTGAAAGGATATAATTTTAAAGAAATAGTATTGTTTGCTTTTGTTGAAGTATAAGGGTACCAAGGGCACTCACCCTTGTCCACTCGTGGACAAAGTAGGGTGGATATTTCCTAGTAAGGAAAATTACTGAATCATATAAATCACAGAATCACAGAATGGTTTGAGTTGGAAGAGACCTTTAAAGATCTTCCTTTTCCCAGCCCTAGGACTGAAGAGAATGCCAGTGGAGAATTACAAAGCAGAGATTCTTTGAGCAGGAGATTTCTGTTTCATTTCTCATCATATTTCTCTGTTCTAGACTCTGCTTTATCTTTATTTATGACTGATATTGACAACTGAAATATACTAGGGAGCTCGGGCATGTATTTCAAGAGGAGCATATTTTGAAATCCAAAATTGAAAACTTCAGGGAGATAGTGTTTTCACTGTGCGAAAGTTTCATTGGGAAGGATTTTCATCCCAGATAAATTGCACTGGTTTTACTAGTATTGCATCTGTTAATACTTAGCAGTGAAGAAGGGTGCTAAGGGGTTCATCTTCAGAACATACTGGCTGTTAACTGCTTCAGTCTTGGTTAAGTGAATGAGACCCATGCCTCTACCATTTCTGCTCCGCACCTGAAGTTTTCTTTTAAGTGAATTCGGTGCTTAGAGTTCCAGACATTTTTTTGTGCCCAATACTAGTTAAGCACTTCACTTTAATTTGCACCATTTTTTGACTGTAATGTGATTGAGTGATGTTTCCTCTACTGTACATTGTCCTTTGGTGATTTTAGGAAGCTATATTCAAAAAGTGTTTTTAATGCCTGTATCCAGAGGGCTCAGACAAACCAGAAGTCCTGGCATGCTGCAGTGACACTGAAGTGGGGCACAGGGGAGGCAGGAGCTGAGCAGAGGCTGTGTGGCAGAGGTGTCCCTGCACTTGGGCAGTTAGGTCCAGGCGGGCACCCACCCCCAGAAACCACTGGTGTGTGACAAATCTCCCCTCTGAAGGCTGACAAGCTCTTGAGTTTGGCTTTTTATCCCAGGAGCAAAGAACAGATTTCAGACTAAGGATCTAAAATTTCCTTCAGAGATAAAGCAGGATTTGCTATGCTAATTTGTTTTCTGCAGGACATCAGAATAGAAGAAAAAGAGGTATCTATAATTGGATTTAATTTGTCTCCATCCATGTGTCTCTGCAGGAGTTTTTTCTCTCTCTCTATCATTTTTCCTCCTCTTTATACCTGAGTTCAGAACTGGCACTGCTGTTTCACAACGGCCTGGGTGAGCGTTGCAGGGAGCTGGGGTTTGGGGGTGTTGTGCTGGCAAGGCTGATGTCTGGTGCACTGGGGGAGCTTGGGGAGCCCCAGTGTTGGTGGAGCAGCTGGCACAGGGTCCCAGCAGTGTCGGTGTGGGGCAAGGACTGGGCTCTGCCTAGATGGCCAGCCAGGTCAGCGTCCAGCAGATGCATACACCTCCCAGACAGCTGGCACAGTAACCAAACACCAGCAATTTTCAGAGAAAGACACATCTAATAACATTAATTTTCTTCTAGAACAGACGGTAAGTAACTAAAGCCAGGGTGGTTGGGCTTCGTTGGGATTTTTACCTAATGATCTTCTAGAAAGCAGGTGCACTGGCAGTGATTTTAAGCTTTAGAAAGCCCAAACTGTGACAAAGTAAACCTTTGGTGCTGTGGGGATTTTATAGGGCTGACTACAACAGAATTAATGGTGCTTTTATGGTAGTCAGTTAATGACTGTCAACAGAGTTGATTTCAGTTCAAATTGTAATTTTAAATCAAACTAGCCAGCTGTCAGACACACGAGTGGTGTGGACGGTGCTTCCTGCAGTATTGTGTGGTGTTGCTCCTGCATCCATCATTCCATCAGGTGTGTGTTGGGAGCCAGATTTGAGATTCAGTCTCATACACTACCTAATGCTAATTTTATGGTGATGAAGTCATGATGAGTCACACAAAACCAACCAACTCCCCTCTGCCTACTTCTGTGTTGCAAAACCATTTTTTACTGTACTAGCAAGAACTTCTGACAGTTATATTACAACATCTTTATGCTTTGGCAAAGGAGGAAAGCAGCTGCTTTTATGGATTGATTTGGTACTTACCTCCTTTTGAGCTTCAATACCATGAAAACCCATCCAAAGCCATGAAAAGTTCCCTAATCCCGGGATGTTTTTCTAGGACACAGCAGACCATTTATATGGGGCAAGACAGAATAATATGTTATACTGCACATATCCCTCAACAGTTCTTCCAGAGTGTCAGTTGCATGAGCTTTGAAAGTGAACAGTGAAGTGTCTGTATTGGTAAATATGTCTCTATAATGGTCGTGCATTATTCATGATAGCTTACTCTTCTCAGCATCTTTAACATCACTTTTGAAATACTCAAATGTGCCAAAACTACTCTTGTAGATTTATCTAACTAATGTACTTAAACTGGAAGGCGATGGAAAATAAAATAGTCTGATCTACCTCTATCTAGTATATTGCAGCCACTCTGAGATGAAGACGTGTTCAACCATCACCCCGGCCTAAGTGTATCTCTTGTTTAGTTTTCCTAATACTTAAAATTGCAATGGTTGTCAATTTTAGCAAGGTACTTTCTCAAGACATGAGTAATTTTTTCCTTTGTACTTTTCTACTGATTAGCACACCATGAATATTACTTAAAACTTCTAATTAAAAAACCACACAAGACATTTTAATTATATTTAAGCGCTGGAGACTACGAGGGTGGCCTTAGCAGAAGAACTTGGATGGGTGTAACAGTCCTCCATAGTACTTTCTTTCAAAAGCTCTGAAAAGTCTTAAAAGGTGCAAGACAGGTGTTATTTACTTTATAAGATTGTAAAAGGGAAGAGCTTTTCTAATGACTCAGTTATCAGAGGAAAAAATAGAGCCAAGGAGTCCTCACTGCTGCTCTTGTCCTCTGAACCAGTTCCTGCTGCTTCAGCATTTGAATTAGTTTTGAGCTCAGTTTCTCACTGAGCTGTTTGATATTTATTTGGCCTGGGCCTGAGCCTGGCATGTAGTGTCTCAGTTCCAGAAGGTCTTTCTTTCCCACACAGATCTAAAGAAAAACTCAGATTTAATCTTCAGGTATGAGGGAAAATTCTGGGTTCGTTTTTTGTTTTGTTTTGTTTGTTTGTTTTTTTAATAGATGTAGCTTGAAAAGCTTTGAAACCAGTGAGGACAATAATAGAATGTGTTTTTGTAAACATGTTTGAAGACCAAAGTCATTATGCAATCATTAATAAAACCTTGTCATGCAGTTGAACTGTGTGGTGTATTATCAGCTAGTGTTAGCTAAGGAACTTTCAATTTGCTACGTATTCTAGCTTTTTGTGCAAGAACTGCTTAATTTGGAGCTTTAGAATTTAATTAGTAAAGGGATCATATTGCCGTTATTAGATTTCTGAAGAGGTCAACAATAAAACACAGGCAAGCTATCAGCAAGGGGAGGGAATACATGGAAAGAAATCTCCCCACTCTCTCTCGCATAGCTCCCAGGAGTCAGTGAATTACAGGCTTCCTGAGCAGGCAGATGACTATTGTCAGTTATCTGCTGTAAAGTTGTCTAATACCTTTTTGAACCCTTTCCTGCTTTTTGCTTCCACTGAGTTGTGGTAATCAGTTCCACAGTCAAATTACTTGGAAAAAAATAATTCCAGACTTCCTTTTGTTGCTTTGAATGTATTGTCTGATTATTTCACTGTGTAATGTGAGAAGGAATGGCTTCCGTATGAGAGGAAAAAAATACAGATTAAGATGGAAGATGCAGGGAAAACGAACTATTACACATCTGTGTAGTAGTTTCTCATCTATTCTTCATATCTCTTCCATTTCCATTAAATATTTCAGAGATGGGAAGACCACAACTTCTGGCTGTATTTAAATGTGGATGGTGCTGGGGTTTGTGCAGTTTCATGACAATAGTTTCTGCTCCGATGTCAGTATTTTCCTAAAATTCCTCACATTCTGCTTGACTTCTTATTGTGGCTCAGCATTGAACCTGTAGTTCAAGGAAAGTATCCGCAAGTCCAGATCTATTTTCTGAGTGGGGATAACCACTTTAGAGACTATGACTCGATACTTTAGCAATGTTCCCTAAGTGCATTATTTAATGTTTATAGACATGGGACTTCAACCCCCTATTTATCTATAAGAGTATTTTGCCACAACTCTGTTCAGCCATTTAAGGATTTACTATCCTGAAGAAAATTTTGTCTTTTCCTTTAAACCCTTTCAAGGTTATCGGTGAGTAATTCTACTGTGTACACTCCATAGTGATGAAACTCTAGTATAAAGATCTATCAGTCTGGTTTCAAATGATTGCATGGTTAAAAAAAGTAAAGATGTGTCAGATAGTTTCTTTATAATTAACTAACACAGTAGAGAAAGTCAAGAGAAAGTCCAGTTTCTTTTGGAATTAGTTAACAAAGTATTTAGTTTAGAGAAGACTCTCAGGGCCAGCACTGACCAATTTTCTCAATTTAACTGACACTGTCCACTTGATGTCTTTATGCATTCATAAGTCCTTAAAGTTCAGTAGGGCATGACTTGGTGTTCTGCCACACTTCTGTAACTGATTATGGTTTAAGAAATGATAAGGAAGCTGCTCAGAGTGAAAACCTCAGAAAAAAATATCCTGGATGAAACTTTGAGAAAGAAAAGAGGAAAAAAAAAATATCTGAGCAGTCTGAAGTTTGGCCAGTACACCTGGTAAAGTTTCACAAAGAAATCTATCTCACATGTAGGGGTTCATTTGATTTCTTTTGTTGGTTGGTTTTTTTCTGTATAGAGCAAAAGGGACAAGTAGCTCTTGTGTTGTAAGCAGTCATGGCAGCAAGATTCCTCAGATGCTTGCTTTCCATTTCTCTCTAGATTTGTATTTACATTTTGGACCAGGAATCCCATAGAACTGTGTCAGTTTAACCATGGATGAAAGAAAAGAAACCATACTCAATAGAGTGGTGCTCATGTTATATGATGTTGTAGGTGCTCCCTACCTTACAGAAGGCATCTGAGCCTAATGGATGATTCCACATGTAGAGCTATTTAATTTACAGTCAGGGAGACCTAGATAGTCTTCAGATTAATTAAAGTCTTTCTGGGAAATAGAGAACATGGAAATTCCATGTCCTGCCTTTTCTCCTACCACCTTTATTGTTCTTGTGACTTTGAGCTCTTCCTGAAGTCTTGGTGGCTGTGCTAATGGGTATGAGTTTAAACAAGTGCCTTTCCTATGGACATAAATTAATGTTCGTGTGAATACTGTGTTTTATTGTAGATACACATTCTTACTTTTTTTTAATCATGCATTTTTTTAGCTGTGTTCTAATGTTTGTGGAAAATACATAGTACATTTTTACCTTGAGTTTGTGTCCTGGTTTGACTTAGAACAGAACTAATTCTGTTCAGTGATTATACTTTTCAACTCAGTCTCTTTTAAGTAATTGCACTTTCTGAAGTTAACAGCATATTTTTGCAATTTCTACTGTGCAGAAAAGCTCTTGCTTATATTTGTTCCTGCACAGACCAAGGTCACTGCTAAATCTTCTGTACCACTTTGAGGGTGCAGAAGGTAAAAGAGCTGCACCTGTGGGGAGGAGCAGCCAGGACAGGTGACCCCAAACTGACCAATGCGGTGTTCCATCCCACATGTCATATTCTGTATAAAGCTGAGGGATCACAAGGGTCAAGCTCTCTTCCTCAGTGGCTGGCATCTGAGGAGGACTCAGTCTGTTCTGCTTTCAATGCTGATCCATGTGTTCTGAAATCCAGTTCCCATCTGCCACAGAGTCCAGTCCTGGACTTCCTCAGTGCCTGCTTGGCAGCATCAGTGGTGACAGTGACATAATTGCCATTGAGGGATTGGGTTTGCTGTTGGTTTTGTATATGTTTCATTTTATCGTTATAATTTTCATTAAAGCTGTTTTAGTTTTCCTTTTTCAATCCATAAGCCTCTCTTCCTTATTCCCTTTCTTGCCGTCTTTGGGAAGGGAGAGGGGTTAATAGAAAGCATCTGTCATTTGTCTAGTGGCCAGCCCAGCTCTGAGCCTTGACAGTTAGATTTTTATCTGTCTTTTGTAGAGAGTGTGGTTACATTTTCTAGTTTTTCGTATTTGCAGTAATCCATTTTATTGGAGCCTAAGCCCATTTCAATGACTCTGTACTTCCATAGTTTGCACCTTCATTTATCCTACTGGGTAATACACATTATCTTATGTTCAAGTTCAAGCTGGTTAGCTTGTGTGCAAATTCTCAGTCTTCGGGTTACATATACGGAAGGTTTTTAAGTTTTTCTCTGAAATCATAGAGTTGGAAAATTCCTTGTTTTTCTAATATGCAAACTGACTGATGCGTACCATCACCTGATTCCAGCAGCTGAGGCTGTACAAAAACCACTAGTTATCATGATGAACTAAAAGATCTGGCCACACTGAGGTCAAGCCTTATGAGTTTGAGGCTTTCACAGAATCACAGAATCATTTAGGTTGGAAAAGACCTTTGGGATCATCGTGTCCAACCATTAGCCCTACTCGACAAGTTCACCCTTAGACCATATCCCCCAACACCACATCTAAGTGATGTTTAAACACATCCAGGGATGGTGACTCAACCACCTCCCTGGG
>WUAM01000323.1:11751298-11783248 GCA_024336885.1 Actenoides hombroni
AAGGAAAGGAAAGGAAAGGAAAGGAAAGGAAAGGAAAGGAAAGGAAAGGAAAGGAAAGGAAAGGAAAGGAAAGGATTGTTTTCTCCTCAACACCAAATTCAACTTGACCAAATTACACCATGTATTTCATTTTAGTCATTAGTTCAGTCAGGTTTTGCCTTGAATGTCATTCTGTGCTGCACAAAGTTTGGTATTTTGAACACATGTAAAGTCAAAGCTGTGTATTGAGATGGAGCTCAAGAACCTGGAAGTACACTATTCCTTCTCGAATAAATCTATTCAGCCCTGTAGACTGTGCCCATTAGTGGCCGCAGAAGCAGAAGACAGAATCCTTTTACTCTGCATGGGCAGAGGGCACACACTTGATAAATGAATGGAGAAGCCTGTGTTGGCTTCAGAGAAGGAAACAAAAGAACCAGAGGAAGAGCAATGAAAAAAGAGATTGTCAGGGGAAACTGCTGAAAGATTAACTGTAGTTTTCCACTGCTTATTTTATCTGTTGGGATTTTTGTTGTTGTTGTTTGTTTCTTTCTTGTACCTATACAAGTGGATTCCTGTAGTAATACATCCTTTTCCCCCCCCTTTTTTTTAAGAACTAATTTTAAGGGACTCTCAAAAATACATCAGTGTAAATCATGTCTCCTTTTATGAATGTAGTTCAGCTTTCAGACTGTGTATGTATCAGAGGAAGAAGTTGTGTCAGTGGAAGGAGAGAACACTTTCATCGAAAGATGGCATGGTTGTCCTTGCATGACTGTCATCTAGTTCATTGATCTGACTTAAGTTCAAAATTTGCACATCTGAGGATCCTTCTGCACCTCACAATATAGAAACCTTCAAAGACTGGGCTGATGTTTGCTTCATGGGTTTAAACCTCTCAGTGTGAAAAGCATTTCGTGGGAGTGTGGAGGAGGAGAACAGAGGCTGAATCTTCTAACAATGATGAACCTGCCTCCCGTGGTTTGGCTTTGAAACCCTTGGACTTTGGAAAAGTTCAGAACCAAACCTGCCTGCTCAGGTTCTTCCACGAAATAAAATTTTTGTGATTTTCAGAACAGTACTGGAAGCTGATACAAGACGAGCGTCCTCTGTTAACAGTCGCTATTTGATTTCTTGTGACTCTGCACATTTATTAAAAGTGATGAAATTTAATGAAGATGTAGTCTAAACCTATCTGTAATTTACACAGAGTTTACAGCAAACTCTACCAATATGCAGAGTTCACATTAATGGACCAGTTTTTCCTGTAGGTTTCTCTGCTTGGCTTTCATCCTGGCTGTTAGGTAAAATTAAGGCCCAGAAAATCGGATTATTACATCCCAAGGGGCAGGACTGATAAGCAGCACATGATTGTTGATCTGCTTGCTACCCGGCGTTGGTGGTGTTTGAGGTGCTGCTAGATGCAAAGCCAATTTGTTAACAATTAGTGCTCATTAGAATCATTTCCTGTTATCGATTTTAAATGTTTGACAAAGCACTTTTGGGAAACTGCACCCAAAAAAATAAATAGTAGCTGTACATCAGTGCTTAGTAATTACAACTCTTTAGGGCCCAGTGTCAATCTTAACTAACTGGTTTCATTGGTTTCCAAGTAATTATTTCTGCTTTAGATCCCACCTGCTATCCCCTCCAGATTAAAGATGCTTTGAAATGGGGACATAGTTCTTGATTAGCAGAGTTGCTGAGAAAGGAGTGGTGAAACAAAAGCAACTTTTTTATTTTCTGTCTTGGTTTGTCATGGTGTGGGCTTTTTATCTTGCATAACTACCAATGGATTACACAATATACAGTACAGGAATTAGTGTCAGCCTGGAATTAAGTGTGATTTCCATTGGCCTTAACATTTAACATGTGGGTTTAATTTTAGATGCATCCTTGCCTTTATACACACATTGAGAGTTGTGGAACCATTAAAATCTAATTTACAAATGGTAAAATTAGATATAATGGCATGTTGTAATAAAAGCTTTAGATATCTAGGAGTCCAAGAGGGTCTCTCTATTGAGTTTCTTAGAAATTGGGGCTATAAGTACTATTAATCTGTTTTACATGACAGAAGAGACTTGAATGCAAGATTATTTAATAAATATTACAATGTGTGTATATATGTAAAAAGCACCAGATCAGGCACACCTATGTTTCCACATATACTGGATATGCCTGACGAGTTGTTATATGCTCATGGCTTTTATGAGTACGCTGGAATTTGGGCTAAATTTGGCAGTGTCAGAGGTGAAGCTAGCAGTATAGCCATCTGGGTTAATTTTCTCTCCTTCCTTTTTTGCTTTAAGATTTTTGCCACATCAGCTCAGATTTCCCAAGCTCTCTCCTAAAATGCTTGCAGATATTTTAAATGTATTCCTTGATCCCTGTTGCACAAGGTGGAGACCTAACATAAGATTTGACTTGTGCCTTTCCCACCTCCATTCATGAATTAGTCTCACAATTACTGTAAAAATTAAGGCGAGTGTCAGTGAAATACATGAGGCTTAGTCCCTCTAACCTTAATAAACAGAGATGCTATTGACACAAGTGAATTTTGTTTAACCACAGTACATTTGCTTCTTAATTAGTGAATATTCATCTGTCATCAGCAGCAGCTATGACACCCCTCCCCGCTAACACGTTCTGTCATAAATAATCAATGAGAGGCTATTAATATTCATGAGTGAGAATCTGTGTAGTCATGTGCACTGATGCGGAGACAGGGGGAGTGTTGCCATGAACTGAGTCGAAACTCTGTGTGTGTGTATACGTGAGTGTAAGATAGTTAGGGAAAGGGAAGAAGAGCATGCTGCTACACACTGCCCTGCCTTGTGCTTCCAGCTAACAGTGGCGTGCCTGTGTTTCGGTGCTGGAGTGACTGATGAAAAACAGTAGTCAAGTCTGGAGGGTGATTCCCTGTCAGTGCATTTGCCTTTCAGTGCTGGGGAAATTAGAGGCTTTGCTCTTGTGTTGCTTATTAGGATGGGCTGCAATCTGTGCACTTTTCAGAAGAGAGAGGAGCACTACAAACTGCTCTATGAAGTTTCACAGGTGAGTGTAGAGGATATTACCAGCGTCTCCAGGGTAAAAATATGTGTTCATTACAGCGAGTAAGTAGAGATGCTTTTGTTTTGCTTTCCCTTTTTTTTTCTTTTCCTTTGCAAAATTGCTAGCTAAGTTGTTGGGCTGGGGGGAGGTTGGTAATTATTAGTATTTTGGGTGCCTGTTGTTTTCTGTTCGTTTGCCACTCCCCCTTCAGATGACTTCCTGTGGGATTCTTTTAACATTTTTGTGCATCTTCTGCCAAGTTGTCAGTCATAGAGTGGCAGTCTCACTGAACCATGTTGGTGATGTTTTAAGGGAGCCCTTGGCTTTGGTAACAAAACTGATTTCAGATAAGTTGCATTGCTGCCTCAGAAAACGTTATGTCTATGATCTCAGGTATTTCTAAGTTGGGGAACAAAGTTTTTATGTCATGTGTGTGCTGGCCAAGAGGTATGTTCAATTTTCAGATTAATTAACTAAAATTGAAATGATTCTGAAACATGCTTGTCACCTTTAAACAGGTACTGAGTACAACAGGGTTTCCATGGCTGAGGTGTGCTGCTTGTTCATTCATTGTATGTGCATTATTTCTGTTTACTACTAGACAAAGATCTTAATCCCATCTAGAAATTGTGGTATCTCTTTCAGCATCGTAGCAGTGTGAGTAGCAGTGCAGCAGTGTGCTGCTAACATGTTCCCAGCTCCTTCAGAGTAAGATGAGAAAAGACGAAACAAGCACTTACCATAATAGCCCATAATTCTTGCTCGGATCCTATTGAATCAGTGTTTGATTTGCAGCTTTTTGTTTGTTTTTTTTCCTCTTGGCACAGCAGACTCTTGCATACTGAAGTTTAGTGCCTTTCAGCATCTGTTCTCTCCCTCTCTGTAATTTGTCCTGGCTTTGACACATTGCCGTTGACGGAGGCTGAACGCTTGCAGTCTTGGACTGCGTTGCTGCTGACAGGCAGCACGGAGGAGCAAAAACAGCTTATGGTGTTGGTGGTCTATTGGCACAGCAGCAGCTAAGTGCCCATTGCCGACTAGTTCCCTCCAAGTTCCTCCTGACGTGATTCATTTCACAGTGGGCTAATTACAAAGTGGATTCTCTACACATGAAGCAGCCTCCTCAGTTGCGGTGTTAATGCACATTTTCATGGTAATGTGATCAGAGCCTCATTAGCCAGTTTCCAAAATGATCCTCTGCATTAATTAAAAATAAAAATGACTCTTTTTATCACCATAGAGAGGAAGAAGAAGATTAACATTGTTAATTACTGCTGGGGCCAATACCTCTGCATCATTTTTTACCACAGAACCAGCAGGCATATTCAATCCTAAAAGAGTGTCTGTTTGCAGGTAACTTGCCCGTTGCCTTGCCTGGTGAAGCTGGTCTCTAGGTGGAACACTTCCCTTTAGTTCAATACTTAGATGTAATCCCATCATCATGTTTTCTTACAGCAATAGCACAGGGAAAAGCATAGCAGCCCGTTTTCCTCTTCTCCTGTTCCCCCTCCCAAGACCTGGATTGCCAAAGTGATCTGAAAGTCTAAAATGGAGAGAGTGGAGTAGGTTGGTGTTTGCTTTTCCATGCCAGGTAGTAAGAAATGCAGGTTGTGCTTTGAAGGGGGTTAGACATTTTTTTAAAGGGCTGCATGTATGTAGGGGAAAAAAAGAGGCTGTGCCTGGTTTCTAGTGAATGCATTTTCAAAATATTCCTTGCAGTAATGTTGCATAATAATAAATGCTATTGAAAAGATCAGCAAACCCAGAGGTGGGGTTTTCAAGAGATTCTGAAGAAATTCTTCCCTTTATCTGTTATCTTCTCTGCTGTTGAGCTGAAGTGTCTGTGGATGTGTATAACCAATGTGCAAAATGAACTAAGGCTTTCACTTTTTACTCTGGTTCTTGCCAGATAAAGTGTAATCCCTGGGAGGATCTGAGCACATTTCCTTGGGGAGCTGAAAAGCAGTGAGCCTGGTGCTGCATCTTGTGCTGTTAGAGAAATGTCACTGATAAGGTGCAGAAGGAGAGCAGAGAAATGACTTAGTGTGCGTGCTGCCAGATCCTGTGTTCATCTGTAAACTCGTCCCTATCTTTGTTTCAGTGTGTGCAGGTCAGAGCCCAAAGGATACTGAGCATATTTTTAACCAGGTGCTACAGTAGAGATCAGGTAGTATCTCTCACCATAGCTGCTTCTGTGTACAATACTGATTTGCTGCTGTGGAGGGGAGCAGCAGTAGAATATGATAAATTAAATTAAGCCAAGGCAGGCATTACTACTTGATTTGCAAATCCCTTTTTAACTCTCCAGTCCTGTAATTCCTATACCACAACCTTGGCTCTTTCATCTGCATGATTTCTGGAGAGCTTGGGACAAGTTAGCCTGTCGGGGACATGAACTGACTGAGGATGAGCTGTGGCTCACTAGCATATGGATCAGATAGATTAATTTATATTCATATAAGAAAGCAATCCTCGCCTTGTCTCTCACCTTTCCTTTGCTAGGCTACCTGATACTGTGGGTGGTCCATGTACTCATGTACGTAAAAATACAGTAAACAAAGGAAAGAGTGTTTGCAGAGGAAAACCATGCAAGTGTTTACAGTGAGGCGTGTTTTCTGCTACTGTTTGTAGTGAAGTCAGATTCAGCACTGAAGAGCTTTTTGTTGTAGAGCTGCTGGGAAATTAAGATGTCGATAGAAAATGTATCATATCTCGCTGTTCTCCCCACCCCCTTCCTCCAGGCTCATTTGCCTTTCACCGAGATAGCAGTTCAGAGACCATGGCTCTCTCCAAAACCTGCAAACATTTGCTTGCATGACAGGCTTTTATTTTGATAACTGGGATTAAAACAAAGTCAGTAGTCGTGTTTCAAGAATGAAAGCTTTTGAGATACAATTATGAATTGGTGAAGGACCCTTTTGCTTCAGAGTGCCTCTTCACCTGTCCTCAGGGTGTAAGGATGGCTCAGCTTTACTTCTTGACTTGACCAAGAGAAGCTATCAGGCATAGCACACACACACACGCAATTCCTCTTCTGCCTACCAGTGGAGAAATGGAAGATGTCTCAATCTGAAATTTATGGTCTTACATGCTATTTTGTGGGGCACTTTATTATTATTTCCTGTGTGCTGTACAAGCAGGATTGAGCTAATGAGTGTGCAGCTGGGAAGTCTACATCAAGTCACTTAAACAAAGTGGGACCTGGTGTGTGCTCATTTCCATTAGGAGCAGACCTCTGCAATTCTCAGCTGATTTTCTCTTGCACTGCTGGGGTGAAAGAAATGAGTTTAAGTCATTTGTTAGCTGCATGATGAGGACACTTCCCATTTAGTAGGAAGGGATAAGAGAAACGTGGCAAGGGTTGGAGGGAATGAAACTGAAGCACCATCTGATCAATCCTCAGCAGTGATCTTCAATAGCCTTGTGTGAGACTCAAGAAAATACTATTTTTTTCACAGAATTCTGTGGATATCATATGGAACTAATTTCTGTTTACTGGAATTTTTATGCTTTGTTTTCAAAATGTGCAGTTAGCCCAGAGAGAAAGAGGGGATGGAGAGAGAGAACAGTTTTGGAGGTCAACCAGAAAACCAGTGTGAACTTCTTTTTTGAGTTACATGTTAAGAAGCAGTCCTGGCTCAGGTGAGCTTAGAACTCAGAACTTAGAGGGAGAAGGGAGAAAAGCTAGAAGGGAAAACAGGCAATCTGGGATGGCTCACAAAGTCAGTGGTGTAGCTGGGATTAAAACTAGTAGGTTGCACATTTATATTTTACATTTGACTGGAGATGTTAGTAGAGCATGCTTGCAGTGTTTTTAAATCCTCTGAAGACTGATTATGCAGTTTGCTTCCCATGTTGGTTTCCATAATTAACATAAAGCTCAAATTTTCACAAGTTTAGAGTTCTGATTTTATGTTCATTTTTGGTATCTCTTGGGCTACTTGAAGTACTGAGTTTTAGTGGTACATCTCTTCAAATTCAAAGGTGTTCACAAGGGGAGACATCAAGCCTGTCCACTGAAAAAGCAGGGCCACTTCTGTGTTTTTTTTCAGGAGATGCTGCTTATAGCTGACATTGGAATAAGGAAAGTAGATTGAAGGCCAAGCAGTGTTCCATGTCACTGGGACCCACCTTCTCTGATCTTGAAGTTTGTGTTTATTCAAAGGATTAAAGAGACTAGATGATATGATCTTTATTTTCCTGCTGAACCAACCTCCAGCCACTAGTATTCATTTTTGGTACTTACGCCATGTGTGGTATTTTCATGACAACTCCACGGTATGGTCTTGGCCATTAACTCTCATTCTTTTCTGGATATACTTGCCAGCAGCTTTTGTGTCACCATTGTTTGCTGTATATCAGTGTCACCTCAAAATGCTCATGAATTTCATCAGCAATGGAGAAGTACTATCTTTGCTGCATCAGCACAAACACATTTTTTTGGGTCCGTTTATAAATTCTACTTTTAATAGACATTTTGTGGCAGGACATTTTTACCGCTGGAGAATATGAAAGGAGAGAATTCTAAATTTAATATATGGAAATAAGGTGAATTATCTGAAATTAATTAAAGAAGTAGCAAAAGTAGGTCTGGTTTGATTTTACTGCATTTCCTAGATTTTCCTTTTTGCAACTCTCTAAGTTTTTAAACAAAACAATTGAGGATGCCCTGATTCTCTTTTTTTCCTAAGCAGCACTTCTGAATACTGATTTATCTATTTGAAATGTTAAAAAATATATTTTATATATAAAGGAGTCAACAGACTTACAGGAGTACTGTTTCCTCTCAGTTTGACTGAACAATTTTAGAGCTCTGCTCTATGTAATTCCCCTCAAAGCTGCACTGTCTCATATTAGTAGAGCAAAGTATTTATGGTAACACCATAATCAAGTAAAGCTTGTCATACGTTTCTAGCCGTGTCCTAGAAACTTGTTTGGAATTACCTTAAAGAACCTCTGCTGAACTGAAAAGAATTTTAAAATTGAGTTCATAAAAATTGACTTCTCCTACAGATAAGAGATGGTCTTCATGGTTAGGCACAGCTTTACTGGTTCTTCTGTTTCCTTACTTATATACTTTACATGGATATTAGAGGAACATTCATCTAAATAAGTAATCCCATTGCCATAAAGTTCCTTCAGGCTGTACTTAAAGACACCAGTGTTGTGGCATTGCTGACAACTGAACACTTGCTTCTGGTGGAGGAGCTGACCATACCACCCTGGGTACTGGTCTGTGAACCTAGGAAGCATTGACTGCCCAGCAGCAACTGACCCCAGAGCACCAAGCACCCACGCCTCAGCTCTGTGCTTTGAGTCACTACATGCCAGTTGCTTAAAAGATATGATGCATCTGAAAGGCCACCTCTTGTCTGGATTTAGGCTCTCACCACAGAGCTGTGTTTAGATGTGAAGGCTCCCTGAGGAGTCCTGGAGGATTATGCCATGGGGGTTTGGGTCTGTTATCACATAGGCTGCTTAAAATAACCAGGCCTGGCCACCCAGGTGGATGGTGACTGTAGAGAAGACACCTGTGAATACAACTAGGCATGTAAGGAAGTTCTCATCTGATTTCCTAAAAGCCTAAAGTTGCTAGCAGGATTTGGGGGATGATTCTTTTGAACATGACACCAGAATTATATGCTAAGTACATAAGTGTTGTGTTTGATCTCATGCCAACTACCTTTGATAAAATGCCTTTTTTTATTATTTTCTTATTTTCCTGATAAAATCCAGGAAATTCTGAAGTGTTGTCACTGACTTCACTGGGGCCAGACTTTCATTTTCTGTCCTTATTTACTGTCTTTTAAAAGACATACAGTTCCTGCGCATACCTCAAGAGGAAGGATAAATAAAGAGTCCTGAGATAAGAAAGCAGACAATAGTATGTGAGATAAGAATTCAGGGGATGGGTACAACAGAGGCAGCTATAAAAAGCGTACTGAGATTATATCAGTTACCCGCAGGGATATGCAATGCCATGAAAATAAAAAAAGAGTGGTTGAAGTACTGAATAGCATGATTTTCTCTGTCATTTTGCTGTTCCTTACATCTTGAATTGAACAATGGGGATTAAGGATTCTTCTAATGGTCATATATTTATACATTTTTTTACAGAGCCATCCTTTCTTGAGGATTGCTTCCTGATGTGATTTGGTATGGATATAATCCTCAGGCCTAAGGCAAAACATGTCTACATGTGAGCCTTATACATCAGTGAAGCGATGAAGCCAATCTTGCTACCTTGAGCATTCGCAGACTGATAACTGCCAAAGGAGCATATTTTAGGGGTTCAGTATTTTCGTTTGTGATTCTTTGAAGTGGAGGGGCATCAAAATGTCTGCCAAACTCTCTGCCAAGTATATGTGAAGAGTTAATTGGCAGTATGTTGTTTCACCAGTTTAGTTTTCTCTCAAGGTTTCCTGTGGGTGGTGTGTTTGAGATGGCAGCAGGACGCAACCAGCAGCTTCCCTGGGTCTTAAGGAAAGGGGGGACAGGTTTCTGAAGCTAAAAAAGCTGCATTAGGAGGGATGGAGGTAGAAGACCACTCTCCTTGGGACGCCTGGGAGCAGCATCTCTCTCTTCCCCATTGATCTCTCCCTATGTGGGGCTATGGGCTCCCAGCAGTTGGTTTTATTGCTTGTTTCTGCCCTGTGACATTTCTAGCATCACGTCCAGGCTGTGTCTGTGTTGAGACAGGTCCCCATCATCTTCCTCTTGTCAAGAGACATGTACAGCAGGGCTTGGCGATAACCAGTGATTCTTCCACCCCCAGGGATTTGGTGAGGTCTCATAATCTTAAAAAGAAGCTGAAAAATGCTTGGACCTTTGGCTTTAAGTGTGTTTTGACATGTTATTTTAAAGGACATGAACTCTTTGTAATAGTACTTGCTTTTCTGTCCACCCCAGAACTTTGAACACACTGGTTAATTTCAACCAGAAAGTCTTTTCTAATCTTCTAGGTTCATGCAGACTAGTTTGATGAAACTGTTAGGTACACTTTTATTGTTTTCAAGAGCAAGAGGATTTCCTAGTTTGCAAATGTCACCTCAAAATACCAAGACATGAAAGAATTAAAAAGCATAGATGCGGATTATTCTTTATACATTTTGTGGTTGCAGTGAAGACAGTTACTTGCTATTTGATGTGTAGTAAGCATCTCATTTGTTTTACTTTGCTCAATAACAAAAATCAATCTGTTAAGAGCGGGTATTAGATCAGTAACTGTTAAGAAGTTATATTACTTTTTAAATTTATTTTCTTTAATAATAACCAGTGATTCAGAAAGAGAATTTTACAAATACTATAATGCCATGGGCTAAACACAGAAATGGAATTTCAGTGTCTTCATACAGCACAATGCAAACTCTCTCTTAGAGTTGTTCATATTTTGTATTTTAGTTTAAAATACTGATGTGGACAGACAGAGGACAGCTTGGCTGTTTGGTCATTTCTACGTAATAGGATGATGAGCTTTTATTGTTTCACTTGAGGAAGTTAGAAAATTGTACATATCTGTCTTCTGTCAGGTGGAAAAAATAATTTTCTCATTTTCCTCCAGGTTGAAGGTTGAGGGATTTTTTTTGTTTGTTTGGGGTTTTTTAAAACCAACAGAAGCAAACTCTGATAATCAGCAAAGCGAAGCAAAACAAGCATTTGTTTTCCTTTGATTTGTGGTCTGGTTGTGTATAGTAGCAGTTTATTTTGTAGAGGTTTTGTCCAAGAAGTTTGACCTCTGAAACAACATAAGCATGGTGGAATGAGTAATATTCCAAACTACCACATCATACCTAGAATTCCTGTGCTTCGTCTGTATAGATGTCAGAGTTGAGCCTGAGAGAACTCGATCTGCAAAAGTCTACGAATGTCTTTAATTTATTAGTCTAGATACAACTTAGTTTTTGTGTTCTTCACTCAGCCAGAGATTTTTTTTTTTTCTGTCTTGTTTCATATCTCTTAGTATTTGGTGGGGTTTGTTGTTTGGAATTTTTTTTCCTAGCTCCTGGAATCATATTGTTTTGGGAAAAAAAAAACAACCCAACCACTTTTCATTAAAAGTAGCCTCACTTAAGATTGGTGAGGAAAGTTATCAAATATCAATAAGGTTTAGTTTATGGTTTAGGAAATTTGAAAGTAATTGTGATGAACTTGAAAGATTGTTGTTTAGAAACAGTCTATAATTCTTGGGGGTTTGGTTTTCTTCTTCATGTCTAGGGTAGGCATCATTATTTGAGAGGTGAGGCTGAGATGCACCCATATGGTGTTAGCAGCTGTGCATGGCCTTCAGAGGAAGAAAAAGTTTTCTATGGACTTTCAGGGCTTGTCCGCAGGCATCAGTGCCAACAGGAGCCAGCCGTGGCTCTTCAAGCATGTCATGGCATGCTTGATACCCCAGCTAGTTTCTGTCTAGTATCACAGGTTCTGCCCCTGCATCTTCAGACATGACTTCAGAGACCATCCTGCTTGAAAATGTAGCCGGTTCTGTGCCCATGTGCAGCAAATTGGTGAGGTTTGTGGGAAGGACCACAAACTTGTTAGGTGTTTGGTTGCTCTCTAATGTCAGAAAGATAATGAACTGCAGTGCCAGGATCCATGTCCTGAGGAATAAAAGGAGTATGAGAATGGGTGAACTTCACTAAATCCCTATGAGGATTGAACAGTTGAAATAATTGCAGAAAAGGATTATATTTGGTTACCTGTGATATAACAGAACAATGGACCGACCTATTTAATATGTTTGATTGTATTTGTAATGTGCTTTTTGCATATTATCATGATGGATTTGCAGGGAAAGCTGCTCAGGGAATAATCATTATTCAGGCCTTCAACTTCCTCATGGCTAGAATGTGAAATACTCAGATTCCTTATGATATCCGTGGGCATATGCACTGCCAGCTCAAAGCAGATTTTAATGACAAGAAAAGATAGAAGAAAGGGTCAATTATTAGTTAAAGTTGAGCATTTGGAATGCTTTCACAAAGGTCAGGGTTACTAAATGTGGGGGTGGCATCTCTCATTGCAATATGGTTTTATGTTGGGTTTTGTTTTGTTTTTTTAACTTGTCACATAGTCTACTATTACAGTCAGGAAAGACAGACTCGTAGGTTTATAATTGGGGAATTTCAGAAAGTGTGTGTGGCATCTAAATTGTTTTTCACTGAGAAATATAATGCCATAAAAAAAAAAATCATAGAAAAAATTAAGTATTTCATCAAAACATGGTCTTAGAGGAAGAACACAGGAAAGAAATTTCTATAAATGTTTGTCTAATATTATTTATACATCATCATAGTGAAGTATTTATGTTGATTGACTTTTGAAACAGCTTATATTCAGTAGTTTTTTAAATGGTGTGTTATTTCACATAATATGAAATTTGGAAGCCAAAAGTGAATCAAGTATTCTTCTATCTTAAAATGTCTTGCTCTTTCCAGAGTTGGGTGTACTGTTTGTCAAATCTCAAACCTTCTCCTGACATGGAATTCCCATCCTCTCTGAATTTCCCATTCTGAGATATGTGACTTACTGTGGGGAAACTCCTCCCTATGTATAATTTTCTTTACCAACATATGCTTCTTGTAGAGCTTTTGTTAGAGAGCGTTCTCATATCTTGTAGGAGAAAAGGGAAGTATATATAGCAAGAAGCATTTATGTAAACAGTTTCCAATGAGATACTTGTTAGAAAAGGAATGCACCATCACCTTCATGGTGTATGTTGTGTTGCCATGTTGCTCTGTTTAAGAGAATGTGCTAAAAGCTGGCTTTTTGCTTTCTGGATATTGCATGCCACTGGATGGGTGACTGTGATGTATTGAGGCATAGGGCCTATTTAGCACAGCAGTGGGACCTGGGGGTCTGGCTCTAATTCCTTCTCTTCAGTATATTTCAAGAGGTTCTGCTTTCTCTTTTCCCTTTCTGTTATAAAGTTCTGCATTATTTAAAGCTTTAAAGATTACCTGTAGAGATCTTGGCAAATGGCTAGGAAGAAACTGGAATATTATCATCTAATAATGATGATGGTGATCACAATAAGCATTGTAAAATGCTAGATCAATCCACTTAGCAATTATTGGTAAAGTTATAGCACAAGTGGATCGTTGAAGTAGAGTGTAGACCTGTCTGCATTTTGCAATAGCTCTGGAGCCGTGTTGCTTTCTAATTCATATATTTTGTTGTAGTTTTCAAATTAGAGGCTTTTTAGTATGGAGCAGTTTCTAAATATTTATTGATTGATACTGCTTTCTTCAAGTACTAGTGAAAATAGGTGAGTTTTGATACTGATTTATCAGCAGTGGAGTCCTGTTGCTGTCAATAAGTTTAGCATAGGTACAAAGTCTTCTCACTCCTATGAGCATAATATATTTCAAATGTCAGATGTGAATCTTACTAAACCATTTAAAACCTTCTTGATGAAGTAGCTTTAAGTTCTTAATACAGGAGATTGTTCCCATTTATCTCCAAATGACCTCTTTGTCCCTAGATTTACGTATTTTCTTGAATTAAAAATGTCATTTGGTCCTGTTCAGTAGGAGAATGTCTCTGAAAGTCTGACCTGTGGGGAAAATGATGAATAGTGACAGAGGAAGGATTTTGCCCAGTGAGAATACCAAATCATGTAGCACTGTAGTTTCACTTACTAAATATTGTCCAGACTCCATTGTTGAACCCTATGCTGCCAGTGTCACTTTGTCAGGATGTTTTCTGTCCTGTGACTAGTAGCTTCAAATGTACTCATCCATCTTCTTGTCCCATTACATTTCATGTGACTGATGTTCTGCACCCATTAAAATTGATGGGAAAGAACAAAGAGAAGAAAAATGTGCCCTTCAACTGATTATGCCTTTGAAAGAGCAAATGAGACTCTACTGCTATCTAGAGTAAATTGAACAGTTATTCCTGATTTTAACTGTTATTTTTTAACTTTTGTCAATACATATTAGCACTAGATGCCTTATTTTGTTATTTTAATATTGTATTCAGAGCAGTAAGTTTATGTCAATATATTCTCCTTTAATTTTGAGACAGTAAGGGAACATACATTTTAGATGTATCAGCTGCCTCTGGTAATCTTGCCTGTGAGATATTGCTAGCATGCCTGAATACCCTCTCAGGGAAGGATGGAGGCTTGTCTGACAAGCCCAGGCCTTTCCTCTGAGGAAGAACCCACAGGGCTTTGCTCGGCCACAGCTGCTGTGCACAGGGAGTGCACTTGTGTGGGACGTCACAAGGTTCTGCTTGGTGCAGAGTGCTTGCTCACCTTACGCTAAGATCTTCAGGGCAGTTAATGGGAGACTAGAAATACAAAAGCCTTTGTAGTACTGGTTTTATCTTTATTTCATGGATACAAATGGTTTGCCAAAGTTTTAGTCTAATGTTTCAGAGTTAGGTGAGGGCCATTAGCCAGCTGAATGGAGAGAATAGATGTCATATTTACTGACAACCAAAGACAGACCACAGAGGAAAATCAAAAAAAGGGAAGACTCCTGAGTGATCAGTATGTCTAGTTATTTATGGTCTGTATGACAGTCTTCTGAATACAGCAGCCCACCATTCTTTCCCATTTATGCATAGTAATCAGACTGTAATTTTTATTTTATTTTATTTTAATTTTTTTTTAATTTGGGCTTCAATCATGAGCAGTTTCATGTCCCAGAAATGCAACATAATGGGCCCCTTTAGGCTCTCTGGTGCTCTTGTGGTGACTTCAGCAAGTGCTGAATGCAGCTGTTTACTTCCTTAGTGATACTTGAATGCATTAAACTTTATTTCCATGCAAAGTTCAAATATGTTCTAGATTTGTAAAACTCTGTGGTGGGAATTTGAATTTCTTAGACTTTGTCTTGAAGTCGATGCTTTGTTTTCGCAGTTCAGGCTTGGTTAGTGCTCTGTCTGAAGTTCCCAAAGTGTGTTTGGCTTGGGGGCTGGGAAATGCTGCAGAAAGCTCCGAGTCTTGAAAGGCTGTTTCCTGTACCATTATCTGTAATTATTTGGGATTGCTGATAGGCTTCAAGGCCTATTGCTTTTCCAACATTTTTCTGAGGCTGGAGATTACATACTAGAAAGTGGGTAATATTCTTGTGTTGGCAGTGGACTCACTTGGGTTATTATTTATCTATATTTTAAAGACAACTGTTCACATCTATAATTTGTGACAAGGAGCTTGGTTAAGATCAAAATAGGCAAACAAGACTTTAAGAACCTTAATTTAGTAATTTATGAGCTCTCTTGTGCCCTTTAGTTGTTTACTTGACCTCCAGCCGAGAGTGGATTCGTTATTTTAAAGGAACATTCTTACAGATAATTGACTCCTGAAATGAAAGGAAGTTAGGCAAAAATTTAGTCAGATCCTGGTTATGCAGGATAGCTCAGGACTATTCAAGCACATTGTTGCTCTTAATGTTAGAGGCACTTGAACAAATAACCCCAATGTAAACAGGGGCATAAACTTTATGTGCAGGGATTTAATGCTGCTCTTTTACTCGCTGCTAAAATGACTTGGGGAAAAGGGACTGGTGGCAGAAAGCACCTTGTATTTTGTTTAGGACAAAAGTACACAACAGACAGCTGATGCTTTGAAATTTGCACCCCTGTAATGGTAATTCTTTTCCATGCATATGTCTTCAGTGGGATATGAAGAAAAGTGAGAAGTAGGATAGAATTCTCAGCTTACCCTTCTGGATTGCAATGACAGCAGCAGCTGCTGGGAGCAGGTCCCAGTGAATAAATTCTATTGCCAGAGAAAACCACTTCTTATCACTATGCAGAAAGGTCATCATTCAGATAATGCTATTAATTTTTAGTGTGACTTGAGAAGAGATAGGTCTCAGCCTCCCACTTCCCCATACACCAGGAGAGTTTGGTTGGAAGCTGCTCTAAGCCTTGGGCTACAGATTTTCAGAAAAGCTGTTGTTCCCATGTTTTTGATTTGGAAAGACACTGATGATTGCTTGGCTTTTTGTTGTAGTGAGGAAATTCTGAATACAAGAGGGATAAGAAAATTGGATTTCCTTTTATTTCACAGGAATGCTGTACAATAGTTACAGAGTATTTACTCCTATCTCTTAATTTGATTTTCCTACCATCATATCAATCTTTATTCATTGGTGAAACAAAATTATAAAGTATCATAGGTGTTGCTGCTTGTACCTCAGTAACAAGTAAAAGATGGGAAAGAATGGAAGCTTTGAGCTATTCTACAAGATATATTTGCACATTCATCTGCAATGAAATGCACCAGTTGTACAAAGTGTTGTGAGATGGCTCTTCAAGCCATTCCAACCAAAACATCTATTACGGCTCCTATTTTTCTTCCTCTAGTGAAAGATTTTGTATGCATGGTATGGATGTGTTGAATACTCGTAAGTATTGAATTCTGATTGACTAGCTTTCTTTCCGCTCCACAGTACATGTATAATGATTTGAATAATACAAATTGCACTGACATTACTAATCTGTACAGCAGTGTGGAGTAAAACTTTACTGTCTGCAGTTAAAATACTGCGAACATGGTTCCAGTGGTAGGCTGCTTGTTTTTGGTTTTTTTTTGTAGTGGATGGTTATGTCTTTTACCTTGCTGTGAAAGAAATAAATACAGGGATGGTCACCTTGCCTCCCCGTATTGGCATGGTTTTTGTCCAACCGCTGCAGGAGGAAGGGAGAATTGCCCTGGCCTCTACTGAAGCCACTGGTTACAGTAACAATTAAACCTTTAACATAGGATGTTTCTGTAAGTGTAGTGGAGATATGTATTTACAGCAGGAGTAAGTCATGCTTCTTCTAGATTGGCATTACTTTGGGCCCATTTGGAGAAGAGAGAGAGAATTCATCTCCAGAGAGTGTTTTCCTAGCATGCTGCTGGAAGCACCAGGTACTATTTGTTTCCTCTTCTTAGAAACAGGACTGTAGTTTTTAATCTATTTCGTATTCACAGAGCACCTGACACACTTAAATCTATGTTAAGTGCATTATAGGCTGTGTAAATAAATTAGCATTAAAATAATGTATTAGGGATAATCCACAGACTAAAACAAGGCAACAGGGCAGGGCAACATTTTTTCTATAACCTCTGTGAAAGTAAATTCATGGGAAATACTTCCAACCTCTCTATGAGAAGAGTACTAATTTATATTTCATTCACAGACAGCTTCCAGAAGATACGTGACGTAGATAAATAAAGTAATCAGAATAAGATGATGCTAAAAAAATTCATAAATATGTTTACACTTGCAAGTGGCAAATGTTACAGCTTTCAGAGCTGAGAGTATATTCAGGAATGCTGTCCATATGCCTCTATTGGCTGACAAAGTAATGCAGCTTGTGTTACACTAAATGAACATTCAGAGATTGGAAACTTGCCGTTGTTTGAGAATTTAGACCTTACTTGCACCTGTCTACAGAGCATAAACTTCTGATTGTCCTTTACAAATGTTTTAGCTCTAAGTGTTTTCTTAAGTTACAGATACTTAGGTGTTTCTACATTTGCAGCTAGTTGCAGTAGCTTGCATAGTATGGACATAACACGGTTAGATTTCTTCATTTTTGTGAACTGTTATTAAAAACCCCCAAAGTTTAGTGCTGTGGCTATTTATCCAAGAGAAGAAATCATTTTACAGAGCAGGAAACTTCAATTAAATATTGCTCTTTATGCCTTTCCATATGTAACTGATGGACTGGGGAACTGAGAAAGCAAAGTCCTCCATCACCTATATCCAAGAATGTGGAGAGAATACTCATTAAATTAACATTAGTTTAAGAAAAATGAAACTTCCGAGCCAATTACAGTTTACTGTTTAGACTGAAACAAAGAAAAAATGACCTTTGTTACAGAATATGTGACTTGAACAGCCAGTTCCATATAAAATTGAGAAGTTGCAAATGTCCTGCACTTGAGTGATGGTGTGTGTGTGATCTTAGTTCTGCTTCATTAGCCCCTAGTGAATGAGTGGTAAATTTTTCCTGTTTATACATCTTCTGTCAGGGGATCATAAACATAGCCTGACTAGTGCGTGTTTTCACTGCAGCAATTTAATTTATATATTTTTGCAGCTTTGATGAATAGTTTATATTCCACTTGAATAAATTTTTCTTCTTTTCAAATATTCAGATAGGTATTAGCAGTGGTTAATTATCCACTCAGTACCTTTTGTAATAGAACTATCTGTCATTATGGCAAGCTTTTATGTTGTATTTGAGGGATTCAGTCTTCTCAGTAAAATACTGCTTTTGCAGTATGCATGGGAACGATCAATTTTATTTTCTGCTGATTTGATAATTTTCTACTCAAATTTAATCTTCTCTGCTATGGAGTCTGTGGCCAATTGAAAGATTTTTTCCCTCTGCTAATAGAATATCTAATGCTTCTGCGTTTTACTTCCCATTTCTGTAAGTACACCTTCAGATTTTTCTGCACTATGATACTTTAAATCTTCTTTAAAGGGTAAGAAATGTGCAGCTGGGTTATGTTTTCTGTGTCCTTCACTAATTCAAGGATGAAGCATGTTACATCTTCAGCTCCTGGCAGCTGAATGAAGGTGTCAGCAGACATTCTGCACTTTTTTCTGATAATAGCGTATCAGTCCTAGATGAAGACTGTGAAGAAACTGTCTGAGCTTTGGATGACCTTAAACTCAGTGGTGCATCATAGAATCATAGAATGGGTTGGCTTGGAAGGAACCTTAAAAATCATCTAGTTCCAACCTCCCTGCTGTGGACAGGGACATCTTCCACTAGATCAGGTTGCTCAAAGCCCCATCCAACCTGGCCTTGAATTTTACACGTCTGGAAAAAGATGAGGGAGAGAGAGGAAAGATACTTTGGAAATGACAAGTTTCTAAACAGAGCTGACATAGGCATGACTTAAGGACTATCTTTTTAACTATTATTGTAAATGCCTGGATTCTCTGCTGCATGATAACTGCTCTCCTAATCAAAGTAAGACCATAAATGGGAACAAACTGGAAAATAACAATAGATAGTATGAAAGCCTAGAAGCTGTTTTGAAAACTGGTTGCTGATTCCTTACTACTGACTATTCATAGAATCATTTAGGTTGGAAAAGGCCTTTAAGATCATTAAAAACTGGTTAACTGGCAGTCATTAAGACTGCCAAGTCCACCACTAAACCGCACCCCTAAGCGCCACATCTGCATGTCTTTTAAATACCTCCAGGGATGGTGACTGCACCACTGCCCTGAGCAGCCTGTTCCACTGCTTGACAACCCTTTCTGTGAAGAAGTTCTTCCTAATATGCAACCTAAACTTCACCAGGCACAAAGTAAGGCCATTTCCTCTTGTCTCATCACTTGTTACTTGGGAAGAGAGACTGACCCTCACCTAGCTACAACCTCAGGTAGTTGCAGAGAGCGATAAAGTCTCCCCTGAGTCTTCTTTTCTCCAGATTAAACAAACCCAAGCTCTCTCAGCCACTTCTCATAAGACTGGTTCTCTAGACCCTTTACCAGCTCTGTTGCCTTTCTTTGGACATGCTCTAGCACTTCAATGTCCTTCTTGTAGTGAGGTGCCCAAAACTTAACATAGTATTTGAGGTGTGGCCTCACCAGTGCGGAGTACAGGGGTACAATTCCCTAATCCTGCTGGCCACGCTATTTCAGCCAGAATGCTGTTGGCCTTCTTGGCCACCTGGGCACACTGCTGCCTCGTATTCCTAGCAGCTTTGCACCCACAATTCCCCAAGCCTTTAGCATTGCAGGGGTTTGTTATAGCCCAAGTGCAGAACCCAGCACTTAGCCTTGCTGAATCTCATACCATTGGCCTTGGCCCATCGATCCAGTATGTCTAGATCCCTTTGTAGAGCCTTCCTACCCTCCAGGAGATTAACACTCCCACCTGACTTGGTGTCATCTGAAAGCTTACTGTGCATGTACTTGATGCCCTCATCCAGATCACTGATGAAGATATTAAACAAGACTGGCCCCAAAACTGAGCCCTGGGGGACACTGCTTGTGACCAGCTGCCAACTGGATTTAACTCTGTTCACCACAACTCTCTGGTCTCGTCCATCCAGCCAGTTTTTAACACAGTGAAGAGTCCACCTGTCTATGCCATGAGCTGACAGCTTCTCTAGCAGAATGCTGTGGGAGATGGTGTCAAAGGATTTACTAAAGTCCAGGTAGACAATGTTCACATCCTTTCCCTCATCTATAAGACACGTCATCTATGCTTTGACCACTGTTCTACCAAGGTAATGCAAACAGACTGTATAATATAATAAAGCATACAGGCCCTAATAGCAAGCCCTGGGGAACACCACTTGTGACCCGCCATGAACTGGACTTAACTCCATTCACCACCACTTTCTGGGCCTGGCTGTCCAGTTAGTTTTCCACCCAGTGAAGAATACACCCATCCAGGCTGCGAGCAACCAGTTTTTCAGGAGAATGCCGTGGGACGTGATGTCAAAGGCTTTACTAATGTCTAGATAGACAACATCCACAGCCTTTTCCTTATCCACTAAGTGGGTCACCTTGTCACAGAAGGACATCAAGTTAGTCAAGCAGGACCTGCCTTTCATAAACCCATGCCAACTGGGCCTGATCACCTGGCTGTCCTGTACATGCTGTGTGATAGCACGCTGGATGATCTGCTCTACAACCTTCCCAGCACTGAGGTCAGACTGTATTTGTCTATATTGTCAGAGGACTACAGGCCTGTAGTTCTCTGGATCCTCCTTCTGGCCGTTCTTGTCAATGGGCATCACATTTGCTAACTTCCAGTCAACTGGGACCTCCCTGGTTAGCCAGGACTGCTGATGAGTGATGGAAAGTGGCTTGGTGAGCACTTCTGCCAGGTCTCTCAGTACCCTTGGATCTGCTAGATCACCTTCAGCCCCATAGACTTGTATGTGTCTGAGTGGTGCAGGAGGTCACTAATCATTTCCCCTTGGATTATAAGGGCTTTATTCTGCTTGCCATCCCTGTTTTCCAGCTCAGAGGGCTGGGTGCCCCAAGAACAACTGGAGTTGCTTATTAGAGAATGAGGCAAAGAAGGCACTGAGTACCTCAGCCTTTTCCTCATCCTTTGCCACTCTTTCCTCATGAAATTCAACCTTGTGAAGAATGAGAGCAATGAAGAGCTGTGTTTAAATTACTTTTTTTTTCTCATGTAGCAGAAATCTTCAATGTCTTGGCCATGCAGGTCCAATGGCTTACTTATCATGCCAACCACTTTCACAGGATGGGATAAGCAGTGAGGTTTAAGGAAATAAGTGTTGGAGTCGGTTGAAAATTCTCATATGCAAGGAGAAATTTCTTTGACTGTTACCATTGCAAAGCCTCTTTCTAATGGTACATCACAAACCGTAAAGTCTAGTTCATTATTTCCAAAATCTTAATTTGAAATACAGTCAATTCACAGGTAAGATTAGTAGAAGTCAGTATAAACTATCAGTATGTTAATTTCAGTTACCTATTGATGACTTCTTGTTCCATTAGTGCAAAATGAAGGAAGATTCAGGAGGGTTAGGAGGCTCATGAAAATTGGAGACAACAGATGACCAGAAGCATGAGAGTTTCCAGTGAAAACTGGTTTATGGTGTTAAGTAGTTGCTGTTTTCTTTGTCACACTGATGAATTCCTAGTATTCTGTTTCTCTTTTAGCTTTTTACTTCTACAAATCTTTAAGTACTCTTTTTTTCCAAAGAAGATTTACATGAACCTTGCACTTAGTTCATTAAGTATCTATAAGTATTTTGCACAAAATGTCTGATAGTACTGCTTTTGTTCTGCTAGCCTAATCATAGTGTCAAAGCGCCTTTCAGTCTCATAGAGTAATCTTGATCTGAGACAAGGAAATAAAGTTAAAAAGGTATACAAAAAAAAGTTTTTCTCAAGGTCACACAGAGTGCCAAAAGCATGAAATTAGGGTGTCCGCCCTTTTGGTTTGTTTTTTTTTTCTTCCCCTCCCCCCTAAAATAACAACTCTGACAAAGATAAACAGAAAAAATACAATTGGAGTTGAGGGTTATGCCTCAAACACAATATGTTACAGCAAACATATGATGTTACAACAGTTCTTTGGGTAGAGAAAATGTCTCTTGCTTCTGTTTTCATGGAAGGGGGATAGGTACATGTGTAAAAATAATTACGCTTGGATCAGCATATTTGCAGGTTAACAATCATCTGCTGATTATCTGCTGATTCTTGCAAAACAGAAAATCTGTTCTTATACAAACATTAATTACAGAATATCTGACAGAATCATTACAAACTGGTTTAATTATTCACAGTTTTTATACACTGTTTAATTGCATTTTATGCTGAAGAGAGATCCAGACTAGTCCTCTTACTAAAGCTCTTTTTACATTTTTACATTTGCTTTAGAGCTTAAACTGACTGAATTGTCCTGGATACTTCGCCATTGTGGTAGACAGTTTTTTGAGTAGCTCTCCAACCTCTGTTGATTACCATATTGGGATGAGCCTCCTGTATTGCATCAAATGGATTGCATCTATTACATCCAATAAAACTGGTGTGTGACGGTTATTGATGGGGCCTCAACCATCCCAGTTTTATTAAGACCATTTTTACACCTAGGTTACAAGCTAACAATGCCATTATCTCTCCCCAAAATCCCTTGGCAGTTAGTACCGCCAGCAGCAGTAGAAATTACAGCGGGATTAATCGCTGGCTCCAGCCTCCAAAAGCTTTTCTCTGGAGGTACACAATGATATGTTGAACTGTGTTAAGCGGTGAAAGATTTAATGAAAAAAAGGCCCTAAGTGCCTGCCCGCATCAGAGTTGGCGTCTGTCCCTTTCCAAACTTGTCAATACTGTTTTCTGCCTGTGCAAGCCTGCTGGGCTCTTGAGATACACACGATGGCTGGGGCTGTTCTGTTGCCGTAGTTCTTTTTAAAAGCCTGACCCTGCAGAAGGTTGGTCGGAGCAGTCGATTGCGGAAGAAAATGAGGAGATGGAGTAGAAGGAGGGAATTACAGATCTCTCAAGAGTCCCTTTCATTGCAAATCATTCTTCCAGCTGTGGGAGAGGGTTTGGCACGGTGAGCAGAGCAGGGGGAGACAGATCCCGTGGATGAGGACAAAGAGCGACACAACACAAAAGGGTGAGGGAGAGGAGAGGGGACGCAGTGACTTGGCAGGTCACTCCCATGGCACCCTGCTCTGCCTGATAAGGGGGGGTTTTTACAGCCGGGATGCTGCTGAGGACACACCTCCATGCGCACTGCAGAGGCACCAGGGTTTGGGGAAGGAACGATAAGGAACACAATGAATAACTAACAAAGCTTATTTGATGAATGCAGTCATTTGCATTAGAGTGCCAAATAGCTTTGCTCCTGGTGGCTGAGTGTCATATCCAGCTACAAATATTATTAGTATCATTTCAATGACATCCAAGGGTGACAGTAGACTGTATGGGTGGAGAGGTTCTTAGGAAGTTTCAAATTTTGCAGAAGAAAATGAAGCCTAGAGATGAGTGAGCTGAGAATCCCTCACTTTTGTTTGGTTTAGGGAAGTAATGGCAGGATTGCTAAAATAGACTTCTTTGAGTTGGGAGAAAGTAGACAAGTAAAAGAGAAATACAAGACAGAACTGACATCCTGTAGAGTATATCATGCCTTCTTGTTTGCATTTTGTGACTTAGCTTTTCAAAAATGCCAGAGAAGATGCATGGTAATCAGTGTTAGCTTCTAGGCATAGGTAATGCCTATAGGTGCAATCCTTGTGACATTCCTGAAGATGCGGTATAAAATTTTAGCATCAGAGATTTCCTTGTGTCCATTTTTTGGCTTTGTTTTCACTTTCATTCACAATGTTTTCCAGTGAAATATAACTGCATGCATTTTGTGCTATGTTTTCTTCCTTGTGCCTCATTCCCCGGGAAAAAAAAAATCATTACTTTTAATGACAGAGAGAGATCATTCAGATAAAGTATATTTCAAGCTTTAGCCTAGCACAAGCAAAGAATAGAAAAATCTGTGACCTAGAGACAGCTGCAGGCTTCAGCTTCAACTCAAGTTATGATCTACCACCAGATCCCTGACCAGTATCTCTGCTTTCACAATGCAAAAAGCCACAAAACATAAAGGACTTGTGCATTATATCTGAATGTTAGTTGCAGAATTAGTATCCATGTACAATGCATGGTTCTCAGAAAAGCCAAGAACACCCTTGATTGAATAACCTTTGCCTTCTTTAGTGTTCTTTTCCCTTTCTGGGGTTTATTTCCATGGTCATTTTTTCCCTTTAATGTTAAGTGGCCTGAACTCATGTGGACTGCACTTTTTATGTGCCTCTGGTTCGTATATGTTTAGATGCTCTGTATTTCCACTAGCCAGTAATAGCTAGTGGCAATGTAGAAAATGTAGAATCATAGAATCATCTAGGTTGGAAAAGACCTTTAAGATCATTGAGTCCAACCATTAACCCTGCTCTACCAAGTCCACCACTAAGCCATATCCCCAAGCACCACATCTGTAAGGCTTTTAAGCACACCCAGGGATGGTGACTGAACAACATCCCCAGGCAGCCTGTTCCAATGCCTGCCTGTTCAGTGAAAAATTTTATCCTAATGTCCAGTTTAAATCTCCCCTGGTGCAGCTTGAGGCCATTCCCTCTTTTTCTATCATTAGTTACTTGTGAGACGATACCAGCACCTATATGCTAAGTGTCAGAAGGTGGAAAGGTGGTAAATATTAGCAAAGCACCTGTGTAACTCTTATAAGAGGTTTTTAAGCTCATGTTCTGTTTGAAATTCTAAGGAAGTACTGGAATGCTTCTGAGAAATTACAAAGAGAGTCAATGGAAGTTGAGAGACAAGAGAACCACACTTGAAGAAAACTAAAATGCATTAAGAACCTCAGATGTAGCAGTTTTCAGGGGTTCATCATTCCTAAGAAAGCCAGCAATGGTGGACAATTCCTAGCAGCATGTAAGACAGGAGTATTTTTGCAGAGCCTGTTAGAAAGGCCAAGGTTCACATTAGCAAGGGCCTCATCGGACAGTGGGCAACCTACAGCAATGACCAATCCTTCTCTTCCTTGAGGATCAACATAATCATTTTTTGATTCAGGTTTTACAGTTGTATGATCATGTTTTGTTACTCATGCTATAAAAGTTAGTTAATTTTCTCCACTTCTCTTGCAGTTGTGAAATAAAGATACAAAAGAGCAAGTGGGGGTTGGGGTTTGGTGGTTTGAGGGGTTTTTTTGTCAGTGAGCACGTAGATTATGTTTTGGATGTTCAGTTAATGTCTGTAAGATATGATCTGAATCCACACTAAATCAGTTTTGAAGTTTGGTAGGTATTTGATCAGCCTACAGAAATAACTTAAAGGAGGTAATTGCTGTAGAATTTCAGTAACTTATACAGGAAATTAGAAGCCCCTGTAAGAAAGCAGAATATGCTTAAAGCCAGTGTTTTGTAATAACTGTTACGTCTTCAGATTTTTGCAAGCGAATTTTTCATACACTTCTTTTTCAGTGATTTTCCCAATCCCAACTGGAAGTACAGTAAGGAAATAATAACAAAGCAACCAGAAAAATCTGATCTGTCCCAATCCTTTAAGAAACCTTTTGGCTTTGACATAGTTCAGCAAAAAGCTCATTCATTAGTAGGAAGCATTTCAGTTTAAAACCTGACTTCCCAGTTTCTGTTTCCAAAAGTAGTAAAAGGAACTTCTTAATTGACAAAAAATTTTCCCCACTGAGATACTGACTTTCCAATCCATGGTGGTGTCAGAGGGCTATTGGCTGGAATCTGAGGAGCCTGACTTCCACTTGCCATTATTCATGTGACCTGTGACATGATGTATGCTTTCTGCCTTTAAAAGCCTGCATTGTGTGCAGATTTATTTCCAATTAAATAAATACAATTATGCATGATTTCTGAAAGTGTGTTCAGAGGTGGAAAGTTTGCCCTCAAAGAGGAAAGAGTATTTATTTAAAGCATTAATGGCTAGATAGGATCAACTCATTTATCTGAAGAGGCTTAACCTGCTAGTAAGCCGACTGGGGAGGAAACCTTAGTTCTACACTGGTTTGGTGCAGTGGGGCTGTGATTCCTGACAGGGGTCTCCTGCTGTCTCCAAAATGTAAATGTAACTATAACAAAAAAATCAATGAGATGATATCTGAACAGCACATCACCCCTTTCCTTCCATTGCTGTAACTTACTCATAGGCTTTACTGGCACTCTTCTAGAGCTTAAAATGCTAAATGCATAGAGGCAATTTTTCATTTTGGAGATTTGTTGAGTGATAACTGGTTTACAGTATTTCTGCAAATAAAACATTTTTACAGTTTTCAAGGTACTCTAATACTGGAGGGAATATATACTGGAGTTTTTATTCTCACTTCTGTGTGAATGTTCTTTTGCAGTTTAGTCAATTGCCAGTGTCAAACCAAAATTGAGGCATTCTTGCTTATTAATATATTATGAATACACTGCACCGCCAACAGAGCTTAATATCTCACATTGACTCCTAGTCATCTTTCAGAAGTGTGCAGAAAGCAAAAAAGGGCCACTTGAAATATTTTAACCTGATTGGTAAAAATCCTTTTTCCTCCTTATCCTTGCAGCAACCTGGTTAAAATTGTGTAGACTGCTGAGCTGAATATGGAAGCACAAAGTGTTGCTCAGATGACCACCCGTCACTTTGTGCTTCGAAGGCAAGTGTTGTGTGACTGACAGATGCAAAGCAGCACATGCTCTGCTTTAAATTTGGCATCATCAAAATAGTGGAGTACTCTTGGAACATTCTTGCTAAGGATATGCAGCATGGCTCAGTGTGTAAAGCTTCATAATTTATGTGAGGGGGAAAATGGGAGGGAGAAAGAAAGCATAAATATGCAAGTTCAAGAGAGACAGGGAGATACTAGAGAGAGTCCAACGGAGGCTACGAGGGTTATTAAGCGACTGGAACATCTCTGTTATGAAGAAAGGCTGAGAGACCTGAGGCTGTTTAGCCGGGAGAAGAGAAGACTGAGAGAGGATCTTACTAATGTTTACAAAGAAGGGCGGGAGTCAAGTAGAAGGGGCCAGTCTCTTTTCTGTGGTGCCCTGTGATAGGATGAGGGGCAATGGTCACAAACTGGAACAGAGGAAGTTCCACCTCAACATGAGGAAAAACTTCTTAACTGTGAGGCTGACGGGAGCCTGAAACAGGTTGCCCAGAGAGGTTGTGGAGTCTCCTTCTCTAGAGACTTTAAAGACCTGCCTGGATCTGTTCCCGTGTGGCATGACCTGAGTCATCCTGCCCTGGCAAGGGTGTTAGACTTGACGATCTCCAGAGGTCCCTTCCAACCTCTACTATTCTATGATTCTATGATTTTATAATTCTAAGTAACTGGGAATTATAGGGCTGAAGTCACACCTAAGGCCTAGCATGAAAGTGAAGCTCAAGAGGTTTGTTATCCTTAGGGACAGGAGAGATTTGTTTTTTAAAGGTACATATAGGACTATCTCTTCTCCATGCCTGTGAAGGGTGAGACAATAAATAACATGCTTAAACTGCAATAGTGTAGGTTTGGGTTTTAGTCCAAGAAAAACCTTACAAGAGTAAGAAGGATGTCTTGAAGTTGCTAGTAGGCTTCTGTTAGTAGCAGGTTTTGAGAACAGATTAAATAAACCCCTCTCAGGTAAATCCTTGAGTGGATTAGGTGATCATCTGAAGTCTGTTTCGGCCTATTTTTCAATGATTTTATATTGTGTGTGTGTGCACTGTGCTCATGAGTATGTGCTAGGAAGGAGAAAAGGAAGAGATGATGATTTTTACTTCATAGGGAACTTGTAAAACATCCCTCTCGTCTCTGACCCCTTTCTGCAATTGCATATATTATTATATATATTAAATTATAGTGAAAGCTCTATTTTCATTTGGCATTCTGTAAAGCAACATAGACGCGTGACAAGGAAAAGTGCACTATAGCATCACTTGGAGGCAGAAAGGGAACTGGAAAATAGTAAATATATGGTGTCATTTATATGATTATACTTATTCAACCTAAGCAGCAAATTCTTCTGATAGGGCAGAACTTCAAGACTCTGGCTTTTATCTGACCAAACTGCTCATGCCCTAGAGCCAGTGATAGACAGGGAGGTGACCAAGCCCCAGACGGTCCCATTCCATGGCTCATAGGAAGCCCTGTGATCTCCTGCTGGCTGCAGCCAGAGATGGTAGCAAGCTGCTCCTGCATGGACCACTGCCCTGCCCTGGGTGTGCGGGTGCAGTGTGCCCTGGCTGCCCTTCCGCTCACCCAGGAGCGCCTGTGCGCAGCCGGGGTCAGGGAGCAAACACGTTAGCTTCTACATGACCTTACAAAAGAAAGCTCCATACATTTCGCATCTAAAACTTGGCTAAGGGCATCTGGCCCTAGGTTTTCTCTGTCAGGATGAGCCTACTCACTGAACCGTGAGCAGCATGTTGTTGAAGAGTTGGTTTGTCAGAAAAGAGGGATTTCAGTTAATCATTTTACAGTCTCTGTAGTCAGTATCAATTAGGGTAGGGATAGAATTCATTAAAAAAGTTGCACATTTAAGGAGGAGTTTTCTCCCTGCCAGTGGACCACAGCTATGAAGTTTCCATGATTACTGTGCAGCTGTAAAACACTATTTTTATATAGCAGCTGACTAAGGCTTCTCTTGCAATTCTTTTAAATAAATGTGTCTTCTTTTTGCAAAATATTTTGTATATGGTAGTTTTGTCCCCACCTGCTGGGTATCATTTATTCCTTTGCACAAGTGAATACGTTAATGCTGTGGTTTGAAGGGAAGACAACAGTCTGCTTGTCTTAGCCCACTGGAAATAGTGGAAGACTATAGCATTGAATTGCCATTTAGCTACCATAGCGCTGGGTGTATGCAGAGCATGGCGTTGCGGAATGAAATCATTTATTAACTCCTTAACAACATATATTTAATCAGTTTTCAGACCTTACAATCAATAAATGCCTTTTACTTCCATGCCCTTAATTAGTGTATGTTTGTTGAGATCGTCTGATTTGTATGCTGCAAATGGTATGTGGTAGTGAATTCTTGGCATCATTGTTGTGAATATTTTTCAGGATACCCTCTTAAAAACAAAATTAATCTCACTGCTTCACATGAATACAGTGACTTTTTTTTTTTCCTTCTTCTTTCTAAACAAGTGAGTGAATTACTAAGACTAAAACTTGCAAGGAAGAAATGTCTTGTAATAAGGCAGGGTTCACAGGTATCATCGTAGTTTTGTTTCTCCACATTTCTAATTAAAATCCTGGTGTATTGGTGCAGTCATCTATTCATACAGGAGGCTCTGCACAGGTGTAGAGTTTCTTAAGGTAGTGCCCACGTTTGCATCAGAAATTACGTCCACTGAAGTCTGAGAGCTGGTTCCATATTTGTATCAGGAAGGAACATATGATAGATAAAACCACACGTGAGCAGACGGATCTCTTACCAAAATCTAATTATGCAATTTTAGTCAAATCTGAAACAGATGCCCTTCTGCTTACCTATTGTTGAAGCCATTTGGTACCACTCTAATATTACACTGATACCAGGCAGGCAGGCCTTTGTATTCCCCACTGAATCAGACATCTTGGGTGCTAATTTAATAACTTCACAGTCCCAGGAACCAAAGTTGAGTTTGCAGCACACACGCATGCATCTCTCCCTGCTAGGTGAGCTGGCTGCCATGAGCAAGAAGATGCATTTGTTTATGTCAGTGCTGTATGAGAGGAGAATTGACAAGCAGGAGCACCTTAATGGCTTCAAACTACCTGTTAATGATCATGGTGCTGCTGCCTGCCTGGCAGCCTCAGTCTCCAATTAAGCATCTGCCGGAGCTGGAAGCAGGGCTCTTAATTGGAAAGAAACAGATTCAAAGCAGGTTGCATTTTCTGCCAAGAGAGATTTATCAGCGAAGCCATGCCTTAATCCATTGTATCTCCTTTCCCACCCCCACCTGGTTTTTCTCTCCATATTGCCCACAGGCACAGCCCTAGAGTAGGGCAAGTAGTGGATGGATGCTCAGCATCTTGGGAAGGTTTGGCTCTCCCCTAACCTTTCTCTGACCTGGGGCCCAGTGATAGATGCTGTCCTAATTGCTGACTTTTCTTCCCCCAGACCCTCCACGGCACGCATACGCCCATTAAGATATATTGTCTAGTACACATTCAGGAGATCTGTTTGCAGCTATCTTTTACATAGAACTGATTGTTTAATTGCAGATTAAAGATTAATGCAAGTATAATGATTCCATAAGGACACTTCAGACAAAAGCATCCTGCATCAGGCAGCCTGCATCCATTTTTCAATTTGGCCATAAATTTGGCTGGGAATTAAATAGTAAGTAGCCGTGATTGCAACACTGGTCTCTGAAGGCACTCACGGGAATGAAAATAAATGAACAGGCTCTCACACAAAGCATGTTTCATTATGGTCATTAGTGGACAGATCCTCAGCAGGGACTGAAGGTGAAATTGTCTACAAGAAATGTTGGCACATGTCTGATGAAATTGAAATAGTAAGGAAGTCAGTATAAAAACGTTTGGGTCACAGAGCCTATAGGTGACAAACTTATTTTCTCTGAGCTGTGGGTGTAAGTTGCAGGAGGTGCTAACATGGAGAGACTCTTGGTATGTATTCCAGCATAGCTGTATCTTATCTTCTACAGAGTACAAGCATATTGGGGGAAATGTTCACAATGCCATGAATGCATAATTGTGTATACTATTTACATACCAGAAATTACTACAATTCATTAGACTGGTGACTTTGATGAATTATTAAGGTTTTGTTTTCTATGATGTTTTTCAGGTAAGGGCCCTTTTATTTTCCTTAAAATGACCAGCTGGCTGGTAAGTTTATTTCTCTTCATTTCTCCTCCATTGTGTGACATGCTATGAACAGAATCATAAACTATTTACATTGGAGGCCATTGGATCCAGATCCCTCCCAGAGCAGGGCTGGTTTTGTGCATGATGCTCAGTCTTCTCCAAGGATGGAGACTGCACAGCCTCACTGAGGAACGTATCCCAGTGTCTCACCACCTTTGTGGCAAAGCATTTTTCCTGATGTGTGGCTGAGATTTCCTTTGTTTTGATTAGTGTCCACTGGCTCCTGCCCTGCTGCTGGGCATTGCTGGGAAGAGTGTGGCCCTTTCCTTTCTGCACCTCCCCATGAAACTGTTGGTGGTGTCAGTAAGGTCTTCCTTAGCCTTCTCACAGTGCTAGAACCTGAGATGGGTCTGACTTTCAGGCTTTTGTGTGTAGAACGAAGCACTGAAGTTACAAATTATTTCAGCTCAGTTTGGTTAAAACAGCTTTCTGGGGACTCCCCGATGTCTTGCTTGGCTTTCATGAATCTTAGCAGCAGCTGCTAATTTTGAGTGATAAAACCTCCTATTTCTGCTGTGAAAATAGAATTTTCAGTATAATTGATGCTATTTCAAGACTAACTAGCAATCCTAAAGTTAAATTTGTTCTTCTTCTGAAAAAGCAGTATGATAATATTTATTTATTTTTCAAATAACTAAAGGAATCCACTTGGGGTTTACTGAAATGTAACTAAAGGAATCTACTGAGGATTACTGAAGTGTGTTTGACACAGCTTGCCATACTTCCAGTGTAATTAGAATAAAAGTGGTGACATTTTTAAAGATGTTCAATGTTTTGCACTTTGTTTGTTTTCCATTAGTTGAAGAGTCAGGAGCGTTTGTTTGTCCTTTTCTCCAATGTTTAGCAATGTTTATTTTCCCTTCAGTTGCATCCTTGAAGTTGCACTCATGTCTATAACTTGCTAAAGGGGCACTATTTATAATCTCAAAACAAAGATATGATTTAACATCAGTAGTAAGTTACAGAATGAGATGATGACTTAATATGGTGATTAAGCAAATTTCACAGTTTTATTGTTAATCTGTGTTCCTTTTGGTTGTTTGGTTTGGGTTTGGGTTTTTTTTGGGG
>WUAM01000323.1:11783348-11818359 GCA_024336885.1 Actenoides hombroni
AAAGAAGGTATGTAGTTTTTAGTGTGTTGTTGATGTATTTTTTTTTTTTTTTGTTTTTTTTTGTTTTTTTTTGGGTTTTTTGTGGGGGGGTGGGTTGTGGGGGGGGGGGGGGGGGGGGGGGGGCTGGGTTGAGTGGTTTTGTTTGGTTGGTTTTGGGTTTTTTTTCTGTTTATACCCTGATATTCAGGGTGTAAACAGTCTTTTAAGACTGTTGGTTATGCATTCATACGAAGACAGGACAGCAGTTTCCTGATATCCACCACATTTTATATCCCTTACCATGATAAAATAATTAGTAATGCTAATCTGTGTTTCTTTCTGAACATATCAGTGGAAATGTACTTACACATGTATGAGGACACTTGTACGTGTCCCTGTGTGTGTATATGAGGGCAGCAGCGTCTGAGTGGCAAGGCAAGCACTTAGATCTTGCTGTGTTCCCTGAGAACAGCAGAAAACTGAAGGTGGTTGTAGCCACGCAGTTATCTTACTATCTCTAGCATCGTGAGAGAGGCATGCTTCATTCCTTGTTTAACTAATTTCACAGTTTTTGGTACGGATTTCCTTACTGAGCCCTGCCTGCCTGCCTAGCCACACACCTTGTTGGCAGACCTCCCACTCATCCTTCTCTTAGCAGACTGGTCTCCTCCTGCCTGCAGGTTGCTCCACTGTACAAATCCTGCCCTTTCAAAAGGGCCACTTAGATCAAGGTGTATCTACTTAACCAGGGAAGATAAATTAGTACTACCCAGTGCTTCCTCAAAACTCTTCAAAGACCAGGTGAGGAGGACTTTATGAGAATGTATGCCTCAGTGCTGGGGAAGGTTTCTGTTACGGTTTTACTTGTTCTGGTGAAGGCTTTGTTTCAAGTCTTCTTGTATTTTGATATTCCCAGCAGCTTTGATGTGGCCTTTTCTTGGCACTGGCAATCACATGTTGGCAGCTCCGGCTCTGATACTAGTGAGTTTGCCCCTTGCACATGCCCAAGCATAACAGGTAGTGAAACAGCAATGCCTAAATCTTTGCGGGGACTTCAGCATACATAACTACGCTGAGTTTAAAAACGCCCTGTGGCATGAGGAATAGGGTCTAGATCCAGCAAAATATTTAGGATCTTGAGTACTTTTTAAACCCCCTGTTTCTGTAAGAAATTGGGAGCCTTTGAACCAGAATCTGATTTTCCTTCTGTGGAAGGAGTCATCTACAGTGAAATGTAGGAAGTCCTTGTGAAATCAGAAGCAGATTAATGTTGAAACCTAGCTCAGCAGAGCTCTAGTTTCTCAGGTACTGTGCGATCTACCTTACCTGATCAATAAAATTTCTTTCTTTTTATTATTCACTTGTCTTTGCTGAATTAGGGCACTGTAATGTGTATTACTAGATAACATCACTGCATTTTCCAAGGCTTCTGTGTTTATCCAAGTTGCCAGAATATGTGTTTTAAAAGGAACAAAAAGGCAATCTGTTACCATACTTGCCAATTTTTTTGTGATGAACTTCAGAGATGTGTTTTGCAAGATAGTCTAGCAGTCTCTATTTTAGCAGCTGAGATAATAATGCATGGGGAGGTGTTCTTTTACTTCAAAAGACCACCAGCTCTTGGGATATATTGCCCTTTTGGTTTTTAGAAGGTACCCTTACTATAAATAAGTTAGTGCTACACTTCTGGTAGTGAATTCAGAAAGAGGAAGAGAGAAAGAGAAGATTATTCACTCTAGGCATGTTTTATTTGCCTGTGTGATTTATTTTAAGGTTTTAACGATTCATAATTGTTAGTAATCTCTTTGTAATTGATCAATAATTCAAGTAGCATAAAGCACAGGCTGTCCCAGTAACTGTCCATGCCTTTACAACAATCACTTTGTATGGATGTGCAAATACAACTCTGATAAGGGCTGTTTGCATGGAAGTGCTAGTACTTCATGTACAGTGATGCTGCACTTAGCAATAACTCCAGTGATGCATACACAGGGTGAGCTGTTAGCACCATGAGGAAGGCATCTGTCTTGTTTGATACAGAACATGGAACTCACTGAACTACTTTCAGCAATACAAGTACTCTTTTCCATCCTGTTGTTTCCAGTTTAAACACCCAGGGTGAGCATTCTGTTATTAGTAGGGTCTTTCTTTTGTACTCAGCCAACAGTGAGATTTTTATAGAGAGCACCATCAATCATAGTCCAGCGTTGCTTCAAGATAATTTACTTAGGATGGATTATTAAAGAAAGATGAAGGATGTGTTAAAATAGTTTATTTTATATTAATAGCACACCTGAAAGATGTGTGGTCATTCCAAGGTGCTCCCATATGCTATTTATATGTAACAAATGAACTCTGCATATTGTACATCCGTTACAGTGGAACATCTGGAGATACAGAGGTCACGGAGAGAGTTCCTTGGCAAGAGACAGCATGTTAGCCAGGGAGGAGACCAAGTCAGGACACAAAGGTGCATAAAAGGAAATATGGAAAAGCTGTGAAACAGAAACAGCTGCAGTTATTTTGATTCTTGGAATCAGTATGTGGAAGGGGAAATCTGAATTAAGAGAACCTAGGAGAGAAATTGTGTTTTTGCAGCAGGAGGCAAAACATTATCAGTCCTGCTCTGAGTGGACTGTGCTGGGTAGGAGAGAATGAGAACAGTGTAGCCCAATAACATGCTTACTTTGGCTGTTGATCAAATCTTTCCTAGCAGGCTGTTCTCTCAGCAGCAGCCTTTGTGGTCTGCAGGAACCAAAGGAAATACTTGTTTTTCCATTGGTGGCATTAAGAGTATAGTGACTAGTGAGGAGCCATGAAATGAATAAGAGTAGCTAAAAGATTAGCTGTCCTAAGAGACCCTGCCAGGGTATGAACATGAAAACATTTAAATGGGATGGTTTTCACTATCTAGAAAGTGCTTTAGCAGTGGTTTTCTCCCTGATACATGTCTCCCATACTGCTCTAAATCAATTCCCTCAAGATGCAGGAAGCGGGACATGTGTTCAGTCTGGAATCAGTGCTGCTCAGGGGCTGCTGAGAGCAAACTCCCTCTTCATGCACAAGTTTCCCGTGACCTCTTGGTCCAGCAGATTCCCCATGGGGTGCGTGCAGTCTCAGACCAGGAGAACGGGTTACCTGCTTCAGAACGCCTTTGTGAGGCTTCTGGCAGTTTTTAATTCATCATGTGGTGTGTGTAATCAAAACAGAAATTGCTCAGATGCTGAAAGATTGGTACCTGATGAAATTGTGACAGGAAATACTTCTAGCTCTGATCTGGTGTTTGCAATGTGTGAGGGAGAGAAATCTGTTCTTGTGGGGTCTTTTATTCACTCTGCTTTCAAGAGCTGGAACAATCTGTCTCTGTGCTTATTTAATTAATGTGATGTCAACAGTGATAATGTGTTAAATAATATAGAATGAGTTGTAAACAAAGCAGGATTTGAATCTTCCAAACATACCACAACCAAAATTAATTGGCCAACCTCAGGGGAAATTGTAGTGCTGAGACTTCTTCTTGGGCTTTGTTTCCTTTTTTATGAACAGTGAATTAGTTTCAGTCTTGAAGCTTCCTGAAATATTACCACTTTTGCTGTCTCACTTTGAGAAATAGTTCATGCTCTCTCTCAAAAAAAAAAAGGGGGGGGGAGGGGGGGAAGAAACAAAATCCAAAATGCCTGTGGCTGTTAGAGGCATAAAGCCAGAACCTGAGCCTCAGTATCAGTCTGAAGCGAGACTGGAAGCGGTCCTATATGAACAGTGACATTAATCAAATTAAGCCATTAAAACACTGGAAGGTGATCTTAATTAGCAAGTGTCTGCATCTAGTTAGCAAAATGTAAGTGAAAGTATGGCTACCTAAATGAAAACTTCTGGCGGCTTGTTAGTGAAGCTATTTTTATTTTATTATGCTCTTGGTTTTTTTTACTGTATATTTTCCTCTCCATGGGGGCTGACACCCAGTTATCCACTAGATGAAACACTAGCTCATTGCAGTCAGCAGCCAAGCTGTCAAGAAATTAATGAAGCATGAATAGGATTCATCTGCCCTATTTCAGCCATGTGCCTGGACTTGGGAAAAACAGGTTAAGAAACAAGCACCATCAGAGAGCAGTTGACCTCTTCCTTAAGAGATGTAGTGGATCACATGCATTGGCTTGAAGCTTCCCTCTCATTCACTTTGACTTTAAAGGAAGCCTGCAGCCACTAGACACATAAGCTTTGTATATCTGAAAGGCAGGTGAGGTGGATGCTACCTTGTGTTTGTTTGGTAGTATAAGCCTGTGGTAGAATAAACCCGCCAATCTTTCCAGGCAGGAGAGAAGCAGTGGCCTGATGGAACCTTCTTCTCCTCTATGCCTCTCCTATGCTTATTTATTTGACCTAAACCTTGCTATTGCCTTAATGGTAAGCACCAAGCCCTGGCCTTGTGTTGAAATGTTCATCTGCTGTTCTACCTGCACAGGCACATTTAGCCTCTGTTTATTCTGCTGTGTTTCTGTTTTGCTGCTGCAGAGAAGAAAGAGGGGAGAATGAGAAAGTTTCTGTTGTATTTTACATTAATCTGGGTGTTTATCCACCCTGACTGCCACTGGAGAAAAAAACCCATTATCTTACCTCCTAGAAATCCTAAAGATTTCAGAGGAAGAAAGAAGGTACCCTTTGCTTTTAATTGTATTCCTTTTGTTTTAAATGAACATTGACTTTTACCATGGAACAGTAGGCAATCTGCAAGATTAGTCCAAAAGGTGAACCAGACCTCAAAGGAAAGACGAAAGCCCTCTGTGCATTGTTTTTTTTGTGAGGTTTTTTTCAGATTCCCGCTGCGCCTCAGGCTTGCAAAAGAGTGCAGAAATCCTAACCCTTCACTTTCTTGGATAACAGTGGAGGCAACAAAATGCCTATTTTTTTTTATTTTTTTTTTGAGAGAGAGAGTTTAGGTGCAATACATAGAACTGATGTATGACATGCTGTTCCTTTGTAAAAGTACCGAGAATATTAAGATAGTCCCATTATCAGTGCTTAGCCTCAAGCTTCCTTTAATGATCCTACCACGTCTTGTAAGAACTAGAACTAAATTGAGTATGTGACTTGAGAAGGTAGCTACACAGTGACAATTAATGGTTCTTGTCAAAGTCCTGTGCAATCAGTATCCATGAATTATGACATCTAACTACTAGCCCTTTTAATCTCCACTAAAGGTTTTCAGATTCCTTATTAAAGCATCCATCTATGGCTCTGATGTGTCCCCTCAAAAGAAAAAATAAACAACTAATCAAGTAGACAGTGTTCTTTGTGGTTTAATTCAAAGGGTGCTGTTGTACATATATTGCATTTATATGCTAATATCAGTTCATCACACATTTAGACATGTATTCTTTTAATCTATATTTTGTGTCCTCGTTATTATGTCAGTCTGCTGTTGAACTTTCCCCTGTTCTTCATTCAGAGAAAGTGGCTTATACAGTCAGCTAAGCAGATGAAAGAGTTATAGAGATAGGAGTTGGATCATGCTGTTCTTGTTTTACTCACTGATAAAAGTAATGCAATTTAAAAAAAAAAAAACCAAAAAAAAAAACCCCTGAAGTAAAATAACTCTTAACAATGATGTGAGCAGCAAAAAGAGCTTAGAAGTGGTCCATAACAAGAATGAACAGGCTTTGCCTTTCTCTACAGGTTTTCTTTTTTAAGGTACTGTATCTAATCCTGGTGCCTTATCTAATTTAGAGAATAACTGATATAGATGTTCTTGAAACTTGTGAGAGTTAAGAGCAGATTCCTGGATTTGGTTTGAAGAAACAAGGCTAGCAGTTCTTTTTCCCTTGCTCTTCATCATTCTGCCTCATGAGTAGCATGTCATTTTTCTGTGATGTATACTTTTCTTCCATTTTAGCTTGTGGTCCTGCTGTTTTCCATCTAAATGCAACCACTTAGACTAGTTCACACCAGTCAACTTTCTGGTTTGCACCACTGAGATATGGGTTACTATGTGATTCAATACAATATATTGGCCAGGACATTGCCACCAGGATGGGTGGTGGCAGGGGCTGGAAATAAATCTTCCTCTAATTTGCAGTGTGTCCTGCGTTTTGAGTATTACTTTGTCTTGATAAAAGTGCTGTCTTGACAGGTTTGAAGTTTGGGATTTAGCATGGTTTCCCCAAGTGTGACTCATTCTAAAAAAAGATGCAGCAAATCTCTTGTCTCTTCTCTTTGACTGAAAACATGGGCTCGCTGTGGCCCTGAGAGGGGGTACATAAAAACAAGTTGAAACTTCTTTCCACAATGCATGACTGTCATAAAGTTATGCCTTGACTCACGTTACTGGATCTAATGGTGATTAATTCTTGAGTCTTTCAAGGCCTGGGTTCATACTTCATTATTTTAATTTTTTTATATTTTTTTTTTTTCAAGAGCAGCAGAATATTGTTTATGCCAAGTAGGCTCAATAGTGAGCTTCTGTCATTAGCAGAGGAATTTTGAGTGTGAGATGCAAGCTTCCATGTGCAAGACCTCTGCATAATAGCTGGTGCTAAAAAGCTAACACTTCCCAAGCAGAAAATCTGTAAAGGATTTGACCTTCAAACATACCCTAAAATGCTATAAATTCTTCATGAGTTCAGGAAGCTCAGTTCAGGGCTAAATCCAGAAGATCCAAAGCACCTTTGTGATGTGTTTGCCTGTCCAACTTATTTGAGTGGGTACATTTCTGAGCTAAGACAGGAAATTTCTCATGATCAGTCTTTCACATGTGATTTATAGACCTAGTCATACACTAATAGTAAAAATGCATTGATACACAAGGCTAGAAAAGATGAATTGTTTCTTAAAAAATAAAAGATGGAAACTCTTTTGCATGGATAAGTGCAGATGAAAGCATTTCACCCTTCAATTCCTGAAATAATTTTAGCATCCTAATTAGAAGATTAATTATCTCTGTATACTTCATCCATGTCTTGCAGTTATTTTCCCTGTTCTTAATTAGTGATGTGGTTTGACATTACCTTGTGCCAATGTAGTCAATAAAATTTTAGAATTAGTTAAATACAGCTTTAATTGGTATTGTAGTAGCAACAGGGTGAATTTTTTTTATTTTATTATTTTGTTTGGGTTTTTTTCCCATTTCTTTCACAGAAATTCTACTTTTGGAGTCTTAGAGAAATGGTATCTAATTTTTGATCCATTTTAATGATGGATTCAATCTCCATCAATCAATAAGAAACATTTACTATGATAACTTATTCTGCAAATGTAAGAAAATCTGTTGTATAACTGGACTTGCTCTACAGGAAGTTCTGCCTCAGAGACAGACAAATATCACTCGTACCCAAAATCATGACCTAGCTAGAGACATTTAGGCGTATTATATTATTTTCTAATAATCTTTTCCTGACTCAGGTACCCCTTCACTTTTTCCTTGTCCTTCTCTCTTTCTGGTTTCTTATACCTTGCTTACACCACTTCTTGTTCTACCTGTGCTAATTACCCTTTTCTTAGCCTTTGTATAATTAATACAGCTCAGTTTGATTCAGAGCAACTGCTGCAGTCCTCATTTCATTTACAGTTGCTATGTCTGTTTTGGATGAGAAGAAAGGCTTGCCTGGCTAAATTCCATGTGTATTCCCTGGCTCTCTTGGGCTGTCATTCAGTGATGCAGTAAATGCAGCTCTACAATTCATAAATACAAGAGAGCAAGTTCAGTGACAGCATTGCACTTACTATTGGTTGGGTTAAAATTCATCTTCCAGTTTTGTTGAAAAAATGTTGATTGGCTAATTTCCTACCAGCAGGCTTATGCTTAATACCAAATCAGATATCATCTGTCTGCACCATTCTAACTTTATGCTGGTTCAACAGTTGTCTGTTCTCCTACAGTGTCATGTAATTGGCATTGTACCATAAACTTGCTATCATGCACTCTGGCAATACATCAGAAATGTGATTATTATGCAGGGTGATACAACTAAACATATATTTAGGATCAGCAAACTGTGGAACCACTGCATGACCTTTTCTTGTATGAGATATATCATTACATTCTATGTACTTTACTCTGATGTCTTTAGATAATAGTAGCAATAACACCATGACAAACTTTGCATTGGGTGTCTTTGAAACAGAGAAATGCTCTATTATTAGATCATTTATTGAAAACAGTGGAGATGAAATCAAGTCCAACTCCATTTCTTACAATAGAAATGAGACATACTGCATGTTCTGATATTTTCAAAGCCACCTTTTTTGTTTGTTTTTGTTTGGTTGGTTGGTTTTTGTTTTTTTTTGTTTTGGTTTTGGTGGGTTTTTTTGTGTTTGGTTTTGGTTTGGTTTCTTTTTCCTTAATGTATTGTTGCTCCAGTACCTTCTTAAAGCAAACGGAACATATGCATCAACACTAGGACGCATGAAGCAGCATTTTGATAATTTTTACTCTTCAATCAGATTGCCATTTTTACTGTTCTGATGCACTTATATTTTCACCAAGTTTGAGATGGAGAATCTACTCAGACCAGAAAAAAATGGCTGATTTCTGCTGTGATAATTCCTTTGAAAACAAGAGAGCAATCCAAACATTTTAATGGTTCCATTTATTAAGCACAGCACTTTTCCATCTCCTTCCCATGAAATATGCAGTGTGAAGCTATTGTTTAAAAGAATAGAAAGCAAAGCTCAAGGACATGCATAGTAAATGAAGATTAGATTTCCACTATTTCAGGATGTGGAGTATGAAATGTTATTGAAACTGCGTGTGGTACCAGGTGAACATACTGCCTTATCTGTCTTTATTGCTCCTCTTCCATGCACAGTTGTTGATCAACACAGCTGGTTTTGACTACTTTAAAATATCACCTTTATCTTCTAATGAGTGTTGCCTAAAGTATTACATGTTGTTAGCAAGTGGCTTGCTGTGGAAGATTCTCAGGTGGAAATGAAGGGGTTTATACCTCAAATTTTGTATTTATGGTATGATTGATTTTGCTCTGACATATGTCTTCACTACAAAGCAGCTTCTCCTCTCTGCTGTTTATAGCCTGAGTAAGGCTAACACATACATGAACTGACATCTTCTAAAAAGAGGGCAGCATGGAAAATACTGGCAATCAAGATGGAGCCTAACTACAAGTTACTGATATGTGCTTTTTTCAGCACGTTCTTGGTGCACATAACCGGCATATGCATTTATGTCTTTATTTAAAAGGTAATTTCAAGACATCCTCAAATTATATGACAGTAAAGTAATGATTATATGTTGGGAATGGTAAGTGTGCCAAATGAAGTCCAGCTAGCAACAGCAAGATCCAACAGAATGAAGGAGTATGTGGCTGAATAGTGATAATGTTTCGCTATTATGGAATGCTGGTTACGGAGTAAATATGTGGAGTAAGCCCCTTTGTAATTAGATTTCAGAATCCTGTTCCAGAGACATTTTTGCATGGGCAAGAACAAAGCCAATAGATTAGCTCAGTATGATTGGGACCTCTTTGCTATGGAGAAAGCCCTAACTGTAACTCTTAGAAGGCAACAAGAGAGTTTCACAGTTAAATGCATTTCTCACTTTTCCTGAAAGGAGAGAATCATTTAAATGATATACCTTTGCCAGACGAGGTGCAGCTGAGACTTAGAGATTTCTTTGGAGCCATGTGTCAACTCTTTGACTAGTGTTTTTTGGTGCCATGTTGAAAGAGGTGCTCAGGAAAGGCTTCCAGAAATCTGTCTACTGCCAACTTAAACTTTAAATCCATGCAACACACTGAAGGAGATGGTATTTGCTTTGGTATAAGGAAGAGCAGGTTTTGACCCCTAGGTATGAAAATGAGAGAATATGCTTGTAACAGATGCACAGAAAGCAGAAGAGACACAGCAAAAGAGAACTGCAGTGTTAGGTTTTCCTACAGGAAAAGTGCTTACAGCTAGGGTCTTCCTTGTAATGTCACAAAAACTATGCAGATCAGCTGTACTTGCATGTGTTTAAAGAAAAGCAGGGATCTATAAATTTACTGTAGTCCAATCATAATGACCAGAGGTTGCAGTGTGTGTACATACCTATAATATAAATGAAGCATCTATTTCCATTTCAACACTAATTCCCAATAAGCTGGTATTCATCAATATATGTTTGCTAGCAGATCAATATCTAATCTGTTTGCCAATTTAATTGTATCAGGAGGGTGCATCAGACTAATAATTTTCTAGTCAGTCTCTTGTGTTAACTGCAAAAAAAAAGGTGAAGTATTTTTACTGTTACAAATGAATAAAATATTTCAACAGAGATAAAATGATTTGCATTCTGATCTAACTAAGCAAGCAGAGAGTAAAAGCTGTTATTTATATTAGAACATTAGATATTTTAGGAGAGGAAGATGCATCGTGTTAAATTAATGTAGCTATTTTATTTAAATCTGCATCTATGCAGTAAAGGAGTGGAGATAATTCAGTGCAGGACCACATGAAAAACATTTTACAGCAGGACTACTGGGAATTTTTGTCACATAAATGAAAGCAAGTCTCTAGTAGAAAAGATGCTGTGGCAGCTCTTTGCTTTCACTGTGTGAGTAGATGGATGAGTGTTTCTCTGACTCCTGAAGCTGGAAGGTTTATGTTGCATCAATGGGAGTGTTTTCATCTGGTTGCATGGATCAAATCCAGCATTTGGCCAGGGCAGCTTGAGCTGGAAATCTGCCAGCTATTATACTTTACTATTTAGAAACAAGGAAAAAGTGAAAAAGGCTTTTATTCAGGTTCTCTGTGCAACTGACATTTTTAAAAAATGATCTGTAAAATTCTCTGAGCTCCTGGGAAGGTACGTGGAAAAGGATTGCCAGAAGTAGCTGGCCTCACATGCCCACTCTTTAATAGCATTTCCCATTGCCATTGATGGAAACAGGCTACCTAGATGGAGGTGGTTGATCTTGAGCCAGTAGGACATTTCTTGTATTGTCTCTATGGTTCATGGGAAAAGTCAGGCTTATTCAAACCTGCTCTCACTTTATATTATTTTTCCTCTTTTGGAGCAATCTAAGGCACTTTGGGGCATCTTTTTCAGAAATTGTTGTTATGATGTGATATTTAAAGCTGTTTTCAAAATAGTCTTACATATTTAAATGGAAAACAACCTGCTCTCTGAAGGTTGGGACTGCAAAGATCTGTTTTGGTATGGGTCTTCTGTACATACGGCATTCTGCAAATTACATATTCTGTTTCACAGAATTATTATATTTATTACCAGAGGAAAATAGATTATTAATTACAGCCAAAGGCTGCTTTGATTAAATATACAATTAATTAGCTATGCTAAGCCCATCCCAAAGCTCCCAATATTTTCAGCTGGATGGTTTTTCTAGTACTTTTAATTAAAATTGTTCTAAAAAGCCACAAGTTAGATGCATGTGCACTTAAACTGAAGTTAGCTCTTCAGTGTTTTGCTGGTTTCTGAATGCCATCTAATTAATCTGTAGTGATTAAATGTACATAAATTCATCTGAAATACAAGGTAATTTGTGCAGATATGGAACAATGGAGAGCTTTTACTAGTCCTTTGCATAATTGTTTTATCTTTGGAAAATAATTTTGAAAGCCTGCAGATGATAATTGTTTTGATGAAGCAAATGTGGAAAACAGCATACCAACCAGACAGAGTAAACAAAGCAGCAGCAGAGACTTACTTAGAGGGATGGAGGAGCTTGCTTTTTTGATGTGCAACTTGTCTTTGTTTCTGAAGGTGCAGGTTCCTTGCTGACTGTCCTCAAAGTTTGGAAATCTCACCTAAATTCCTCTGTGCTGTCTGGCAGTTTGCATCCCACTTCTGTTTTGATGAACGGACTGACGTGTGGCTAGGAGGTAGCTTAGAGCTATGTTTTCCTTCATAATTTATGAATAAAGTTAGGGTTGAGTTTTCCAATGGGACCAAGAAAGCAAAGAGCTCCTACAAAAATCCACAGGTTTTGTTTTGATGTGCGCCATCAGTACTTGTGAAGTCTCTCTTTCTCATTGCTGCTGAGCTATTTTCAGTGGAGAACTCTGCGAAATTAGTTTGTAAATAGTGAAACTTTCCTTAAAGGAGACAAAGGTGTTTGTCTTTTGGAGCGCAAATGCCTGGGATGTTTGACATCAATGTGTGTGTGTGTGTGGGCATGCATGGGATAGTAGACCCTTTGTGTTACAGTAGTGAAAAATTGAAGAAATAAAGACTGGGATGGCTCAGGGGTGTGCTGTCACTGACTGGAGCACATGTCATTCCAGAGACTGGAAAGGCAGCCCTACAGGTCACAGCAATGAGCAAGGAAAGGAGTAGAGCACACATGTCTAAGTGCACTTTGCTCGGAGAGGTACCTCGTCTTCTGTCCCTCACCAGCCACTTCTGCATTTGTCCTTTTCCTGTAGGGACAGCAGAGCCACCCAGAGCATGCTGCCTTATGGCTCTCTGGTTATAGTAAAGTCCCATAAGGGTTTTAACCCTCCAGCCTGGGGAGGGTCTTGAATTCAGATCATCTGTTTTGTGTGGACACTCCAGCCTCACAGCTGGGTTTTGTCGGATTCATGAGCCTCAAGTAGTGTGGTCACTTGGTACAAGGTCACACAGATGGTAACATTATGTTGCTCTGGGTTTTTTTGCTTTTAATTCTCATTTGTTGTCTTTTGCTGTTGTTTTCTGCATGGTTCCCCATGAACAAGAGCAGGCAGAGTTGCAAGTGGTAAAAATAATGGTAAAAATATTTATTAACAAAAAGGTCAGAGACTACGGGGGAGAGAGGTGGAGGCCGCACGGAAGGAAATCTGATTTTGTAGCTGAAGTTGGAGAGATAACAGTATAAAGACAATCTGCAATGTCCTATGATGGAACTTCAGTTTACAATTACACCATTCTGGAATATAAGCTGCTCTTTATCTTATTCCTCTTCCTTCTCCTCTTGAAGGCAGCAAAGCTCTGGACAGCTTCAAATAAGTTGCTGCAGGGTGAGGAATATAAGATCCAACATAAGGAAGAGCTGTGCATGTTAACAAAATGATATGTACTGTCCCTAGAAGTACTGCTTACTTCTCATTAGGCTTCATACTTTTTTGTTCTTCTTTACCCACCGTTAATTCATTTCTCCAAAGAGAAAGCACACCTTTGTTTGGAGCAATATTAGTGTTCAGAAAGCTCATCCTAAATCTGCCACAGGAGAAGTGGCAAGTTGATGTTTGAGTTCCTAGCTGGATACTGGATCATCCCTGTCATGTGTCTGCACAGATAGTTTGTCATAGCACAGCCTGTGTCCTAATCTCATGTTTTTAATGTATATGAGCTGCCAGCTTTTAATGGTACATTAGCTTAATTTGTGCTTAGGAAAAACAATGTTCCAGTTTTGCACATATTGGTCTATAAATATATTTATACTCTGGGCAGCTATACTCCGGCTTCCTATCAAATGTGCCTCTAACTTCTTTTACAAAACCGGTGTGTTTTGATTTTTTTTTAATTAAGATTAATTTTACATGTCACAAGCCTTGTTTTAGATGTGCGTTCCAGGGGGCTAGTTAGTGTGTGGAACAACATATATTCTAGCTTTTTCTATTTATCCTGAGAACTTCTGCAGTCCATTTATTTGACACAGAAGGGATTTTATGAATACGTCAAATGTCCCGTGAATGGTGGTCTAAAAGCCTTTCTCATGCCACGTGACAAAGAACAGACTCCAGGCACAAACAGGCATATGCTACAAGTCAAAAGCAAACCAACATAGTAGTGTCCTGACCCGGCTGTGTCCATGTGCTGCAGTGTGCAAGTGAAGTACACAGAGACCCCAGTTTTGCAGTTAATTTTGCCTGTGTTACTGAAGCCAAGAGTCCGAAACCAGAGGGCGGAGCCAGCCTGCAGCAGAGGGAACATGTTGGTGGCAGAGCTGGATGGAGCTGCGCAAAGTGCTCCCAGCTGGGAGTTGTTCTTCGCAGCCTTCTTAGTTTCCAGGACCTGTACCTGCAAGCCATTTATATCTGTATCTGCCAACTGGTGTCCAGTCCTTAAATGGAGTTTTTCAGATGTCAGATTGGAAATGCAGGTACTCTGGCAAAAGAACTATCTTATTTCTGCTAACACCATTCTTACTCTATTGGTAATGCATCCGATACCGGTCTTAAACATCAGTGACATTTGGAGGTACATGAAAAAGGGTCAAATGTCAGTTATAGCTTTTGCCTGTTATTGCTTTGTGCTGTTGCTGCAGCTTTTATCAAACTTCAACATCTGTCCTTATTACAATTTACTTTGCAAGTGTGCTCTTTTTCTGAGGTTTAGAAGTGCTTTGCAAACATGAACTCAGCCGCGCAGTGTTTCTGAGGTGTAGTGTAAAAAGCGTGTATCATGCTTGGAGATGGTGCTCTGCATGTATGGCAAAAAGAATAATCTTATGTTCTATACCAAAAAAAATTTAATTAATTTAATATTTTATTATTTAAGTCAGAGTAGAAAGCTACTGTTTTACCATCAGCATAACAAGAGGCAAGGAAGAAGTCAAGATATATTTAAGCAAAGATGACAAGGCCAAGCCAGCGATAAAGGCAGACCTTGGACGTTCTAGGTCCTGTGCTGTCCAATTCACAGCTCTGCTTCTGTTTTTTGTAACATAACTTCTAAATTAAAAACCACTCATGGTCTGAATGCAAGAGCTGGCACAATACCTATCTCCATCATAACTGTTCTGGGCTTCACAATAAATACCTCACACCTTTACAACTGCTTTCAAACCCAGCTCGTTATGATCTTTTGTGTAAATCCTTCTAAATTCACACATAATTGACAAGACAGGCTCTGAGGGGCTTACAGCCAGCTATGTTAGTGAAACTGCTTTAGGAAGTCTGAGTGCTGAAAAGCTTAATATATTACAGGAGGAAAAGAACTGATTGTCCATGCACAGAAACAGCTATACTATTCTATTTTTTCACAAAAACCCCAAAGGCGATAATCCACTTCATGGATTAATAGCCTGTAAAATATTACTCTAAAAAATAAAACTTATCTTTGAGCTAACTTATGGCAACACAGAAGGCATCAAGAAGCAGTGGAGTCTCTGCTGTGTTGTACTTGTGTAACTTGAAACCATGCTGAGTTAACACTTTTTTCTGCTTTTGTAAGACATGGGAAGAATAATTTCTGTCCAAGACTATAAATCAGACCTCATCCTGTGAAATATGTTTACAACACCCTCGAATACTGCTATCTATTAATAGAGATGTTCTCCATGGATTACCAAAAGCCATAATAAAGTGTATTTATAATTTTTCAACATTTAAAATATCTGTTCTCTTCCTGTCTTCATTTTATTTTATTGCCAGACTTTTTGTCTCTAAATTCACCAAAACTGAGGTCATGCCATTTGGTAAATTAAAAGAATATTCACACAATATACAAGGTGCTGAAATTTATAACCAGCTTGTTTCTCTAGACTCCCTGTTGTCATTGGAGACAGGTGGCCATTTCCAGAGGGTGATTCAGCTTACTCACAACTAGTTTACATCTCTGACTCACCCTCTCCTTCTGTCTCTTGTCTTTGACTACAGAAGGAGAATAGTCAATTAAATTAGGTGTCTACATTTGATGGTCTGTGTATCTTCTCCCATGCTGCATATTTCAAATTAAAACTAACAAATTTTTTCCTGCACAAACTATGTGAGTAATTGTACTTGTGCAGCAGCTCAAGAGCTGTATGGTTTTGCTTGGATAAATATTTGCAGCTATGTGCCTAGATAACCCTACCTATCCTCTGTGTATGGAAAATCCTTATTTCTGTATCACTCTGGGTTGTCTTTTTTCCCCCTTGTCTCCCCAGTTTTTACATCTTCTGGCATTTGCAAAGAGGCAGATGTACCACTGCTTCTGTTTTCTTTGAGACATCTGTTTTGGATTTAAGTGTGAGTGGATGAGTTTGGTATCCCTGATGGAAAGTCAATGCAGTTAGAAGTTGGCTGGGAGAGAAGATTGGTTGCTCTGCAGTTGTTCTAGGTGATACCACCTAATTTCCCTAAGGACTGGTCTTCCCTAAAGCAGTTTTTTGAGCTGCTGTTGGACTGGTAGTAACTTTCACCCCCTGACCAGCAGCTGGTCCCTGTCTTCAGATGGACATGCAGAAAATCAATTGTCAGAATAGGTAGCCATGGGTTTTGTGTGAAAGTTGGATGATACAAGGGGAATATAGATTTTTCTCACACCTGGTGAGCTGTTGAAGCATGTTACTGGCAGTATTATAGATGTAACGGAGATGGAAGTGGATGCTGGAGATTTTCTTCTTATTCTCACGCTGCCAGTGCTTTTTGATACCTAAGGATGTCCAAAGTGTAGTCCTTGTTGATTTTACTATGGTGAAGCACAAGTCTCTCTATTTCTAAGGTTAAGCGCCATTAAATGAGAAACTCTTAAGGACTTTGAAATTCAGTTTGAATTTTCCTGATAGTTGTTGTAATCAAACAGATCATTTGAGTGTTAGAGTCCCAAACTGGCGGTCACTTGAGGCTTCTGAGGTGTATTCCCCTAGAAAGGTAAATTTTCTTAAAACTGAAAGGTCACGTTACATTATTTATTCTTTTTGTGTGCTCAGGAGTCGGAGCTCAGTTTTGATTGTGTTGTGTATGCTTCATCCACTCGATGCCCCATCTTATGCAGGTTATGTCTACTACTTGGTGGCAAAATTGAAAACAGCATAAATAGTTATTCTTGCAAAAGCATAAGCCTACTGTAGGTCTGCATCGCAGATGCTTAACTACAAATATGAGATCTTTAGTACTAAAAAGTCATTGCTGTCTTCCTCTCCAAATTGAAGACTTGGTTGGCCCTCCTGTACACTGACTGTGCCTAGCGTCCAGGTATTTACATGAAATACAACCTGAGGAGGGTAATTTAGCACAGGCTGCCCCTTTTGAAGAAGTTTTTCTTCCTTTTGGGGAGACACACTCTGCATCAAGCAGAAAAGTTTAAAAACCTCTCAGAAGGATTGGCACAGGTACATGTTTTGAGTGGAGGGGAAAAGCACCTGAAGAGTGAAGGGGTAGGAGAGGGAATTTGGGTGGAACATGGGCAACATGGAGAGAGAAGGCAATCGCTTGTAAATAACTCTAAAATTTTAATAAAGATTATTTCTGAAGCCGTGTTTTTCAGTGATACAGTTTCTAGCGCAGTGCCCAGAACTAGTTATACTGTCATAACTCTGAGGCAAAGGACACCAGTGTTGAGAGAAGTAATAGGCAGGGTGAATAGGGAGATTTGTTAAAACTAGTTTAGCATGTGGGAGATGGTGGAATAAAATTAAATTGTGTACCTATGCTTAGGATCATTGTGGGATTTCTTAGCTTTCAAGTTCAGCATACACAGTGTGGAAGGTGTTCAAGTGCAATTTGAAGAAAAGGATGATTACACATAGGGGAGGCAAAAGGTAAGTAGGATATAACGAATCACAGACTAAGCAGGGGTAGATAATTAGAAAGCCAGGCTAAATTGATAGACTTTTTGATTAGCAAATGCCTTATCGTGATGAAAATATGTGGTAGGTCCTCTTTATATGTACTTCAGATAAACAAAAATATCTAATGTGGTATTAAAAGGGAAAATACTAGCTGAAGTGAAACAGAAATGGTTAGATAAGCGGTCATAAGGACAATATGGAGTTGACTCTGGAGGAATATCTACCTACATGCAGTGTTAAAAAGCAAAGTGAAAGGCTGGAGAGAGGCTACTGCTGGAGGTGCCAGAAGGGTTTGTCTTTGCAGTGATCCTGTTTAATACTTCTTCTAGTAACCTTTGCAGAATTATCAGCAAATTTCACCTGCCAATTCCTAATGACACATCTTGTGTCTTCTAAAATACCTATGGCTTCAGCAGGACCAGGAGGTTTAGCTGGGAATCCTGGAGGGAGAAAGGAGGAGGGCGGAAGGGGACAAGGCTAAATACTGAGCCAAGAAGGCGGAGGAAAAAAAAGTGAAATGCTGTAATGAGTCATGGTTTATGAAAATACAGTAATCAGAATATAATAAGGAGAAGAGAGTCAGAGAATGAGACTAGACCTGTCATTTCTCTCATTTGCTTCACTGCCAGGAGATTTCCAAACACAGCTGTTGTGCCTATTTGACTGGGCAGGGAAAGAGCATTTCAGAAGAGTAGCCTTTGTCTACCCACACTAGCTCATCAATTCCAACTGTACTTAATAGCTGGTTCAATTATATTTAATTACTTCAAATTGTAGCTTCAGAAAGTGGTGTATAATTTCTTGCATTCCATAATGTCCAGTAACCTGGTGGAAAGACTTCCTTGTGGAGTGAAAGACGTGATTTCATACTCATTAATGCTAAGTTCAGCTTTTCCAGTTTCAAAGCAAATGACATATTTTTTAGGCTACTGTGTCAATATGCATCTGACTCTGATCCTTACCATCCTCAGTTTTTAAGGGAAAGTCTTGTGTTCCATTGGTTTCCTTACTTCTAAAGAAGGCTGGCAGACTAGCATGGGCATGGAGTAAAATGGAAGACCTGGTGGGGATGAATGGCTTCTAACTGCCAGGCTTCAATGACAGCTCCAGAAGTGCCTTTTGAGTTTGCTTCCAGCCTCTTTGCATGATACTTCTTTGTTTTCCCCATAGACCATGTGCATCTCCTGCCTGACAGCTTCTGAGGGGGTCTGTGCTTCCTCCTGCCTAAACAACAGAGGATGAAATGAGGATACCAAATCCTTTTTGGTACTCATGCCCCTCACCTGCTGATCATGCATGAGGATGTCAGCTGGGACAGCATTGCCCTTTCTGAGATCACAGTATCACAAGCTGCTCCAAGTAATCCCTCTCTCGCTCAATAGAGCTGTGTGACGTACTGGATGTGATGGCTTGCCTGCAGCTCCTTTCCACTGACTGTGGCAGGCATCAGAGGGAAGCTGGAGATTATGATTACATGGCTGGGTACCTGACCTTGCTGTTTCTGGGTTTCAGTAAGGCTGAGTTTTGGGGGGGGGAGGGGAAATTAGTGTTCTGCATATGCGTATGATAGTACTGGCTGCCTTATGTGTGGTTTAGTGAGACTTCTGAACTGACAGCTGAACATGATGGTATTCACATTTGATATTAATAAAACACTCAAGGACAGTATGCAAATTCTTTCCCACAAAAATCTTCTCTGAAAATCTCCATTTAGAGCAGATTTGTCTCCTACGTATGTAAATATTGAATTTCCACAGAATTCGAAACCTGCAGACCTTTTTCTCAGATGTTTTGTTTGTTGTCTAACAATATAAATAATATACTGAGAAGTGGTCACAGTGAGAAACAAAACCATGAATATTAACTTGGCAGGCTTACTTTAAATTGCCTGCCTAAAAAGCTACCTGTGTCATTCCTGGTGGGAATCTCCTCCAGTACTTTCCATTTCCTGTACAAATAGTCATCATCGAATTTTCTTTATCCTGAGATCTTGGACGCAGAGCTGAAACACAGAAGACAAAATGGCTTATGCTTGGAACACAGAATGGTGCTACAAGGACTGGGGACCTGCAGTTGGGTGGCTCACTCTCAGATATGGAAGCTGGCCAGATTTCCCCAGTGGCCTGGCCTTTCTGCCACAGTTCCATGTCAGTGACCAAGCCCAACAAGTGTCAGGAGGAATTCAAATAGCAGAATTGATTGCTGGGAGTGATTTATGCTTGTCTGCCTCTCCTCAAGTGGGGAAGGTTTGTTTAAATTTTGCACTGCCATTTTGAACTGGCTTCAGACATTTCTCAATTTATTGGAAATGTCTTTTTACCAATAATTTTATGCTATGACATTTTACTTGACTAGCTTGTAAAAAGCTAGCTTACCATGAAAGTTTAAGGGAACCTGGCTTTCTTAAAGAATATCTCTATTAGCAGTAACATGAAAACTACTCTCAAGTCCTGCATGCTGTGGGTTTTGAAACAGAACCTTTCTAAAACATAACCTTTTCAACAAGTAAGCTGAGAAGAAACCTCTGAATCCAGGTACATGTGAGATGTAAGAATATATAGAATAAGGGCTTGGTTGAAATTTTCACTTTGCTACAATATATCCATGCAGTTGCAAGACTATGCTGCTCCTCCCTGCCCACCTCCTATTTAAAATACAAATAAAAAGTATACAGACTGAAGTTGCAACATCATATTTTAGTTTCTGTGAGAATATAATAGAACATTGTTATGTTTACAGTTGGAAAGGTCCTACAATAATCATCTAATCCAGCTGCCTTACCAGTTCAGGGCTGACCAATTTAAAGGATGTTACTAAGGGTGTTGTCCAAATGCCTCTTAAACACTGTCAGCCTTGGGGCATTGACCACCTCTCTAAGAAGCCTGTTCCACTGCTTGGCCGCCCTCTTGGTAAAAAATTACTTTCTATGTCCAGTCTAAACCTCTCCTGGTGCAGTTGTAAACCCTTCCCACACATCCTATCACTGGATACCAGGGAGAAGTGATCAGCACTTCCCTTTCCACTTCCCCTCTTCAGGAATCTGTAGAGAACAATGAGGTCACCCCTCAGCCTCCTTTTCTCCAAGCTAGACAAGCCCAGAGTCCTTAGCTGCTCCTCACAGGACATTCCTTTCAGCCCTTTCATCAGCTTTGTTGCCCTCCCCTGAACATATTCAAGGACCTTTACATCCTTCTTAAATCATGGGTGCCCAGAATTGCACACAGTGTTCAAGGGAAGGCCACACCAATGTTGACAGATACAGCAGGATAATCATCTCTCTTGACTGGCTGTTTATCCTGTGTTTGATGCACCCCAGGATTTGCCCTCTTGGCAAAATTTCTTCTTTTGCTGGTATCTACCTTTTTCTTTTATGTAATGTTATACAGATTTAAAAAAAAAAGAAAAACACATTTTTAAAAGGCCTTTATTCCTGAGACAAAGCAAAGATGACATTACTTTTGTCTTGATATCCCACAGCATGCCACGGTTTAAGTATCTTCATTGTCTAGGTCATAAAGTGTATTTTCAAGCATGTCTATTTTAATTCATGTCCCCTTATAATTCATTGTCTAAGTTCTCAGCACAGATGTGTAATCATTATTTTTGCTGCAGCAATATCTAGAAGCCTCTACTTATTCTGGGTCTCCGTGGTGCTTGATACTGTATAATGAAAAATTCTTTGTACCTAGGCATTTTTTTTCTAAATAAATAAGTATAGGAGGTATAAAGTATGATTGCAGTATTTTTTTCAGTGTTTTAATTAAATTGTTCGTGCTGCTTTTACATACGATAATCAAAAGCCTGTCAAATAATCTCATTGCATATTAAAGGATAACTCTGTTGCTCCAAACAGAAAGAATTATTCTGCTTATGATGTTAAAAGGTCTTTTCTGATCTGTATGATAAACTGCACAATCTGATGTCAGTGCAAGGCAACTGAAGGCAGCAAGAACTACCCACATGTACCCAAAGGTTGGTTTTTCTCTTCAAGTAGTTAGGACAGAGGTTCTTCAAAATCTACTTGGATTTCAGTGATATTTGTAGTATTGTAAGGCAATGGTACAAATCTAATTTATGCAATGTATTCAGTAGCCAGTCAACTGCACAGCCTTGGCTACCAGCCATGTGTAAGCTCGCTGATGGATTTCTCAGCTATTTGGTCCTTAACAGCCTTGCCATGCCTTAGAGAGCTGGAACAGCAGCTCTGGCAGAGTCTTGCCATACACCTGGAATTACCTAGGAAAAGGAATCCAATGAGCGTTGTGTGAACTTCCTCGTTAATTGCCCTTTGCTGATTTTTTTGAGTCTGTTGCAGAAACAAGCCAGCTACTTCATTCTTTCCTGAAGCTGGTATGGAGGGTCTTCACGTGCAGACTTCACACAGGGAAAGGTTACCTTTTCAGGAGTTAAGTATAAAAGCCATACAGGAGTGGCGGCTGCTGCTGCTGACACCACAGAGACCAAACCCAAGAAGATAAAAGGAAGTCAAAGAAGCAAGAGAAAGATAAGGGAGGGGAGCCAAAGAGGCAAATGGAATTAGAAGAGAGGAAGGAAGTGATGAGGGAAGGCAGAGATACTGAAAGTCAAAGGAGAGAGATGCTCCAGAAGGAAGAACAGACATTGAAACACTGGCAAAGAAGTAGCAGCTGTAATTGATTTTCAGCCAGAAAGGAGCTGCAGGTCTAACTACTGAAGACCAGTACACAGTCATGGTGTTGTATAAATAAGATAAAATCAAGCTGTTCCTAATATTCACATCTCTTACCATTTTTTCCTGCTAAGAAGGAATGTGGCTATTAAACTTTAGAAACAAACAACTGAAAATATTTCTGTGTCACTGCAGTAAGCCATCACTCAGCAGAAAAATGAAGTAATCCTACATGACTAGTCTTTAAAGGAGAATCAAAATAAAAGAGAGAGGAGCAAAAGAGAAGAAACAGACATAACTGTGTTTCATAAGATCCCTTTTCTGTGCATCTACATGTAGTTTCTTTTGTGTTCATTGCATGTAACTAAACGTGTACAAGCATGCTGTGGTTAATATTGCCTCCATTCTTGATGTTCAAATAAAAATTGTTGCTAAGCTTTTGTAAGAACTACTGGGAAGTTTCTGGTACAAAAGCATCCAATGAACTTTTGAATAGCAGGTAAGGCCCTACCATTTCCTTCATTTTATCAAATGTGTGGTTCCTCTGAATTGTCATTTTCTTCTTTTTCAAAAGAGATCAATGAAGTTGCTATATTCCATGTTCCATATTAATTAATTAATCTATTGCTGTATCACCCTCCGTGACCAAGTGAATTTAAATATATGTGAACTTGTCAAAAGTAATGTTTTAATGTTTAGTCCTGTAAAAAGTTGAAAGAAATTGTATCAAGTACTATTATGAAAAAAAAAAATTTAAAAAAGCCAATACGCTTCTTCCAGAATGAAGCCATGAAAATCAATGGCAAATAACAGTGTCAAATTAGTGTTGAGGCAGCAAGAGGTAAGAATGAAAAAATAATGAAAGGGACCCTCCGAGTTTTATTTTAAGAGAGGAGGAGCCTTTTCTATTCCTTCAAGAGGAAAATTAAAAGAGATATACAGTAAGAAACACAGGTTAAAGTAGAGCATGTTCATTGTTGTAAGAAATGCAAGAGTGGGTGCTTTTAGGGAGCACGCTAACCTTAGCACTTTGTGGGGTTGGCACCCCAGCAGGACATTGGGTTGGGCTAGATGTGTGGCAGCAAGCAGGAACTGGCCAGGGTTTCAGTGAGTGTTGAGACCAGGCTCAGCACTTTCCCATTGGGTTTAACATCTCTGCTGTTTTGCAGTGTGGAATGCTGGCACATGGAGCACCCTCTTGGCCAAGGCAAAACTACTTACCAGAGAGGCTGGAGGCAATGTGCTGTCGGCTGCAGCATTGTAAGAGCCAGCCCAGTGTGCTGGTGCTTACTGGTGGCTTTACTGGCAGAAACGTGCTCCTTTGCTGGGATGGGAATTGCTGCATGCAGGGGAAGCAGGCTCCCAGTGCTGACACTGCAGTCAGTCAGGAGCAGGGTGGTGAGGCCCAGCTGGCTGCCTACTCTGCCACAGCTATCTGTCTTGCTCCTGCGCAGCTGGAGCGGGCAGGAGTTAGTCTTCAGCTCCGAGAGAGCTCTAACTCTTGCTGTGCTACCTTAAATTGAATTTAAAAATGAAAAAATAAAACCTGCCTTGTGCTTAACTGCATGCCTTAAATGGGGAATCTTAATAATGTGCCAACAGCAGCGGTTTGGAGTATCTTACTGAGGAAAAGGTCACTGTGCCCATAAGTTATCCTAGCATTTGATCAGTGGACTCTTTTCGAAAGACTTTAAGTCTCATTATTCACTGCTTATAAAGTCACTCGAGATATAAAAAGTCTTTTTGTAGTAATGAAAGAACTCCCAGAATTAGCCAGAAGGCAGCCATCTATCTTTTTAAACTACTCAGTTTGGAAGAGACCAGGAGTTTCAGGTGTCTGTACGCAGATGAATTGTTTTGACAGTGATAAGTGTAACATTCATGTGGCAATGCCAGATGTGTCTGAGTTCATGGAAGGCTGGGGTTTTCTGTAGAGGTGAGAGAGACTATATTTGTTAGTGAAATGTAGACTATGGTTCCTGAAAAGGAGAAAAGTGACTACACATTATTTACAGAGTCCTGAAATCTGCCTATCAGCCTCTTCTATTATTCTTTGGGAACTGCAGATGATTAAAGGATGTCATTAATTTGATTTCCTAACACTTCAATGGCAACTACCTTTTTAAGTGCCTCTTCCCTGAGAAAAATGCATACTCCGGAAGAGAAGTTGGAGAGTGAGCTTGTGGTAGAGCAGAGACAGTGTGAAGTTCACAGGAGAAAACAGCATTCAGTACAGGGGATTAGAGATAAAAAATACTTGTTCTGAGCATACACACTGGCTTTTGATTGTGTTTTTCCCCACTATCAAAGGATTGTTGTATGTGGTAGATCTCGCGAGAGATTATAAATCTCTTTAGTATCCTGTACACAAATAGGAAAAGTTTGCAATGATTAATGTAATAAATAGTGGTCTAATTACATCAAGAAGTAACTCAATGTATTTTATGCATGCCACAGCTAGTTTAGTCTTTATTGCCCTCAGGCAGAATCCTAATATCATCAGAAAAACTGTTTGTCAATATTAAAAGCAATTTACATAGTAAATACACTCCAGCCTTGTTACATCACCATCTGGGTTAGCTGAGCATTCATGCTGGTACCAGGAGGTGCTGATGAAGACAGACCTCGTGAGTGTTCAGACTGTCCAGCTGTCACCATGGGAGGATGACAAGTGCCAGCATTCCCACCCCGTGGGAAGGGGACAGATTCAGTGATAGTGATAAATGGGGGTCTTCATGAAGGAAGGTTCAGGAAAGGAAAGATGAAGGGCACTGGAATTGGCAGGTGTGTGATAAAGGAGAGCCCTGGGGAGCAAAGAAGGGTCCACACTGAAAGAAAAAGGCAGAATAAGAAGAGTAAACAGTGTAAGAGAGAAGAGAGACCAGTGATAGCAAAGCAAGAGAGAGAGGAGAATGAGACTGGGAATACCAGCTGTAAGAGGATCCAAGAAAGATGACCATAGCAACTAGTAACAGGTCTGCTGGGCAGATCGAGGGAGTCAGCAAAGGAGAATAACAGCTGCTCACAAATGCATGTCTACTAGCACTTGTTTGCAGGCAGCTTACTATGGAACTAATGCAGTGATTCTTAAATGTAATATGGTGTTTTCATTTCATTTTAGCACAAACCAAGAGAATTGCACACAGTAGTATGTTCCCTCTTTCAAAACTCAAATGAATGTTTTCTGAGCTGTTGCTGTGCTTTCTGGACTCATCTTTCTGAGCTGCTCCGATGATGTTGAACATCAGCACTAAAGGACTTGAAAGGACCTTTGTGAGATGTGCACTGCTCTAACACATGACGAGGAGGTTACACAACCTGCCAAGTCTCATATTATGAAGTGCAGGAATTCAGGTCATATTTTGGCTGCAGATTAAAACTGCTAACTTAGTAGTGCTTTTCAACTTGTTGGAGCAGGCATAGTTATCCTGGAGCTGTGGATTGTAGCATCCGAGTGTTTTTCTGAAATATATCCCAAGGTGAGGATCCAGATTCACAAAGAGACTTTAGGCATGGAAATGTCAGGTGCATCCCAGGGTAGACTTTTTCATACAATGTTAGAGGACACTGAAATGCTCAAAGGTATTTGTGGTGAGTGACGGTTGTGCCTAACCCAGCCAGCTGGAAGCAGCCGTGTATCTAAAACACCATCCTTTTCCTATACTCAATACCTTAAATGCAATTTAGGCAGTAAATATATTTGGGATTTAAAATACAAAATCTCCTCCTAAAGGTGTGTGAGAAGGAATCTTCAGTGATTTCTTTGCTTACAATGAACTTGACTTTTCTTTCAAAACATGGAGCACAATTCTGCATATAAAGTTTTTGGAGATGTTTCTTGTAGTAGCAGTTTTGTTTTAGTTAGAGGTGACCAGGTAGGGAAGGCAAAATTATGGAGAAAAATACATTAGAGTTTCTATTTGTTGGAGAACCAAAGCTGCACAAGCACTTCTGTATTAGTTACCTTACTAAATAGTTGCAGTTAAACTATTTCTCCATTCCCTTTACCTTTACCTGAGGCATTTTTTCCAATTCAGTTTAAAAATCTTTTGAATTCCCTAGAATAGCTTGTTAGACAATACTTCCAGACAGCGTCCAGCTCTTTACTGGGCTCTTTTGGGGATGTGTCATGTCCTTCATAAAGAGGAGTCGTAGCTGTCAGACCTTCCCACAGATGCACTAATTGAGGTGGACAACTCTGACAAAATAAAGCATTGTCTTAAGGTCTATTGAAAGAAGGCTGGTTTTTTTCTGACAGCTGCTGTTTAGATTATTAAAACTGCTGAGAAGTCACTGAGTTGTCTCCCTCTGCAAGGAAGCTTTACAAAGCGGAAATAGGTATATTTGTGTGTTTTCTCACTTACTGTAACATTTATTTTGTCTTGCTTAGATTAAGGCTTAGCTGTATGCTTTTCAGCCACAGTAGAGTTCTGCTGAATGCTGGGAAATAGAAGTGGTGCAGGTTATACATAGGAAGATGCATAGAAGGCTGCAGTACTGGGTAGTACCTGTGTCTATTTAGTATTGTTAAACCAGCTACACAAATTATCAAACAGGACAAGCCCCAGCTCTACAGGTAATGGAGATGTGGTTCTTATTAAAAGCCTATGGTTCAGCCTGAGGGAAGCAGCCAGAGCCTGTGTGTTCAGCAGCTTGTGTAGCTTCTAGGAGGGATGACAAGATTTCACGGTCAGGGCAACAAAGGATCAGTTGGGAACAAGCATCACTTAACTCATCTGGCTAAGGAAGAGGAAATGTCATTAACCAGCATAATAAAAGTTGTCCCTTTACTGAACTTGCATGAACCCTGACTGAGACTGCGATATTGGGTAATGGCAGATTTTGCTACCTTTCAGATTAACTCGCTGAAGAAATGCAGCTTAGTACTGAACTGTAACCTAAGATGTCAGCATGTTGAATGCCCTTTCTGTAGATGAGCTATCACATTTGCGTTAGCAGAATAGTTGCACTGTCCTCTTCAGCACACCTGTCACTGGTACCTCACATGTCCTGAGCCCCCCCTGTCATACCCAGAGAGCTTCACACCCGATGTCTGCCAGTGGTAGAAGTTCTCTAGACTCTGTATGTGCTACAAGCTGTAAGTTTGGGAGGAAGGTGGTACTGTTTTGTTCTTTTTCCATGGCTTGCAGTTAGGGAGGGCTCAGATTCCTGTTCTAAAGAACTGGTCAAACTATTTGATACTTTGTGCCAGTTTGCCATCCAAGGATGCACGCAGGATGTGGTAGCCTTGATGTATTTAGAATGAGGGATTGAGCCTGGTGATGAGAGGAGAATTAGCACCTGTCAGGTCAGAGGCATCTTCTGCATGGGTGTTGAAATCTTCTAGGACAGTAAGCCTTGGATGAACTCCACCATAATGTCAGACAGCATCTTCGTCATTTCACTGGGAACCCCTTATATCTGGACATCTCTGCTCTAACAGAATGCTCTGGTTATTCTTCCCTTTGCCTTTACTGATTAAACAGAGAGTCTCCAAGGATTTTACTTTAGCAGAGCTAATCTTGAATTTCAACTTGCATATGCCAGATATTTGATGAGGGTAGGAGGTTGTGCTGCTAATATGACACCTTTTGTGATGGTAAGTAAAGACTACAGGAAATATATCAACATTTCTGCCCTTGATTCAAAAATTCTGGCCAGTGTTAAAAGAAATTATCAAGAGCAGAAAAGTCTTAGAAAACAAGGCTATTTAATTTCTCAGTCACAGGTGCTTAAATCCTGAAAGCAGTCTTCACCAAAGAATTTTTTATTTTTTTTTTTTTAATTCAAAACACAAGAATAATCTAACACTATTTGCCTATATCTTTTATAATCACTATTTTGTTATTTAGTCCTCTCCCTCCTTCCTTCTCTGTTGTCCACTTTGGTGTGAGTGGGAATAAGCCTATGTACAGTGGTGCTGGTATTAGAAGTGGCATTTGGTCAATGTCAGTTGATTTGTGCATGAAAGACAAAGCCCATTTGCTTGTTTATTTTCTGGCACTGACAAAGTTTTGGATATGGCTGGATTTAGAGCAAGAATCCAAAGGGGATGGCCAGGATCCAGGCAGTGGCCACCAGTCACTCTGGGCGAGATGTTGACAAGTGGCCCAGATTTTGCAGTGTATCCAAAAACAGTGAGAGAGTGTTCATTAAACAGAAGCTTAATCAAACAGGGCAGGAGAATGGTTTACATGAGAAAAGATATATTCTTTACTTAACATTCACAACTTGCTTGTGGATTAATTAGCCCATCTGCTACAACAAATGTATTCCCATGTCTTTGTGTTGACTGTTAAAAGTGACTGATTTCTCTATCCACTTAAAATAGTACCCTGGATTCCACTGAAAGTAACCTTTCCAAGGCAAGGAATTTATTTAATCATCTACTAAGAACCTATAAGTGGCTTGCTGTAAATAAGTGCTCAGCTGTCTATGGCTCCCAGGGTAACTATATGTGTGTTAAGTTGGGGGATAATTCAGGAGGCAGAAAACCCTTAAAGAATCTATGTGAAGAGAGCTTCCAACCCCATCTGTAGTATTGGTTTTAGGTTTTGAAATAAATTCTCTCTTCTCGGCCCCAAGTGGGCAGGACAGCTGCCAGCATAGAGTAATTCAGCTATAGATTTTCTTCTGAGAAAGGCAGCATTCATAAATTAGGTGACCTTTATGCAGATCAACAAAGTGTGTTGATGAACTTCAGGTGACAGTTTAAGGAAGTATTGGGTGTCCAAGGTGCTTGTATTTCATAAGAAACCAATGTAAAGGGTGGAATGTTCTTAAAGTCTTTAAATTAAATACACATTTAAGTTAAAATAGAGGTCAGCCATAGGTTCCCAGGATAAATGAAAACGTATCTCTTTTCTGATTTTTCACATGCATGTGATTCTAAAATATTCTTATTATTTAGAAATTAAATTTACATGTAAATGGCATTGTTGTGAATTTATGTGTTTCCTCAGAATAAGGGGTAAGTAATGACTGAAGTGAATAAACAGGTTTTGATTTAAAAAAACCCAACAAAATAATATAATTTGTTTGCTATCGAAGTATCTTTTTGCTTTGCAGATACAGATCTTTTTTAAAATGGTCAGCTTGTACCAAAAAAACACATGTGGTTCAGCTGGAATACAGAAGGATTGTGTGGTTTATACTTGAATTACAGTGCTATGTGGTATTTATTCCCAATCAGTTGCCTTTAGGAGAAACATCGTACAGTTATCCAAAACTTTAAAAGTATTAAAAGAATTTGGGGAGGCAGGAAAGTAATTTTTCTGTTCCAAGGGCCTTAGGAATGATAGTTACTCAGAGGGCCCTATAGGAAGCTCTTGTTACAAAAACCGCAGAAACTGTGGAAAATTGTTTCCTGATAGGATTCAGCAGAGGCTGGAACTGAAGAGTGACTAAAAGACCCAGACCTGAAGCTTTATCTCTAAGTGCCTTTATTAGACAGGGCTGAGTCTGAACACCTTTGCAATGTAACTTGTGCTATTGGAGAGGGTTGGCAAGAAGTTTACTCCTTGGGGAAATTTATTTTCTAATGACATAACTTGTTTTTTCACTGTTCTGGTCCTTCCTCTTGTAAACCAGTAATAATTTTTCATGTACCTTGGATTAACATAACCCAAGGTTATAATTTGATGCATGAGAATTTAAATGGTAAAATCTTAACATAAAATCTTAGCATTTTTGTCTTCAGTCATCAGAGAAGCCATACATATGCATTAAACTTAGGTGCTGATCATATTATTTGTTCACAGTCAAGAATGCAGTGGTATGGTACTTCTGGGAGGCATTCAGCACGTGGAGTACTGAGCTTTTTTTATGTATAGAAAGCTGTTCAAATAATTTCTAGCTTTCTCATCCCACATACAGCATCAGGGCCAGCTAGAAAGATCAACTGACCTTTGCACTTTTGGCTACGCTACGGTGTGGCTATTTTGCACATCCTCGTGAGTAATGTGGCTGTGAAAGTGTTATTTCTTTGAAAGTTGTTGTCAGAGGAAAGCTGGTTCTACCATGTACTCAAATACTTACTCTGGAAATATAATGAGTTGAAATATACATGTAATTAATGGTCAGTGGTATCACAGACATCCACATAAATAGACAGGGCTATGGTTACATGTATTGGCTCGAATACGATATTTTTCATTGCAGATGCTTCTCCTGACAGGCTTGAAAATGCTGCTGAAGGCTCTTGAGTTTGATGTCATTGTTCTTGTTTGTGTGTTTTCCTTATTGATGAGAAAGTTCCAAGAATTTCTTGAATGAAAGAGTAATGTGGAAAATTTTGGTTTCAACCAGCATTTGCAGGCGTTGAGGAAAAGTCACTTACAAAGTCCATCCCCTTTCTGATGTGGCTTTAGCTTCAGTTCATTAAGCAGAAGTTTTATGACCTCATTGTCTGTACAAAAAACTTAATATGGGCATGAACCTGCAGTAGAATCCTATTTCCGATCTGCTGCCAGTGTGCAGATTTCCCAGGTATATGAATTTTAATCAGGTTTTCGTACCCTTCAGATACTCACATTTCTTACTGGCAAACTGCTTTTCTAGTCCAGTACAGGATCATCTCATTTCCACAGCAGCTCACGAGTTAGGTCCTGTGCAGTAGTCAAGAGCAGTCCCATTGCTCTGGAAACAGCAGAAGGGAGTTCCCTGCATGAAGACGTTGCATAGCCCCTGTGTCCATGGGCTTAGCTACTGACTGCCATTGACAAATTAGCCCTTGCATTTTGTAGTGAGCTGTTACTTGGATTTTTTGCCTTAAACACATGAATTCATATAGATTTAGCATCATCAGCCTTGCAGTTACCTTTTTTAATACCCTAAGGCCTCATCTAGACTGTGAGGAATTTGCTGATTTGCCTGTAGCAGAGAGAAGCCTTGCCACAGTCTTTAAGCTTTGCCAAGCTATGCTGCATTTGCAGCATAATTTTCTCTGGTCTCCTATTTATCTGTTTGCAGCAAATTATTTCTTCAGTTTGTTTGATTTAGATTTCTCTTTCTTTAAAAGAGAAACAGCTGACTGTGTCAGTCAAATCTTCCTATTTTTGGTCTTAATGATTGTATAATGGCCATAGCAGATAAGTGACAAAACATTGAAAATTGGCCTTGTTTCTTTTGAGACATCAGAGACATGTTTATTGACATCTGCATTAATAACAATGCTGTGCCAGAAATCCTTTAAAACAGTTACATGCCACAGAAAATGCTGAAATTGAAAATTAAAGGCACCCCTCCTTTTTTATTTGTATTGTATGATGTGAATAAAATAGCATGAGATAAATAATTTTAAATGCCCTTTTTCAATACTGACGTTTCTTTGCTGTGTTCAGATTCCATGGGGTCAATTATGGAAGAGTTCAAACCATTTCTAATTTCTAGCAAAGATAAAAGAATTTATTTTCTCCTCCCAGCTTGGCATCCTCTTTACATCCTCTTGCATGGATCCTAAAATATGGTCCAGTCAACAACAGCACGTGACTTGATTCGTTGCACAAATAATTTGTCCCCCTGTGTTTTACACCTGTATTTTTTTGCTGCCTTTACTCTTGTGAGTAACCTTTGGTATCTTTTTCTGTTTTACTCTAGGTCAACGGGAAGGACCTCTCCAAGGCCACTCATGAAGAAGCAGTGGAAGCTTTTCGCAATGCCAAGGAGCCAATAGTAGTTCAAGTTTTGCGACGAGCCCCAGTTAGCAAAGCTCATGGTAGCTCTCAGGATGTTCGGCTTGCAGATGCGAGCACTCAGACTGACATCACTTTTGAGCATATTATGGCTCTGGCCAAACTAAGGCCTTCCACACCACCAGTTCCTGATATCTGCCCTTTTCTACTTTCAGACAGGTATGGTTTATCTTCTCTTGAGTATATTTACCTGTGTGATTGAGGCTTTGCAGTGATAGGCTTGTAGCCTTCTCTTGAAAAAGTGTCAGGAAGACTAAAAATAAAATTCTAAGTGTTGTTGTTAACCACTATCCCATTCAGTCTTCACTGATGGTTTTCCTAAACTCTGCTCAGGGATTAGAGCTACAGGAAGAAATCTTGGCTGAGTTTACTACGTGTTCATGTGTTTGTTCATCCAAAGCTAAGACCTAGTCAAGAAGAAAAACACTTTTGTGTTTCGAAGTACCAAAAAGGCTTCCTCAAACCTAGAAAAAGCTGTCTTGTTGCTTTCTTTTCCTCCCAATTTCTTACCAGAAAATGAAGGAAATAAATGATTTAATTTAAAGGTCCCCTTATCAAAACCAAAACAAATCCAAAATATAGATATCCAAAATACAATTTCACCTGCCATATGGCAAATGTTATAAATTAAATTATCCCTCAGTTGAAATCTTGAAACTGAATTGAATGCAAACACCAGCAGGTGGTGCACACACAAAAATAGGGTGTAGGCTTCTTCCTCTTTGGACTCCACCTCACAAGTAACATCATCTAGTGGTTGACTCTTGTCTTCTCTCTGTAGCTAGCTAAACTATATAGCCCTAGAGTTTTCCACTGATTTCCTGGCATGTCATGCATCTCTGCAGAATTGATGCTAATGGAGAACATACCACTTCATTTTTAGAAGTTCTAGGTAAGTTGGGTAGATAATTATCTCAGAGAACTTGCCAGCCAAATTCTGGATTGAGCCTACCACTTATTGCTGCACAGCTAGGAACGTGATATGTTTACATTTTTGAGATGTTACTGGATATTACTAAACTGTGTGCTACTGTGATTGAAGTTCCCATGCCCTCTGCATGGGGAAAAGTTTTCTACCTCTGCTAAGATAGATCCACACTGGGTACTGCATGGTTGTGATCCAGCCTTGGATCTAAGGCCGAGAACATTGTAAGGACCTCATTCTTGGTGCTCTAAGCCCATTTAACAGTGCAGTTTACTAACATTTTTAAGTGTGCAGTTGCTCAAATGCACTTCATGACCCTGTTATCACTATAGAGAATAGGATAATGCAGGTTGTTTTATGCGAGTTCTTGAACAATTTGTGAGCCTGATATGGGTTGTAGATTGTGGATATTGAAGACTTTATAACCAGATAATTAATGAGTTGCCCTTGTCCATGATGCAGCATGTGAATCTGGACTTAGTTACCCTTATAAGCATCAGGAATCCCAAATTGGCACAATTAAGCAGTTTGGCCCAAACGCACCCTTTTGAGAAATCACCCTGTGTAAATCTGACAAAAGGTGAACCCAGAAAAATGAATTCAGCCAGAGTATGAGCTTTTGAAAAGAAAACAGCCCATGCCACTTCTTGGTACAGTTCCTTTCAGGCTGTCAGGACATTCAGAGTAGAATTCCAGAGATGAGTAGTGGGGGGGCTTTATCACTTTTTAATTTAAAAAGACTATTGTCTGATCTACTGTTATTGTACTGCTTTGTTCCACATAGCTGCCATTCTCTTCACCCAGTGGAGCATGAATTTTATGAAGGTAATGAGTATCTTTCCAGCCTGCCTGCTGATGCAGATAGAGCAGAGGACTTTGAGTATGAGGTAAGATCACTGGCACTCTGCAGCCTCTCTTTCTGTTATTACAGATACGGTATTTGCACAGCTGCTATCATGGTCCTATGAGAAATATAAGAATGGGAATACTTCTTTAAAAATTGACACCAAGGGCCATTTTATTTTATACCTGTGTAATAACATAGGCTTTACTAGGGTTAGGCTGCACACGTGAAATGTGAAAGCAGAATTCTGCAGTGGATGGCTACATACAAGTCTGGGCGGCTTCCTAAACATGTCCCCTCTTTATCCAGTGAAGTCTGTAATTCAGATGCTTTGCTTTTGCAGTTTTAACACTTTAAAGCAAGCTTTTCCAAAATTAAAAATGGTAACTGGAAGCTTAATTACCTTTTTGGTTTTTTTCCTAATTTTAAGAATTAATTAGTTTGGTGTCTCATGGCTTAGGGATTGGTCTTTCAGATACTCAGGTCTGTACTTGTCTGTTTGTAAGATCAGGCAACAACTTTGAAAATTAATGTAATTTCTATTACTCGCTCTTTGATATATGATATTGTAAGTATTGCAATTACAAGAAATTGTGCTCTGTACCACAAGTCTCCCTTTGCTGTTAATGTGTTGTACTCTCCAGTGACAGGACTGGATGTGTTTCTAAGTCGCTGAAAAATCCTTATGTGAGGCTTCCCAAAATGATAACGTGATTGGCGATGTTGTTCTTCATTAGATTTTCATTGCAATATCTAAATAGTCTTCTTGTCAGCCAGTCATTAGCTTTTCTTGTTTTCCACTATCATCCAGTAACAAAATTAGGGATAGGCATAAGAAGCAGATGGTTCTTTTTATTATTAAACAGTGCTGAGTCTTTGCTTAAGTTCAAGTTACTGTATTTTAAATAAGAGTGATTGTAAATAATTAAATACCTTTAATGCAAGATTAAAAATATCCTCTCCTCCTGTTTGCTCTACCATAAGACACCTTTTTAAAGGTTTAATATAACAGGTTGACATTTGGAAATTAAATGAATGGCAAAAGCTTTGGCAAACATACAATGTATTCACTTTTGTCGTGTCTTTAGCAGCTAAAACGCTCTATTGCAAGTTCAGCCTATTGTTCTTTTCTTCTAGCAGCCTGGGCAATCTGAAATTCTTCCCCAGGAAGCATGAAAATGAAATAACACCTACTTAGTGAATCTCTATCAAAACAAGCAAACTTTTATTCGAACTTCTCAAAAAATCATTGCTAGGGATTAGTGAAATCATTATTTCTTCCCAGTTGAGTTTTGGTGTGATACCTCAAAGCACAAGAGTCTCAGAGCTTAAGTTATGTTTTGAATCCCCATGTATAATATAATATTAGACTTCTCTGTTGGGTGTTTTTTTTTATGGTGCATCTTCTTTAAATGTAATAGAAACTATTTTTCCAGTAATATTTAAATAAATTGGTAAAGAAGGCATCTAAAAAGAATATTTTTTAAAATGGTT
>WUAM01000323.1:11818459-11831287 GCA_024336885.1 Actenoides hombroni
TATTTTTTAAAATGGTTAGATGAAAATAAAATTCATTATTTAATCAGAATATAAGACATATTAAAATATTAGCAGTTTTTAAAGAGTCTTCCTGGTGGAATCAAGTCCTCTTTATGACCATTGTTAATTCCTAATAATAGCTGGCATAAATATTATGACAATGGCAAATGCTTGGGCAGATTCTCAGTTGCCTGTAATCTCTACTAATCACACCATCATAGTAATTAATTTCCTGTCAGCTGTGATTCAGTTGCCCAAGGCAAATTCACTGAGTGACTGAAATAAAGTGTTTCATATGAAATTTAAATAGGCAAGGAAATGCCTAGCTTCCTTTGAGAAGAACGCTTTCTACTAAATATGAAAGTTTTGAAGGAGAAACAAGCACATCTTAGAGCCTTTTTAACTAGCAGAGCTCTAAATGTAAAAGACATTCCCAAAATTTAGCCCGTGTGGTAATATTACGATTTATGTTACTCATTGGTTGTATTATCTGTTATTTCAGATCCTTACAAGATGTTATTAAGCTCCCTTGACATAATTTTGTAGCTGCAAAAATTGAGAGCCTTATCCCGAGAGATACATATTCCATGCAAAAAGAAGGCTCATAAAGGACAAAGTCAAAAGAGCTGCCGTTGCCAATCCATGGGAGAAGCAGCAGTACAGTGAGTGAAGCAGAGGCTATGGTGCAGTGCTGTCAAGGTCTCCACAACAGTATTGGCTTAGATGTATGCTGCTGTGGCTACTCAGTCCCACTCTTGCCCGGCTGCTTCCTGGCCACTCAGTTATGCCAATGTTACTTTTTGTGAAACAGATGTGACATGTAATCCGTTATTTTTTTTAAATAGCTTTTCAGAAGGGGTGTTTTTAACCTAGCCCAGCTGCTAGATCTAATTTCCAGCATAGCTCTACAAGTTTCTGTGCTATGGCAGCAGCATCAGAGAAGGCAGAAATGCTCAAGCACTTGGGAAGGAAACAAACTTATAAAACCAGCATTATTCCATCAACCATCTAAGGGTGAAAGGAACGAGAAGAGAGGGTGCAGAAGGTCTGCTCATGCCACCCTGCAGGCTGGATGAAAGAAGCACAGAGCATTCTCTATCTCCCACTATTTGATTTCTCCTGTGTTTAGGGAAAGAGGTTTATTGTTATTACTGTGCTTTCTGTAAAAAGAGAATTGTATCAGTGCTCCCTGATTTTATCATTGATTTTTTCTTTGGAACAACTTTCTGGTCTGAACCTTAGCTAATCACACACAGCAAAAAACCTACCTGGTGTCAGTAATATGGTCCAGTTTCCAAACTGCACGTGAGCATTTTCATTGTACTGAAATTATACAGATAAGCAGCTCACAGGTCTCCATGGCAAAATTAATAATTTTTAAATTAATTCAAAGGCAAACCTGGAGATTTCAGGAAGTAATTGAAACAAGATAGTGAGCAGAAAAAGAACTGGGGCAGCATCGTTACTTCCTAGAAATGGTTTGTATGTGAAGAATGCATCAGTTCTGAGACACAAATGCAAACTACAAATTAGGAAACAAGGAAGTAAGATGACTAGCAACTGAGTTACTGTAAACAAGAATGTTTTCCAAGAAAGAAAATGTCCTGGAAAGCTTTGATCAGCTTGGAATTTACTTACAGATATGTGCTGATGTTTAAGTACCTGAATTACCACCATAAGAAACAAACAGGAGGATCACATATGATAGACAGCACAGGGGATATGGGGTTATACTTGCCAGTGGATTTGGTAGGATTAGATGCTTACAAGACTCTTCTATTCCATTTCTAAACTAGAAAAACCCAGTGGGTAGTCCTCAGATTGTCGCACTGTAACAAACTCAAGTTTAAGCCAATTGTCTTGGAAGGATGAACTCCCTGGAAGGCTCATTAGGCTCCATCAGTACTATACTTTAAGCAAATGGCTGGGAAGATGATGAAGCTGGAAGATTGCTGATAGCCAACTTGAGCATCCTTATGTTGCTGCTGCAAAATGTGTCTTAAAACAAATCTTAATTGTTGGTAGATACTGAACTGGGGTCAGAGCCAGCATCAGCCAGTGTTGGCAAGAAAGAGATCAAAAGATTTGTAATTCTAGCATAGCCAGATACCCATGAGGACTTTTAAGATAAAGCAGAAAGTGACCGATTTGTAAGTGCTCATTTGGACTTGGAGTCAGTATCATGAAGGAGAGCCAAAAATATTCAGGACAAACTCATGCAGACTGGCTGTGAGTGGCTATTGTGCTGCAGGAATTTACATCACATGATGTTAGAATATACTTCACACTCTCTGGTACCAATGAAGCGAAGGGACTAAAAGCATCACAACCCCCAGTAAGTCTGTGATAAGCATGGCTCTAAAATTTGTCCTTGTGAGAAGAGCAGAGGATACTGGCACTGGAGAGTAGTAAATGAGCTAATGGATGTGCACTTCTTTAATAACATTTCTGAACCTACTATTCAGGAGAGAGAAGCATCATATACTTGATTTGGAACTTGTACAGGAATTGGGGGGACAAAGTCGCTTAAGTGGTGGAACAGTGAAAAAATAGGTTAAAAAACCCTAAAGAATGTTGTAAAGACAAAGCTGGACAAAAGAATGCATTGCTGATATCTAGCCCTACATATTCAGTCTGAGGAGACTGCCTTTCAAGAAGAGAGACAGAAGAAAATACGATGTTACAAGCAGGCACCAGCAGGTAGCGTCATTTAGTCAACAGGTCCTTATCAAAGGGCAGAGTCCTTCGTATCATCTTTATACTGAAGTAGCTTTTGAGCTAAAGCAACCGAGGAAGTGATTGCTTTCTGCTGTGAGAGCCAGTATCTCTGGAGAATTACAGCTTTTAAAATCTCATATATCTGAAACAGGAAAAGATTCTTATTTCTACCTGAATGTTTCTTACAAACAGCAAAAGGAGACAACTTTGAGAAGGAATAGGAGTTGGTCGGGGTAACTTGCTGTTGCCTATATGAGGAAGAGTAGGCTGAAGTTTGCTCTCAGAATTGAGTGGGAGTTTTTTGGAGGAAGATTGGGTGTTAGATGATGTGGATGTGCAAAGGAGACCAGCAAAATTGCCTGAAGAACTTTCCAGCTCTGATTGTTCTCTGCTTTAGGCAAAGACACAAGTGATTGCTTCAGTATGATGACATAGCTTGCAGGAGCCTGTAAAACCACATCAACAGTCCACCATGTCAGGATTATCATGTTCAGAGCGAAAAAGGCAGAACAACAGCCATTCTGTTAGTCTGCCTGTGTCTGATGACTCCAGTTTTAATGCATGCAAATACTAGTGCTGACAGATTGGGGCAGTATTAAGACTAGTACCTAGAAGAAGTTGCTAAGGGTTGAGTTGACACTGTGTGATATTATGAGGTACTCTGATGCTCTTCACTTAAGGTCTTAGAAACCACTGAGCTTCATTTTACTTTTTTTCTCAGAAGGTTAGTGCATTTCACTAAATCAACAGACAACCACATGAGGCACGTGCAGGTGAAACCTTTCTGTGGTCAGTTATTATGAAGCCTTTTGTGTCCAGACAATCAGATCAGAGGTCCTGCAGGAAACAGCAGCCACAACAGTACGTTGAGAGAAAGCCATGCAAGCTTTTTCCCACCTGATGCATCTGTGAAACTTGGAATGTGAGCTGGAAATATACACCTGTTGTTTTGATTCCTCCTATGCTCTGGAAAATAGGACTTCTGGAAATTAGAGGATTCATGTGCAAATTGCTTTACTCCATCATCAGTAGCTCCTCATAAGCAGCGCAACCCTCTGAGGATTGGTTAATACCTCAGTGAAAAAATGAAAACTTCTTAAGTTCTTGTTCTGCTTTGTAGACTCAAGGGACAAATTTTCAGTCAGAATAAGGAAATAAATGTGTGTGTATGCCTGTTGAATGTAAGTACTAATTTATGGTTGTGCACAGTCATTTATTTAGATGTTTTGATAAGTATTTGCACTCATAAATCTGTTAACTGTAAATGTAGATTAGTCCTTGAAGTTTACCACTGCCTTGATCCAAACCCACTGAAATTGCTAAGGTTTCTTATTGGTCTGAGCATTTCTGGATCAGATGCTGTCAGCTGTTTTCAGAAATGACTAAAAATGGACCTTGAAGAGAGAAAAGGTAGAAAACTTTGGGAATTTTCCATGAGTAAATTTTTGTGTAGACCACTTCTCACTGAACACTTAAAACTTCCAGGGAGGAGGATTTTATCTTTGTTTCTCTTGCCGTATCTGAGCATTGCAGCGGTTTACTCTTCCAGTAACGCTCATCCCATCATGATGAGGGAATGTATTTCAGGAGCCAATTCAAATTGCTCATTTCAGTGACATAACACTTTTTAAGTGGTCGATTTTATTGTTATTTTTTTCCTTAGAACAAAATAAGGAGTAATTTTGTTCAGATTAGCAGTCAGAGTGAGGCTATTTCTCTGAAGAAAGTTACTTGAACACATAAGTATTTGTGGGTTGAGGCCCTCACAGGCCACTAAAGTGTGGTCTCTGGTGACTTTCTGAGAGGCCCACCACTGCTGTAAATGGCCAGGAGAGACCTGCCTGCCCATGAATTCAAATTTAAGGCCTTTTCAACACATGGATTATTTAACCAGTAAACCAAACAGATCTGTCTATCTTGTAAATACATATTTAGGGCCTTCTTAACATGAGGATTGCTGAGCTGATCGCTTGTAACAGCTCCCTTCAGAGCTGTGATAGCCTCCAAACACCCCTAGGAGAGCATTACAGGCACTTGCAGCAATACAGTTGGAGCTTCTGCTTCAATTGCTAACACCTGAATAAACAGTTTGTATGGAAACAGATTCTGTGCACACATTGGCAGCGCTTCTGGTCGCTGCAGTCAGGCTCTTTTGTTTTGTTACCTGACGAGTATTTCTGTATAACAAAGCTAACTCAAAAGATGGGTGTGCAACCATCAAAATGGAAAATGGGTCTTAGATAAGAGTTTTCTAGAGATTCCTTACATGTAGCATGGAATTTCTCTGCACAGCTGTTACTTTTTTTTATTTAATAGTATAAAGGGGTGAGAGAGAGAGAGAGAAAATTTTGTATTGGGTGTGACTGAGCTGGAGTTAATTTTCCCCACAGCAGCCGTCCCAGTGCTGTGCTTTGCACTGAGAGCTGGAAAGGTGCTGATAACACACTCGTGTTGTGAGTACTGCTGGGCAGGGCTCACACAGCACCAAGGCTGGGTTTTTTCAACATTCCCCCTGCAGTGGGATGGGGTGGACAAGATCTTGGGAGGGTACATGACTGGGACAACTGACCCAAACTGACCAAAGGGATATTCCATACCGTATGACATCAGATGAACTATAAAAGCCTGGAAAAGGAGGGGGGGACGACGACATCGGCTTTTCCTCCAGAGCAACCGCTACACGTTTGGAGCCCTGCTTCCCAAAAAGGGCCAGACATCACCTGCTAATGGGAAGTAGAGAATAAATCAGTTTTCCTTTGCTTCCATGTGCAGCATTGCTTTCCTTCTTCATTAATCTGCTCTTGTCTTAGCCCATGAGTTTCATCTTTCCCCCCCCCCCGGTCCAGCTGAGGGGGAGAGGTGATAGAACAGCTTGATGGACACCTGGCATCCAGCCAAGGTCAAACCACCACAAGTGGGATCACTCAAGCCAAGTTCCAACCATGTTCAGGTAGGATGACAGAGACATGGAGGGGCAGAACCACTATAATACCTCTGTGACTTGCTATCAGGTTGTACTTGTTTTTCGTGTATTTGCTGCTGCGATCGGACTCTTTTTTCCCTCAACTTCTTAAAACTTGAGATGGATCAAAGAAGACCCTTTAGCAAATAAAAGGCAGGTTTCAAATTCAGCAACCACCAGATGTAATTTAAAAGGCAAGTCTTCAAGAAGTAAGAATCCTGATAGAGATGTGGGTGTTGCAGTGTAGAAGGAGCTGAAATGATGGACAAGGTTATGTCTTTCCATTGTCATCAGACCTGACTGATGTGGTAAGGGGAATGTGAAAAGGCTGGTGGGCAAGCATGGTGTAGATTTTCAGCGAAGAAACAGATACTGTTCACCACATGCTTTACCTTATACGGGTGATGTTGTGGTGGAGTGACTAATGTGACAGTGCAAAGTGGGCTTAGGTAAACTGGGACTTGATGTTTTATGATTGTTTTCTGACCATGAATTCATAACTGCCTAGCAGTTATGGCTGAATCGTGGATGTGCCATGGTTCAGAGACATTTTACTAATGCCATTTTTCTGATTTTATGTGGCAATTCTTAATATTATATAGTATCTGCTCTTAAGAAGTATCATGAAGGAAGTGAATAGGTATGTGTGTGTCTGTGATCTGTGGTCTTGGTTGCTTATGAGAGTCTTTGTTGTTTGTGGGGTCTTGGGGTAGGGTTTTTTTTCCATTCCTACCTGTGATATAATAGAAATCCAGAGGAAAAAAAAAAAAGACTGTATTTTAAAGTTATTATTTGAAAAGCTTGCAAGGAAGTCTCATGTACAAGTAAATAGATTTTTCGAGTTGTTTCAGTTGAACCTGAGAGAACACGACAATGACTGGGACTTCTAAAACACTTCCTTCAGGTTTTCTCATTTTAACTAAAAAGGAGTTCTGAGCTGCTAACATCTGGCCTGTGATCCAGTTGGCTGTCACTATAAACTAAGCATGGAAAAGATCCCTGTTAAAATGGAGAAGTTGGACTGAAATATTTTTTCCTGTAATTCTTTGAATAAGACTATGTAATAACTAGAACACTCTTTTAACATGCATTTGGCATACTGTAGCACAAGATTATCTATTTCACTGGCATTTCTGTTTTTAAAACTCCTGGGGATTTGAGTCAGCATAATTTACACACAGGTAATAATAAATATGTAATTTCTTTCTAACTATGTCCAACTGGACACTGCAAATGAGCAAAGGAGTGGTAAAACAAAGTCCTTTTTTTATCTGTCTTTTAAGAAATGAAGTCACTTTTCAAGTATAAATTAATTAAACTTAACACCATTCCTCTGAGGTTCTTCAGTGTTACTATGTCCTGTATTGCTACAGGAATTCACAAGCTGGTGAATTAAGGACAGGCATATTGAGTGACTTGCCAAGTCAGTCAGTGACAGAACTGGCACTAAAACCCAGGAGCCTTTACTTGTAATGCATCTCTTTTTTGCCCATTAAATCACTCTTCTTCCTTGCTAGTCATTGAATCATTTAGATGGAAGATGATGTCAAGGTAGTTTCTGCCACAGTTGTTTGTTAATTTTGAGTGTGTTGCTGCATGTCATGACAAAATTCTGACATTCAAAGCAGATAAAGTTGCTGTCATGTCACCTGCCCTAAGTAATGAATATCCCAATTTAAGGATTTGAATTGTGTCCACAGCTACAGAGGATCATGAGAGAGTAGGGAGAAGAATGCACAAAATTGACATGGGCAAATTTATCAGAGTTATTACCATTTATTGTGTTTTAAAACAGGAGGAAACTATATCAAGTCAGTGATATTCATTCTGTTTCATGATTTCATAAAACAAACACAGGGTTATTCCACACTTCACCTGAAAGTTAATAAAAATTCTTTCTTGCTGTCAGAGCTTATGCTTTTCCAGGAAAATGAAGAAAAGTGAGCATAGTTCAGCAGTACTTTATTGTTGGGCAACATTTCAGCATATGGTATGTGTTTTTCACTAAGCGGAGGAAGAGACGGGTGCTGGCAGTATTTTCATGTTTGTGAAAATCTGTGGATTATAAATCTTCTGTTTTGAAGAAATCCTTTGTTTAGACTTCTATACCACGTACCTCCACACATGCTTTACAGTGAAAATATTTCTAATGGTTTTATTAATCCTACTTTTCTTATGTCCTCTGTTTGAAAGACCATGTAACCTGTCTTGGAGACATTGAATCTGAAGACAAAAGATGGGAGAAAATAATTTATTTTACATATTCTTTTTAAAAATGGCTTAAGTCATGTTAACCAGGTTATTATAATGTCATGATTTAAAATCTTAGTATCCTAGGAAATTGAAGAGCACAGGAAGCAAGGGCCAAATCCCCCTAGCAAGAGGGAACCTTTTACAAGAAAATGGACTTTAAACAAGGTTTCAATATTATGCGTACTGGGCTTTCAGAGGAGAAATCAAAAAAGCAGGAGTGGTCTTTTCTCTGGAAGCTTGCTTTTTTATTTAATGAGGCAGCTCTTCAAAGAGAATGTGATCGTCACTCCTGGAGGGCATGGTTTGGTGAGCAGGAATACAGGTGAAATTGCATTGTGCATCAAAAAGGCAGATGATGGGTTTGGTTTGTATTTCATCTCATGATTTCATCAATCTGTACAAGTATGTGTTTGGGGGTGGAGGACATCTCGATGTGCAACAGAAGTTTGAACAGCTGAAACTCAGCATGGATATCGTGCCCATAGATCTCATTTTGGTGCTAGGAAAACAAAAATATATTTTAAAAGTCATTGCCTATTGCTTCATGCGCTTGATTTATAGGCACGTGTATGTGATTAAAATTTGCGTATTTTAACTATACATATTTTAATATGTACGTATCTCAAAGTAAACAAGAGCATGGATAGTGAGAAATTTTAGCTTAGTGCTTTATATGAATTTCTATTTTTATAGGCTCAACTTTAAATTTAGTTTTTTCATGGTACTTTGCCTTTACTGTGTCTGAAAAGAATAAACTGGATTACAGTGAGGTGTACTTCTCACAGCTGTCTAAAACTGAAAAATTACATTTTCAACTTGATTTTAATTAATATAACAAAACAGCCTTCACATAGTTGTAGATCAAGGCTGTCCAAATGTGTGAAATTGTAACTGGTTAGGAGTTTGAATCTACAGCTACATGTTCTGCTGTTCAGATAAATACTCACTGCAGCAGATGTTGGCACATCTGTTATGCCTCCCCATTTCGATTGGCTGCCTGGGTGTTTAGAAAGTGCTGATGAGGCAGATAAATCTTCTGACATGTCTCAGGCCCAAAGCAGACAGACAGCAGTAATAATGATACTTACAGAGCCAAGTGATGGGCAGTAACATTCTGAAATACAGCAAATATAAAGTGTGATTTTTACCTGCAATAGGTGAGATTTATTGTAAAATGTGAAAGCCAAGTGATTCTCAGCCGATTTGAACTGCAGCTATTTGTGTATCTTAAGGTTAGTGTGGACAAAATAAACAATCCTATGGTTTAGAAAGAGCTCTTCATGGCTCCTATGGCTTAGAAGGGGCTCTTCAATATAAGAACTGGGAATCAGGTTTAGAAAAAGCTGCAGCATGCATGTTTTTTGGAAGAGGAATAACTATCATCTGTGGGCTTGGAGTTTCTGATCTTATCAGAACTCTTAGTTTCAACAGTTTTTCTTTTACCCTTGGTATATTTTTATACCATTAGAGTCAGAAAAACTCCAGACATTGGGGTCTTTCTCTGAGAAGGTTCCATCCTTAGAAGTTTGTAAGACCAGGCTGGATGGGGCTCTGAGCAACCTGATCTAGTGGGAGGTGTCCCTGCCCATGGCAGGGGGCTTGGAACTACATGATTTTTAAGGCCCCTTCCAACCCTGACAATTCTGTGATTCTATGATTCTGTATATCAAAGAGGACATGGACAGAGAAGGATATATCTGACAGTCTCAAGTGCAGAAACTAGTTTCCAAGTACTGAGAGCTTTTGCAGGTATGGGATCCCTTCCAGACCTTAATCTCCAACAAAATGAATGGCAAACAGAAATGTAGAAGTCACTGTAAAGATTTTAGTACTGATGTCATTTGCTCATATGGTCTCATTCCCTTCAGTAGACATCACCACTAACTTTTCCTTTCAGGTTCCTTTCAAGTACCGCTGTTTGAGGCAAGTCCAGGAATTACCTCAATTTCTATTGTAGAGGGGAAAAGAAGTAGATGCTGATATAGCTGATGTAATTATAATTGCTTATCTTTTATAGTATACAGTCTCTGGACAAGTCTTCCAGTGTTTGACTACCTTTGTGGTAAGAAGCATTTCCCTAAATACCTGATTGGAATTTCCTAAGTAGCAACTTGTGTCTGTTGTCTCGTGTGCCTGTTACAGTGCACCTCCAGGAAGAGTCTGGTTCTCACCTCTCTGAATCCTTGCATTTGGTACTTGAAGGAAAGCAGTAAGATCTCTTCAAAAGGCTAAACAAGTGCAGTTCTCCCAACCTCCTCTCATAGGAGATGTGCTTCAGCCCACTAATTAGTTAATGGACTTCTAGCTGCACATGCAGTGCTGTATTCCTACCTGATAACCCAGAGAAGATCCATTCTAGCTTTTTATGTCAAAACCATTTTCATTACGAAGCAAATCAGGGAGCAAATTCTGGAAAGCCCCCAAACAAACAAAAAGCAGCAACAATAACAAAGGACTAGTAAAGTTTGAGAGATTTCTCCCCACTGTGCCTTAAATGGCTTAGACCAGTGATACTTTAGCTGTATCTCTTATTTTTTAATGTTGAAAGCCAAAGAATTTCAATATGGGGGTCAGAATAAGAGCTTTGATGAAAAATCACGGGTTTTCTCTTCAAATAGATGTAGTAATACATCTCTTTCTGTTATTTTTTGTCAAAGCTGTCCAAAAGCAGAGGACTCCTTTGGAATATAGAGGCTGTGAGCCAATGTGACAGTTCAGTATATTCACACACACTGTACAGTGAAATAGTTACTACTCCAGAGTGCTTATCTCATTTTGACATAAGGTTTGGTTTCTGCCTTGTCTGTGCTATTCCCACTTACTTTGTTCAGTGAGAAGGAAGTGAGAATATAGAATCTAAGATTAGTGAAAAGGGAACCCTTCACTGCATATCAGCAGCTAGTTAGTTATGCTTTAAACTCTTCTCCTTCATTGCAACTTCACACCTACACTTGAGTGAAAGACCAAAACTGAGGACCAAAGCTGACTGCTGAGGAATACTATACATATCATGGATCCATATCATGGATCTCTCTGCTCAGAAAGCAAGGATTCATGGTTTTCTCAAGTGTAGAACATACCAGAAGGGATGTTGGGTCTCAAGGAAGTTAAAACATATATTCATCTATAGCATAGGAAAATATATGTATGTAGTTAATTTCTTCTAATAATCTATCATTCATATGCACCATGAGGAAGGAACAAAAATAAATACAATGAATAGGGAGGGGAAGAATTTGGAAGACAAGCAAGACCATGACTTGTTTGAAATAACAAAGTATGCTGAGGACATTTTACTTTCCACTAAGTGTGATCATCCAGACAATAGAGAAAAAATGTGGTTTAAATAATGTTTAGAATACTTTATGTTTGATACTTCCCATAGGGTTGATTTTTGGATTTATCTTTTTGCCAGGGAACTGAAAATTTGGTATTATGCCTGCTAGCTAAGGGAGAAAACTCAGGTTTGAGTGGATGTTTGTGACTTCCTGGAGGATATACTGTCAGCTCTTGAGCCTTTTGCACCCAGGAAGCCTGTGATCTGTAAAGGATTTTTTTTCCCCTCTAACTTCTTTATGAGGTACACTCACTGTAACGTCCACTGTGTGTCTTTAAGCTCAAGGCTTACAATACCCTTTTAAAGCAAGTCAGAAAGGCCACACCAAGCCTGCAATGCCTGCAGAATTAAAGTGGTGTTTATCTCATACCCATATGCTTAGACCCTACCTCCCACTGAAACGCTAAATTTGTTCGTAGTGCAGTGATCAAAGGTTTCTCACATTCGTAGTCCAGCTCCATCGTTCATCCAGCCCAACCCGTTCCCCCATCTGCTCCATGACTGCTCTCCGCCCCCTCCCGGTCCTCACCCATTGAGAGTCTCAGCTGACACTTGGGTGACTCCCTCCTCCCACTCACAGCCATTAGACTGTTACTGATCATCACACATCTAACTCCTGACTATGCACTGGCAGTCTTGCTGTGCCTTAAGTTACTCCATGGTTTGATTTCCTACATAGAAGTGTAGTGTGCACCAACAACTTTCTCTCCAGAGCTGCAGGGAGTGAGTGAATTCCCATATCCAGTGGAGCTTCTTTATTATCAAAGGATTTGTCAGCTACAGGACCAAATTCTGCTCCTATAGTTGCAAGATGATATTTTATTAATAGGTGCCTATATATCAGCTTATTAATTCATTAATTCTGTTTTTTCCGCTACTACTTTTTTTTTTTTTTTTTTTTTTTTCCTCACTGGTATCTTTTTCTCCCGCATCCTTCTTTCCCAAAGCCTTCTTTTTCTGGACACAAAGCAGCGTGTGGATCTAAGTGTAGCTATAAAGCAGGGATCAGCAGGAAAGTGATTTTAAGTATTTCTCATTTTCTGTTGCATTTGCTTTTGGATTATGTATTTCAGAAATGCTTGCTGATATTTTTCCTTTCTGCTTTGATGTAAACAAATCTTGTGTCAGAGATTCTTAAATCTAAACCAGACTTTAAAAAATGAGGATTAAATGAGACTAGCCTATAAGGTAGAGCCCCCACCCTTTGGACAGAGCATTGTTTTTCCCCACCATGTGGAATGGAGATAACCCTCTGTTTCTTTGTGGTAAGCTACCAACCAAATCCATTCTGGCAAATCTGACACCCAATGTGATTTGTCCTTTTCGATGCTGTTTATGAGAAGTGAGGACAGTCTTCTGTCAAAATTGATAAGTGAGAAGACAGTGGGGAATGCAATTTTATTTGTAGCTGCACAGCTGCCAGCAGTTCCAGCTTGTTTACATCTAGGCTGGCTCTGTCTTGCTCCATAGCTTTTCTATTTCCATCCAAATAGCCCCCAAGTACATTGTGGATGTGCCTGTCTATGTAAAATCTTCATAACAGAACATACTGGGAAAA
>WUAM01000323.1:11840413-11854979 GCA_024336885.1 Actenoides hombroni
ATGGCTGTTCAGCTCCACAGGAGATTCCTTGAAGCATCCTTCTGTTACCTAACAGCTTATGCAGTAAAACTATGACACTAAACTGGCTAGGGAAGGCATTGTGCTATTAATGGAAGGGTACATTTTTGCTCAGTGGCTTGGATTGCCATTAGAATGGAGTGGCACTTGTGTGATGGATTGATTGATTGATATGTAGCCATTCTGTCTTATATCCTATAAACCAGTAATTGATATGATAGGACTAAAATTACTATGTAATATACTGTTAGTCAGCTTCTATTATCCAAAAGCAAAAAGAAACCTGCAAAATCATTGCACAGCCATATTTCTCAAAGTTTGGCATATCTTACTGAACTGTTTCTGTACAGCTTGAACCTGCAATGTACTGAGATTTCCTTCTTAATTCACAGAATATGAATGGCCGTATGAGTAGGTCATGCAGTATGAGTATGTCCTACAGAATGAGTATGTCAGCAGCTTGGTGCTTCCTTGAATTAAACAAATCTTTTTACCACCCTTAGCAAAAGCCACCATAGAAGCCTATGTGTTTTCTTGTAGGAGGTGGAGCTGTGCCGCATTAGTAGCCAGGAGAAGCTGGGGCTGACTGTCTGTTACAGAACTGATGACGAGGAGGACACAGGGATCTATGTCAGCGAGGTAAGGACATGGCAATGGGGAGGAGCGTGGGAGATGCTCGTGGTGGAAGGCTGAATGTGCCAGGGAACATAAGAGCATGTGCTCTGAGACCAGAGTGCAGAAGTGTTGGCCATCAGCCAACACATGTCACTTTCAATTCATTTAGATTATCAGTTTAAATTATGTTGCCCAAGTAGTGTAATTATTACTAGTGAGCTTCTTTAATGTGAATGCTTTTAACTACAACATTGTAGTTAGGGGAGTACAAAGCAGTCTGAGCATGGTCTGAATTTTGAAAGAAATCTGCCCTTTTGATGGAAACAAAGCAGAGTGTTTAAGGGGGAAAGCACCTTCTCCACCCCTTTCTTGCATTCTACCTCTGCCACAGCCTTGGTAATCACAACAGTGAATAATCATTATTTTATTATTTGTGGGTTTCTTACAGTCATGGTACACACAGACATACCACAGATGGGTGGAGAGAGTAGTTTGGGAGAGGAATATTTCAGAAAGAATAATAATTTCTTTTTTTGCCAGACAAAAAATAGAATGCTGGATACTGAGGTGGGATGAACCCTCAGGTTTTCATTAGCTTCACCAGGAAAACATGGAATCCAGCACATAGCACAGGGTGTTAAGTGTTTCACAGGGTCAGTCCACAAGACTTTCAGGAACACTAGCTCCCTTTGAGTTTCCAGCCATTCGAAGAGGGTTGTTTTTCTGGATAAAGTCCAAGAGAGTCCAAGATCACTGGTGAGTCCAAGATCACTTGGTGATTATCCTGTGTGAACTGTGTTCCAAACTTGTCACTTTCGTGAGACACATTGAACTCAATTTGGGCATTAGAAAAAGGCTCTTCACTGGGAGGGCAGTTGGTCACTGGAACAGGCTCCCCAGGGAAGTGGTCACAGTTCCAAGACTGTCAGAGTTCAAAGAGTGCCTGGACAATGATCTTAGTCATATGGTTTAGTTTCAGTTAGCACTGCAAGGGGCAGGGAATTGGACTTGATGATCTTTTCAGGTCCCTTCCAACTTGAGATATTCTCTGATTCTGTGATTCTAAATTCTAAATGAAGCTAATAGACAGAGAGGATCAGCAGAGAGAATTCTCCTGCGTATGAGTGAACAAGGATGAAGGCAAGATTGCACATTCACAGGCCAGCAGCAATGTCAAAGAAGCTGAAAAACACAGCCTTGGAACAAGAATGAGGAATTAATATAGAACTACTCAAAAATAAGTCTTCCACCAGTTGTTTAAGCGCTGCTGTTAAAAGTCTGTCTGACATTATGAGGACAAAGAAAGTGCAAGAATTTCTTAATGCACTCCAGGATTATATCTGAAATGTGCTGTTTTTCCTGCATGGTAGCAATTTCTCAGACCTTTTCAAGTGAATGCAATTATATTGTCTTTTGTACTTGATTAAGCACATCAGAGTAACTTTATTTTATGACAGTGCACAGGAAGTAAATAATATCTTAACAGCTGTAGAAGATGTAACCTGCAAACCAAATGCTCAACTCGAATGTTTGATTTTAAAAAACAGCTTATGACATGAGAAGGCAAAATAAATTATTTAAGATAACCATCAAGTGAAAGGTGATAGATCAAATTGCCCTGCAATGAACAGTAAGTCATTGCTCAAGGATCAGCTATAGTGACTTTGATAAACTGTTAATGGAGCCCTAAACATCTATTTAGGTTAAGCTAACTTAAAACTAACTAAGACCAAGACCGAAATACAGTACCTGTGAGTGATCTATATAGTATAAATCCTTTGGGGGTTTTTGCTGTTTCCTCACGAGCTGCAAAATTGCAAAGGAAGTAACAGACTGATAACTGAGATAATCATTTAACAGTAAGTGTTTCAAGGAAAGAAAAATAAACCTGCTTTTTTCCCACAGACAGGCCCATTTGTACAGAGGTATCAACTGCTGCAGAAGCACCTCAGTCCATAGTGAACTTCCAGAGAAGAGAGACTGTGTCGTTAGTTCTTAATGCTCTGACAGTTGATGGTGGCATAGGAAAGTTCTCATCTGAAAATCATATGCTCCCAACTCTTTCTGCCTTTAGGCTTTTACCTGAAATAAGCTTATATAATTATGTAGAGAACAGCTGAGTTCATATGACTCTAAAGGAAACTTGACATCGCCTCTGTAGAGAGTTAAAATTGTACGTTTTCAAACTGTGCAGTTGTGCAGTTGTTATTGTGTCTGGTAAAATTCTTTCCATATTCAGTTACTGGATGTTGTCCTGTGCAGGTTGATCCGAACAGCATTGCTGCCAGAGATGGCCGGATCCGTGAAGGAGACCGCATTTTGCAAGTAAGTGACAATAGACTCTTCCTTAAACTTTTTCTTCAGACAAATGCATAGTGCTGTCTTCTCTGTGGACTGTTAATGAGGGAAGGTAGTTCTCTTTGTTACTGTGATCGATGAGAAAATCCATGTCTGTCTGTTTTTCAACACAATAGCCAGAAGCTAGAGTGAGCATACTGAAAAATGAGAATGACAAACTCGTTCTGGCTCATGACTTTATGTCCCGTCTCTTTTTTTTTTTGCCATATTTATTAGCAAATCTCATTTCCACTATGTTCATCTCAGTGTCAAATTCTAAACAGGGATCCTGCAGATATAGATATGAATGTCAGAGACTTGCTGATCATTCAACAATCACATAAATATGGGTGAAACTCACTTGTGCTGAGCACAGATAGTGAGAGTTTTCATACAAAAAACTGTGCTGTTAGTGTAAGATGAGCATATTTGAGGAGGATGTTCATTAGGCTTTTGTTAATATTTTCTTTCCTCCACCCATAAAACATTGCTTTTCTGAGTTCTTTTCTAATTCACCATCTTGCCTTTTTTTCCCCTTCATTTCTATTGATCCACTCCTTTAAAGAGCTGCCCCAAAGGTACATTTGTGTGATACAGCATAACCCCTGTGGGTGAGGGTGGCTGGCTGCTGGCTCTGGAGGAGGGCAATGTACCTGTACAGAGAGAGAAGTAGCTAGAATGGTAGTGGTTTCCATTTTCAGCCAGCAGTGAATAGTACATTCCTTTCCCTACTGACAAAAATCACAAAACAGCTACCAAAAATCAATGGACTGTAAAGTCTTTGCTATAATCTAGCATTTTGGTTCTGATTCCCTGTCCATTTCCTTTGTATTTTGACCTTTTTTCACTGAAGTCCCAGAAGTAGTTCCTTGTGTGATAAGTCACTTTTCTGTAACTAGTTCTGTAATTGCCCTTCATTAATATAGGCATGTGAGCTTTCAGGTTGTCACAAGATCAGCCTATTCCTTCCTTTCAGTCTTTTCATTTCTGCAGGGAATGTCTTTACCGAAAGCTCTACCTGTATTTCTTACCCTGCTATCAGCTTTGGGAGTCTAGCTAACACAATTGGGTCTATGAGCCGGATTACCAAAGCAGCCCTTCTTTTTGGAGAAGAAATAATAAGTTATATTTTAATGTCAGGGCTCACTCAGGGACTGCTGGTTCATTCTCTTTGTGGTTGAAAATGTGAAAACATTCACAGGATGGATGGTGTTCCCCTCACATAAGACAAGAGATGTCACAGTGCAAGGGCAGTGAGCTCCTGGGTGGTAATTGCAGTGGTGGGGCCACATTATGGGATGCAGCTGCAAGTGGAAGTCAGTGCGCTGCCTTCTGTGTCTTTCTATAAAATACCTACTGAAGAAAGCAAACAGGATATAATTATATTTTTAACTTTCAAAAATCAAGAAAAAAGAAAAAGCTAGTCTGTTTGACTGAGTAGAATCAACTTTCGTTCCTATTCTTGTGTTTCAAAATAAGGAAATAGAGGGTAGGTCCATTTTCTACTCCTTTGTTTTCTTTCTAAAATTTCTGGCTGGAGACCCAACAGGAGTTCAGTCAAATATTCTCCAGTTCCTAATGAAATTCATTTCAATTGTGAGTAAAGACTCCAGGGGTGAGAGAAAAGCATAGGTAATTCTGCCGTCCTTTTGTAGACTGGAGCATTACTTAAATGTCAGGCCTGATATATAGCTATGAGTTTGATCATTAAAGTTAACACCCAGAGAGTTATGTGGGGTTTACTTTCATATCTGAAAACACATTGTCCCTCTATCTACTCTTATTGATGAGATAACTCAGAGAAATAGAAGGTGACAGTGCCATTACGGGGGGATTACACTGAGGCTGGGAGAGAGCTGGATCCCTGAGCTTGGGGGCATTTTCTGTGGGTGGCAGATGGCATTGCTAAGGATGCTCTGTTCTGTGTATTTGTCACAAAATTACAGCAGATTTGCTCACATTTTTGAGTCTGAAACTGTGCCCTTCTCATTCCACAAACCTCACACTTCTTCTGTCACCTTCATAGTCTCCTTAAGCATCTGAGAATAGCCTGAGCATTTTACATGAATTGTTACAAAGTCAAGGGAAAAAGTTTTATAAGGACAGTCCTAGTGAGACTTGCCTAAACTTTCTGCTATTTTTATCTGTGAACCTGCAGGCTGACATGTGCTGTCCATGGGAATGAGATGCCATGGGGCTGGCTGAAGTCCTGCTCATCCCCTGTGATGATGCAGCTGGTGTGGGGTGGGCACCTCCAGGTTGTGTGGGACCAGCAGGGCCAGCACCTCTGGGGTCCATGAGGAGCAGTTGCTCAGCTGATACATGTCACTGAAACAGCCATTTTCAACTAGACCAAGTGGGGTTTTTTTGTTGCTGCAATGAGAATAATCCACTTCTTGTGCTGTGCATTGGACAAAAACAAATGCGTATAGAAGATAAGATTTCTATTTGATTCCTTCAGTAAAGGGTTTTGGACAAGGCAAAATGTGTTTGCTACCATGTACTCATGGACGTGGCTGTTTTAATGGGGTGACAGAATAGGAGAAAGGTAGCAAGAAAAGCACATTTTCATTGGAGAATCACTTTTATTTTGATTATCCCCTTGTAAGGGGGATACATATGTTTTGTGTGGTTCTGGACACTAAGCTGTCCACACAAATATGAAATGATTAAATGGAGCAGCAATAAGCAGTGGCCTGTAAGTATTGCCTGGTGAGAGATAATGCTGTAGCTCTCTAATTGGCTCTCTACCAGCATACAGTGTGACTGATTTCAGCTGTAGCATTACCAGTCTTGCTTCCACCAGCACTATTATCTCAGAGTGACACTTCCATTACTCTGAACGGAGAAAGATGAACGTCACCTGTCAGGGGCTGGTTAATTGTGTTGCTAGATGTATGTTACCAGGGCGCAGGTTGGACATTTATGAACATAACTGCTTCCTCTGATGTCCACCATCCTTCAACGATCGATAACTGCTCTTACAGTAAGCGCATAATTGAGTGAAGGCACTTACCACTGAGGGGTTGAAGATGAGCCCATTGCATGAGTTTCATTGTCCATACATTCAGCACAAATGAGCTGATATCTGCCCTTTATTGTGTGTTGCTTTGTGGAAGTAGAAACTAATGTGCCACTTTCATTTGTTTTCTAGATAAATGGCCAAGATGTCCAGAACCAGGAAGAGGCAGTGGCGTTGCTCTCTAGCGAAGAATGCAAGAAAATTGTCTTGCTGGTTGCAAGACCGGAGATGCAGGTTAGACTAAATAGATGCACTAAGCCAGAACGGTTATTACCATACATTCACTGTCACTGTAAGTAATGAACTGCTGAGAAATAGAAATGCCAAAGTTCCTGACAAAAGGAGGAAATAGATAATTGCAGAGCTTTACTCCTGTTTAGCCAACAAAGAATATTATATGATATTTCTAGGGCTTGTGTTCGCCAAACTAAGTGATTCCTTTCTAACAGACAGAGTAAGCAGGTATACAAATAAAGCTGAGAGCACTAATATGATATTCGTAAAATATGAAATAGATCTTGAAAACTGTGTATTACTTGTTAGATTGTTCTTACTTGTTCCGGGGATAATTTTTCCTTACTTACTTCAGTCATTCATGTGAACTTACAGGAAGCCATAGTTGGTCATTGGTGATGGCTCTTTTTATCTTACACACTTATATGCGGGCATGTAAACTTTTCATTTATGTACCAACTATGGAATTTTGTCTACAATACCAATCAGCAAAGGTGAGTCTGATTGTTTTCAAAGCACTCTGGTCACAAAAACCTGCTTGTGCATTCCAAATCGTATCTTGGGAGGTGCATTTTCAAAAGCTTTTAGAAACATTTCTAAGGTTTTAAAAACAAAATTATGCCAATGCCAAGAATCTTGCCATTCCAAGAATTTTTTATAACATTGCAGGGGCCAGATGTTAGGTTGATCATCACACTAAAGGAGAGGTAGATTGAGAAAAGAGTACTGTTTGTACTTCCCTTTATATTCTGTTTATAGGCTATTGCAATGCAAAAAAGACATATTGTCACTGTTCTCTCCATCTGCCAACAATTCAGAATTGGTTATGTTGCCATTTGTCTCTCATGGTATTGATCTGATATTTTCAGTCTCTCTAGCTGCATGCTCTGTATAAATTAAATTGAGTAAGTGTAATTCAGTGCCACTTGGAATCTCTACTTGAATGCAGTAGTTATAAAAGATTCACAATTTCAGCATTCATTTCCTTGATGTTTTTCAAGAATCTAAACAGTTCCCATAAAATCAGTCACATAGTACAGGAAAAAAAAGCGCCATGTATCAAGTTTATTTTGTAGCCCTCACTGGAAGTTGCAAAAGTTTTGAGTGTTCCTTCATTATTATTCTTAACTATTTTTCACTAAGATTTTGGTTTTCAGTAGGGAACAGAAACCCAGCCACTTACAAAATACGTGTCCAGAGAAAGTTCATTATTTGTATTTGTTTAGACTGGTCAACGTGAAAAGGTTATATCAATATGAGATAATTATTTAACTGTACCAATGTAGTTTCCCATATGGATCCTCCTTTCAAATTATAAAAGTGTGTTTTGGTTTGGGTTTCGGGCTTTGGTGGTGGTGCGGTTTTTTTGTTTATGTGTTTTAGGAACATATTAATACAAAACTGAAGCAAAAGCCTTAGTGTGTCAGAAATCAGGCTGTCCACAAACTGATTTCCGCTCGTGTGTTGCTTTGATTCTGGTAAAAGGCAGCAGGATTAAGCAGGTTTTCATATCTAGATAGAAAATGGTAATGGCAGTATTGCAATCTTGAAGGGTGACTGCTGAGCACATTCATTTGGTAACAGGGAAGAAAACCTTATCTGACCATTTCTTTGTGCAGTGCATACTAATGAATAATTAAGTTTTGAAACAGATCACCGGAGGAGCGCACAGCATGTTTAATATGTAAAGAAATGTTACAGGTGTGTCCATTCACATGCATATATGTTCCCACGGTGTATGTAGTGCACATGTATTCTAAGCCATATATTATTTTTATTCCAAAAGCTGGAACATAACATAAGCATTCCCATTAGCTAGGTACTGGGTCTGCCACAATCAAAGCATGAGATTTGCCCAAGTGAGAAATCCATCTTTTGTCCTCCAGATTTGTTAATCTCTGCAGTTTCCTCAAATGAGGGAAAATCAACTGTGTCCTTTATGGTAGAGGAAGGCTGTGTTCATGCTTTCCTTGGCAGGGGGGAACCAAACGAGACAAGTAATCAAAACTAGTGGCAAGTACCAGATGTTGCAGAGAATGGTTTGAAAGTCCCATGAAGGACAAACATAAAAATTGTATGTACTAAAGAAAAAAAGCCTCATAATCCCAGACTGTTAGAGGCTGGTTTTGCCAAGGCAAATTGTGTAAGAATTATGTTCTTTGTAAGAGGAAAGTGTTCATTGGCATGGGCAAAAACACATCAGGGTTTTTGAAGGAAACAGTAGTTTTCTGCCAGTATTCACAGCATCAGTCACTCCTTGTGTAGCTTTGAACTACTACTTGTTGATTTCGTGTAACTTTTCTGACAGGCATCTGTGGCTAGAGCTTTCCTGGCTTTGAGGCACTGGTACTTCTTTTGTCATAGATGTTTGTCCATGTTACATTGCTCTTGCTGTCTTGGGACATGAATAGTTGGTACTCCTGTAATTGTCTAGTACTGAGACTTCTACTGTTTAGCATTTGTTTGTCACCTTCTTCCTCTGGTTCCTTCACCAGCGACAGAACAATAAGCGTTCCCTTCTGCTACGATCTCATCATTATAGCCAGGAGTTCCACTAACCAATATTTTCCTTTTCGCAGTGTGCCATCTGGCAAGGAATTAGGGATACATGTGGATTTGTGCCATGTGCACACATGCACAATGAACCAAATGGGAAGAATAGCATTTTAGGCCAGGGGTGTCTGTTTTGTCAGTTTAGAAAGGTGCGAAGAGTGCAGGAAGAGGGTATTCTCACTTGACAGAAATGAGCATCCCCTCCTGTCCTTTTACAGTGCTGTCTTCCCCACTAGTCAAAGTGTTACTTTACAGTTGGGGAAAAACACCCAAAGAAGGGGGTAAGCATGCTTCCAGGCACACCGCGAGAAGAATAATGCCTTCAAGTCACCGCATCTTTCTGTCACCTTCCTCGATTTGTTTGTTTACCTGGAAAATCAGTGGGAAAGCAGTGACAGAAATAAAACACAAGGTTTCTATTGAGGTGTCGGCAGCAGGGCCCGGCGCTGGGGTGGAGGTTGTTAAGAGGAAAGAGCCCAGTTGCCTCCTGGCCCTATTAGTAACGTTGCCGCTCTTTCAGCGCGGGGGCTCTCGGCAGTAAGGAACATGACAGCTTCAGGATTATGCACTGTGCCTTTCATACCTTTTGAAAGGAAATAATGTCTGTGCTGTGCAGTTTCCTTCATTATGAGAGAAAATCAGTCATACTGTTTCAAGAAAGGATAAAAGGCATAAGAGTCCCATTTTTTTTTATCCTTTTTCTTCTTCTGTTTTTGAGATGCGAACTCCTACCGCCTGGCTTTCTGAAGAGAATCATTATGATAAAAAGAACTAGTCAAGCATTGCCATTTGGGTTTACCCTGTTGTAGCGTGTGTCCTTGCTCACATAATATAATGTACTAATGTATTTACAGCTGGAGGAAGGGTGGCTGGATGATGAAAGGAATGAATTCTTAGAGGAGTTAAACTTGGAAATGTTGGAAGAGCAGCATAATGAAGCGATGCAATACACAGCCAACGAGGTGGAGCAGGTAAGACTGCTACTAAATGTAGCATTTGAAATTTTGCTAGGTATACTTTTTTTATTAATAGACAATGAAATGATATGCTGTAAAATGGAGTCAAAGGCCTTGATAGAATTCTCTCTAAAATGCTGTGAACTCCGCCACGCTGTAGGTAAAGAAAAGGAGAACAATAAATGCTTAGGCCCAGTATGACAAGTTAGGAAATAATTTAGGAGGCTATGATAAGTACAGGTTTCTCATTTTCTCTGAATTCGTAGTATAGTATTGCTTTCCTTCATTAATTCTGAAGTGTTTGGGGTCTATGTTTTTGTATTTAATGTCAAGGGGGGGGCGAGTTTAATGAAATGTATCAGTGTCGCATCTAGAGCTCCAGGCTGGGATAGGTGCCCCTCTTGTTGTATGCATGCAAGGTATGAGCCAGCCCTTGCACCAGAGAGCTTGCAAAAGAAGATGGAAGAGGTGTTTAAAATAAACAACAGGTGTTTTGGTAATACAAGTGTATTATTCTTAAACCGACAGCGCACAGCTCGGCATTTGTTTTGTTAATGGAGACAAATAAGCATATTGTTAGCAGAGTCTCAGCTTGTTGCTATCCTGACTTACCTACCCACATCTACTGTAAGCAGCATGACTGTGGTAAAGATGCATGAGCACCATCAGCCATACAGTTTCATCAAGGGATGGCTCTTCTCAGTTGTAATTTATTGGAGAAGGCTGAAGTGACCTTGTCCACTCCTTGATCGGACGATCTATCAACATGCACATCCGTGTGGAGCCAAAGATACAAAATTCAACTTCATGTCCTGGCTTCTGCATATATACAGCTGGAGAGAAACTGGTTTTCCACCCACAGAAATTTGTGACTTACTGTTTTTCCCCTGTTCTGCATTGGTCAAAAGCAGACCCTGAGGCATCTTTCTTTGAAGAGAGGGAGAAAGACTGTGAGAGCCTTCTTTCTTCTAGAAACCAGTGAGCTTATTTGGCTAACAGGAGACCTGGCTTCAAATACCTCACTTCTTGTCCACACAGGGGGCCTGAACATGAATCTAGCCTGTTTCCTTCTCACCTCCCTTTCAGTCTTCACACTGGCTATTGATTAGGTGATAGCTCCTATTAAAACTATTCACTGTACATAAATACTCATTGGGATAGAGACACTGACAGGATAATTAAGTCAATTATCTGGAATATGATAGATCAGGTTACAAATCCTTGATCTTATAAGCATTTAGTTATGTACACAAAGTGGAATAACTTCAGGGTCAGAGGTGAAGGGAGCCTTGCAACAGGATTTATAGTGGCCTTTTAGTTATGGCCATCTTTTCCAGGCAGTGAGCCAAGATCAGATTCCCAGATTATGTGCTAACTACTTCACTGCTCACTACTTTGAACTGATACTTGTCATCTTGTTTATTTTTGTAGGCACAAACTTTATCTTGGATAGCAAAAGATTTCCTGTCAGAAAGAACACTTGTTCTTCGCAAAGCAATTTCCTTTGCACGGTGACATTTTCACACAGATCTCCACTTTTGGTAGAAATTCTTGAGCAGGCCTATCTAGAAATGCCTACTAGCCCCTCGCATGACGTGTTGGGACCTCTGAAATCCATTCACAGTGGCGTTGTGTGATTTCACAGAACCCATTGAGATTGTTTATTCCCCATTGGAATCTTACAGTAAGGATAATCGCCCCACCTGCCCTTGGTTTTATATTACTGTAGAAGAGAGCTACACTGGAAAAAATCATGGTCGCTTGTTTTCTGTCAGTGTCTGAGGTTGAGTTGCTTGAAGTAATTCTAGGACAGGCAGAAATTTCTTTGCCCTTCTGATGAGTAATCGAATCAGCCAAATGCAGCTTGGTGTGTAATGGGGCGTCAGTAATTTGTGACAGCTGCTGTCTCTCTAGACTATGTAGTGACTCAGCAAGTCAGAAAACTGGTTCTTTACTCATCGTTAGGCTGGGTTAACCTAACAGTTTCCTGATGTGAAGCACATAAACCATCGGAGCAATGAAACCACTCTTGTTGCAGCTGGCAGTGGCCAATCTGAGTGTCTCCAAGCTCCCCAGCTGGCTGTGGAGATTTTTCTCCAATGCTAACCTTGATTTTTGTGAATCAAAACATAGTCCACTGGCTTCATAATCATCTGTCATCATGAATCTTGTGAGCTGCAGGAATGAATGCACACTACAGCAGAATATCCTTCCAAATATGATTCTGCTTTACCAAATGCCATTTTAACATTTTGCATGAGCTGTCACAGAAAAAATTGGTAAAGTTTGTAATAGAAGAATCAAGTGCATAGTTGTGTCTTTTCTGTATATTTTTGATCCACTCTGTAGAATTCAATCAAGAACTGTATATTCTCTATATAGAATAGTCCAATAAACCTTGAGGAAATACACGAGTCTCCATTTTTTTGTAATTCATTGTATTCATTCCCCTTTACAACATCACTGTTCATTTTGCATCAGAGATTACTTTCAGAAGAATAGCATATGTTTGCAATGCAGAAATTCTTAGCATTGTGGAATATATCAAAACCTATTAAGAGGAGAAAGAATTGGATTAAAAAAATCTTTCTAGTTCATTCAAAGCTGAAATGCAGTTAAAACGTTTGGTGGTAGTTCTTTTTTGAGAGAGGCCTGTTTAAAACGAACTGCATTGTTTGCAGAAGAGCGTTTTCCCTTTTAGTGCACGACTGAAACCAATCCCAGTCTTACCTTGTAGCTGAAGTACCTCATGGTTAGCCTGCCACTGGAGATTCCTTTCACTGTGGTCAGTCTTCCTCTCACTGTCAGAGATGGGCTGGAGACTCCAGCCGCTATGTTTGTTAAAACCTTGGACTCAATCTCACTGCTTTCAAACTTTAGTAACAGTCAGGGTTTTGAGTCTCAATATGCATCATAAATTGTAAAATGAGAATAGGAAAGTGCCTGAATTCCTGAAAGATTAGCCATTTTATAAGCATCAATGCTTGCTGGAGCTGAAATGCAGGATCTTTTGAGATTCATTTATTGCTTGATTGTATGCACCACCAGGTTTGCCTTCTCATTATCTGAGTTCTCACTACAAAGATGAAGTCTAAGGAGCCCTTTGGTATTTCAAAGAGAAGTAATTGTAGAAGTGATTGACAAACAAACACTTTGTTTGAAATAGATAATAGATAACACTGACAAAAGCAGCGCACTGACAATCGGAGACTCTCCCTTGTTTTTCAGAAGGGACTTAACCTGGAATTAGGCTTGCTACCTTTCAAAATAAAATTAAAATAATCTCATGTTGTAAAATATTTCTCAGTCTACACGTTTAGGAGCTCTGTCAAGCAAGGCAAGTCCAGGACAGGAATGCCAAGGGCTACCTTACTTGAGTAGTAAGGGATTTTTTTAAAGACGTGTCTCAAAAACATGCAGTAGAATAAATATCTTACTTTCCATTTTCTTAAGTGAGCTAGATGCAAGTATCCACATACTGCGAAAAGATTTGATATGGATATCTACTTTAGGTTGAGAAGAATCTGATTATATGGACACTTATTTCTTCCTGGCAGAGGGGGGAACCCAAAGTGGCTACCTGACATTCAGGTGCCTGTACAGTAGCCTCTTACATCTGGTGAAATCAATCCCACCCATCTGATTTCTGTTAGACTGGAAAGATGGGCTTTGCTGTTTCCATCTTTTATGTGTGTGTGTGTGTTAGTTCTGGATAGTGTTACTTGAGTAAGTGGCAGCATATCATCACTCAGTCTAAATCAAGGGGAAGTTGAAGGAGCAAAGTTTAAAATGTTGATAAAACTGGTGTGGAAAACGAGAACCACTATTTTTCTAAGTATTGATTACATGGGCCCAAACTGTCAAGTCCATTTCCAAAACAATAGATACATTATGGGATTTTTTCCAGAAGTACTCAAATACATTCTTTGGTGGAGTGACACCATGCTGGAGGCATTAGAGGAAGCATCATGGAGCTTAGCTCTGTAAGCTGTATAACTGTGCTAACACATTATGGATAAGCCAGCATAGGGGTTAAGATGGGTTTTGTCGTATGGATGCAAGCTATGCTATGTCACTCACCTTCAGGGTCAGAGAGCAGGTCTTGGCCCTCTTTATTTGCTGGTGTGAGTGGAGCCCTGCACTTGGGACAGGCACCCAAACTCCTGGTTGTTCTGCAGCGCCACCCTCCCAGTGTCAGGTGGGGCTGTTCTCCCTCACATCAGTAGTGATTTTAGTATTTTCCAGAGCAGTAAGAAACATGGGTTGCACAGCACGGTGGCTGGGGTGCAGTGTAGGTGACCCAGACCGGAGTCACTTCTCTGCTGAAAGGTTTGGAGGCAGAGGAGGTCAATAGAGGAGGTCAGTACAAGCTGGAAAAGCTCCAAAGCAGGTGAGAGAAAGGACCAGAAGAGTGTGTATATTGGAACTCACCTGGAGGAAGTAAACTAGAAAAACAGGAAATTAAACCTAAAACTCCAGCATTCCTGGTGAATGTCCTGGCCACTTGGCTGTTTGTGGTGCTCTTCTTTCTGGTTACTCTTGATTTACATGAATTATTCTCTAGACATGGAGGTTTTTCTCTGTGTAAAATACAATCTTTTGAAACTCTTAAAAATCAAGTGAAGTGATAAACCATTGCATTGCCACCACTTCTCTCGCTGCTTCTCAAAATGGAACTAAAGTGTTGCAGCTGATTTGGAAAAAACCTTTATACAAAAACTTCCAATATACTTTGTACACCTTCACAACAATGCATAAGCTGAGGAAAGAAAGATAATTGGATAATGACAATTATATAATATAGATAGTATAGATAAATGATAATTAGAGA
>WUAM01000323.1:11855079-11888433 GCA_024336885.1 Actenoides hombroni
ATAAGCTGAGGAAAGAAAGATAATTGGATAATGACAATTATATAATATAGATAGTATAGATAAATGATAATTAGAGAACAACTCTACAATGGTTATTTAGAGTGTTATTGATATTGATCTTCATATTGCTTCTTGCTATGACAAGATGCCCTTGATTTTTGAGTGCATAAGTAGAAAGACCTGAAAGGATCTCAAACAGGGAAAATAAATACCATTGCATTTTTAAAACTTGCAAAATTTTCATGGAAGTCTGCCTTTGTCTCTTGCAGTTTCAAAATCTAGTTTCTAGAAAATTCTGACCCTACAGAATCAAGAAACACTGAACTTTTCCATGATCCCTTGAATAGCACTGAATACATTCTGTCCCATGACATTTAAATTCAAGGGGAGAGTTTCTTCTCCTTCGGGGAGAGTAAGAGATAGTAATTAGCACATTGCCGGTGTGGCTGACAAAGCTACATGAGAATTATATATTTATTATGCATTTTGTTATCAACTGCACATTTTATATGGAAAAGAATAAGCACAAAATGTACGCAACAATTTTGAAGAGAAGATTGTCTTTGCAGGTCTTATCTGGTAACAAATTGCTAAAACATCTTTTCAGAAATTTTCAACTGGTCTGTCACAGACGCTGAATTATCCTGGTGTTGCTTCTTTCAATATTTACTTTATTCCACTATTACATTGAGTTTGGGGGTGGAGGTTAGTTTGTTGGCTTTTTTTTTTCTGAGACTAGACCATTATTTTTTCCTAACAATTGAAGAAAGGAAACCAGATCAATGATATGTGATCATGAGGTGCACATGAAGAGAGTAGAAGGGATGAGATAGGAGACATGTTTTCATCCTTTTTTACTGTCTGTCAGTGTAGAGAGAAAGGGAATTATGACAGTGACTCTTTGAGTTTGTTTCCTCTCAGTACGTGCACTGTACTTTTTTTCTCCCTTGATTATTACTGCCATTATACATAATTATGCAATTATACCTCCTAAAAGAGAAATGGTGTTTGACTGGTACTATGTACACTTAGATATTTGGCAAACAGTCCATATAAATTGCACTCTGCATGATTCTTTGCTTATCTAGTTTGAAAAATAAGAAGTGTCTGTCTCTTCAGAGAGGTATTATCTCACATTCTTTGAGAATATAAATAGGTTGAGAATGTAAATAGGTTTGGTACAATGTGTGGAGTGTGAATTAAAAACCAACAGCCTAAAAGCTTGACATTGTGCCCATGGCGAGCACTCAGTGTTAATTTACACTTAGTGGTAAAAGGCTATTTTTATTTCTAAGGAACATAAACTTCAACTAGGGAACAAAAATAGTCTCCAGGGATGCAATGGAGAGAGGTCTACTTGAGCAGAAATCATAGGACTGAAAATGAACAGTCTTTTGGAAAAAGAGAGTGAAAACAAATAATTGTGAGAGAGCACCATGGACATTTTAGTGGAACAGGCTAGACCTCTGCGGGCTTCAACCCTGCACATCTCCTTGGAGCAAACAAGGAGTTCACTGGTTTAAAAAAAATAAAATAAAATAAAAAAGGAAAAAGTAGTCTTTTTGCACCTTCTTAGGTTGTACTAGTCATTGTTTGATTGGCTGCTTGCTCTTATTTTTTTAAAGTGATACCAGTACTGAAACTTTTTCCCAAGTTTAAGAAGATTTCAGCTCCACCAGTCTCTGGCCATAATCCAGAATCAAAAACAGTTCACCATCTGGTGATCATTATCTTTAAGAACTGCAAAGAGATGATTTAGCTGAAAAGGGAAATACTTCTTTCCGGATTTTAGAAGATATGTCACTAGTGGTGTAATTCATCTACTTCACTCGGTATGGCCACCACAGCATGACCCTCAGAAATGTTTAAAAGCTGTGCATGGTAGGATTGATATTTAGTGACCTAGTTTAATTTGACTTACATAAGATCCCAGCTGTTTAAGCAAAACAGAGCTGGAAAGTGTTCTCATGTAATATGGTGTGCATTTGATAACCATTTTGATTTGCTCATTTTTTTAGCCAAAGAAACTTGAAGAGGAGGATGGCACTACAGACACTGCAACCTCATCATCCAACAATCATGAGAAGGACAGTGGGGTGGGTCCTACAGATGAAAGTCTCCGTAATGATGAGAGCTCAGAGCAAGAAAATGCACCTGAGGAGCAGACCAGTGCTACCCTGCAGAGCAAACGGAAGCTGGGCCACAGCCAAGATACGTTAGGAAGTGTTGAGCTCCAGTGCAATGAAAGCTTTGTTTCTGGGGAATACATTGAATCTGATTTCATAGGAAACCCAGAAGAGGAATGTGAAAGGTTTCGTCAGCTATTGGAACTGAAGTGCAAGATTCGAAACCACGGGGAGTATGACCTGTATTACTCGAGCAGCATGATAGAGTGCAACAGAAGAGAGCAAGATGGAGTTGAACATGAGCTGCAGCTACTCAATGAGGAACTGAGGAACATTGAACTTGAATGTCAGAATATTATGCAAGCTCACCGGCTCCAAAAGGTGAGGGATCAGTACGGAGACATTTGGGCTTTACATGATGAAGGGTTCAGGAATTATAATACCAGCATAGATGTACAAAGAGGCAAACTAGATGACATCATGGAGCACCCTGAGAAGTCTGACAAGGACAGCTCCAGCGCCTACAACACAGCTGAAAGTTGCAGGAGCACTCCACTGACAGTGGAGCGATCCTCTGATAACTCTCTCCAGAGGATGGTCAGCATAACCAACAGGAAGAACCTGAGAAGCACTATCGTGGCTAATCAGTCATCCTCAGGACAAAGCAACAAGGAGACAACCTCAGCCAAAACCAAACCCACGGAGCAAAACAGTGCTGCCGAGAACACAGTGCTGGCGTCAGAAAGCAGCAAATTCACAGACCAGGAGAAGCAGAGTGGTGAGCACATTCCCTACCTGTCTCCATATCACAGCTCTTCGTACAGGTATGGGAATATACCTGCTCATGCAAAGCATTATCAAAGCTATATGCAACTCATCCAGCAGAAGTCTGCTGTGGAGTATGCCCAAAGTCAGCTCAGCCTGGTGAGCATGTGCAAAGACTCGCAAAAGTGTGCAGAGCCCAAGATGGAGTGGAAAGTGAAAATAAGGAGTGATGGGACGAGGTATATCACAAAGAGACCAGTTCGAGACAGAATCCTGAAGGAACGTGCCTTAAAAATTAAAGAGGAACGCAGCGGGATGACGACAGATGATGATACGATGAGCGAGATGAAGATGGGTCGTTACTGGAGCAAAGAAGAGCGGAAGCAGCACTTGGTGCGAGCTAAGGAGCAGAGGAGGCGGCGGGAGTTCATGATGAGGAGCAGGCTGGAATGTCTTAAGGAAAGTCCGCAGAGTGGCAGCGAGGGCAAAAAGGAAATTAACATTATTGAACTGAGTCACAAAAAGATGATGAAAAAGAGAAACAAGAAAATCTTGGACAACTGGATGACAATCCAAGAACTGATGACACATGGTGCTAAATCTCCAGATGGCACAAGAGTGCACAATGCCTTTTTATCAGTTACTACTGTATGAGCGCAGCTTCTTTCAGAGAGTATACTACCAGTTTAGGTAGAGTACGATTGCCTCGTTCAATGTGGCATTTTTATATATTTTGTGACTGTTTATAGTTTGACCTTTTTTGTAAGGAAAATTACCTGGTAATTTTTCATTTGTTTTTCATATAACGGTACCTTCTTTATCTGGCAGTCTTTCTTTATCCTGCAATATATTCATATTATTCATTTGTAGGGAAAAAAAAAGAAAAAAGAAAAAGAAAAGCAAAACAAAAAAAAAAGGTGGAGAAGCCAATTAATTTTTAACCTAATACATATCCTGTAAGTTAAGATTTGGATTTATTTCTCTAGTTTTCTTCTTTCTACTTTAGTAACAATACAATACCAAAACAAAATGCTTTATACTGTATCCTTGGCTTAACAAGTTTTCAAGTTTTACATCTTAGATTGTATCTGTTTATAAATCTTACACCACATCCCATCGTATAGATAAGAATGACATTTTTCCTACTACACATTGTACAGTACATTTAATCTGTAAATTGCAATTGTATTTGTCCAAGTAAAGTGTAGGTGGGCAATTCTCCTGTGTTATGTAGTGGCATTGGTCATGTAGCTGGGCAGTATGTGATAATTGTGTCGATGAAAGAGAAATAAATTATTGCTTATCTTTAAGAAAAAAAAAAAGGAGTTCTTTGACTTAAATTGAGCATTTGCCTGTAAATCCTGATTCATTTCATTATGCATAATATTTATTGCATATAGAGATTTCAAGAACATAAGATACCATTCCCTAGACTAGTTCTTGTGAATTAGCCTTTCATATTGCAGAACACATAGGAGTGAGTGAGTCTTTCTGGCTTTTTCTTACCTGTTATTATTAGTTGATTGAATGATTTATCAATATATTGTTGTGCTGTATGCTGTCAGGTAACTACCGCGGGTCCTTTACCTGTTTGTTCTACCCCAAAAATGGGCCAAATCTCATGGGAAAAGAACTAAATGGCTGTCACTGACATTTTCACAGAAGATGAGTTAAGGAAAAATGGAGAATGGAAGGCAGCTAAATGAGTTAAAGGTTTAACTTTATTGTTGAGGAGCTTCCAAGTCTTTTAGAAGAGCTCCATTGGGAGCTGGCTGGGGATCAGGAGCAAGGGCAGCTTGCTGGCGGGGTGCCTGATACAGTCCTTGTCTCTCCATCCAGCAGAGGCACCTCAGCTGCCACTGGGTCATCTTCTGAGCTGCTGCTTCTGGCAGCCCATTGAGTTATGGCAATCTGAAGTGAATAGCCTTGGTCAGTCAGTGGGGTCAAAGACTTTGCCCAATAGCCCCATTTTCATTGTCCTTGCACATGATTCATAGCAGTTCTTAACTAATGGAAGTGCTTTTGATAGCAGGATTAGGTGCTGAAGTCACTTGGCATCAGGCTTTAAAAGATACGCTTAAAGATGCAAATTACCTAATTCTGGAAATCATTCATTCAATTTCTATCGGCTTTTGGTGCCAGCAGGCATTGGCAGTGCTCTCTGCATCTCCAAGCATGTAAAGCATGTAAATACTGTAAGAACACTGCTCCCCAAGTGCTTAGGAAAATGATGCCACTGCCAGTTCTTAGTTTGATAATCAGAAAATTCTCCCCACCAGACTCAGGGAACATCACGCTAAAACATGTCAACTTGTAAAAACAGGTTTCATTCCAGAGTTCAGCTGCCACCAGCTCCAGATAATGTCTACAGTTGTGCCTTTCCTGTAGACACAATACTTACTTTTTTCTTCCCATAATTAAATCATTACTCAGAGCTCTTCTTAAACTAACTGTTATGACACCCACCCAAATTCAGAGAACACAAAACTTCAGAAAATGTAATATCATTATTTCATCACAGAGAAATAAAGTAGGAAAATCCATGTGTAACTAGAGAGAAGACCTAACTGGTGGGTGGGGAGTTAAATAATAGAAAATGATCAGATAAACAAATAAATGGTGTTTATTGTGAGGTTATATTAATAGGCTGTAAATGGAAGTGTATCCAAATCTGGAGATCTGTCAAAATCTAGTGGGAGACAAAGAGAAGGCTGAGACGTAATAGAGTAATACTGCTGGTAGCACACCATGGTGTGGTTTCTACCTCAGCATGCCTGCCAGAGCCCAGCCACCTACTCCCTCCTTCTTCGCCTGCTGGAATTGGCATGTCCCTGCCCAGTTCTTAATCTGAGGGGTTCCCACCAGCCCAAGGTTTTATCTCCTTTTTTCTTAGTTAAATTATTAAGTGACATGGCCTTTCTTCCTGAAGTGGTCTCTGGGAGAAGTGTTGTGTTTTGCACTGATGAACTGAGAGTCACAGAAGTGAGATTCTGCCTAAGTGACACTTAGTGTCACCTGAAGATGTACAAATAGTTCTAAAAGGTGAAAGGTCTAGAGAATAGGTCTGGTGGGGAGCGGCTGATGGACCTGGGCTTGTTCAGCCTGGAGAAAAAGAGACTCAGGGGAAACCTTCTTGCTCTTGACAGCTCCCTGATAGGCAGTTGGAGTCAGGTGGGGGTTGGTCTCCCAAGAAACAAGCAACAGGACAAGAGAAAATGGCCTCCATTTGCACTGGGGAGGTTTAGGTTGGACCTGAGGAACAATTTCTTCCCCTTCAAGGTTGTCCAGGCCTGTCCCAGGCTGCCCAGTGCAGCGGTGGAGTCCCCATCCCTGGAGGGGTTTCAAAGCCTTGGAGATGTGGTGCTGAAGGACATGGTTTAGTGGTGCCCTGGCAGTTCTGGGGGAATGGTTGGACTTGATGATCCGAAAGGTCTCTTCCAACCAAAACAATCTGATGATTTTTGATGATTTGAACTGCCTTGATCATAACCTGCTAGCACAGAAAATAAACCCAAGACCCCAGAGCAGGGATACAAGGCCACCCAGAGTATTGATGCAGAGGGTTTGAATGGCAGGAGAGTGTTTTGCTGCTCACTGTTCTCAGCTGGTTTCTCTGCAGGGTGAGACTCAGTGTTGTGCTCTGTCATTCCAGAAGTTCTTAATCAATGATACCCAAGGCTGACATCCCACATGCAATTTAATTCCTGTATATACTTTTTTTCCAAATGTTATAATTTCTAAGAAGGGAAAGTGACATTTTAGCAACAATGCAAATTAAAAGAAAAGAAACAAAATGCATTTCATGTTGGCATGAATTTTTAAAGAAAAAGACTTATCTGTTGTGAGAACTACTTTTTTTTTTTTACATATGAAGGAACATAAAAATGCTTTCCAGCTGGAACAAGACCAGGTCTTGCTTAACAGTGTTGCTTGCAGCTCTGGGATAAAGAGCAAAAGGTAGGGGAGAGGAGGTGCAGAGGTGTGTTATAATGGCCATGTCACTGCTGGGAAAGGAGTTAATGTCCTACACATCCTTCCCCCAACTCTGGTACCCAGCTGAGAACAGTGGGAGGTAATTTTTCCTATGAAGTCAGCAAGATGGCCTTGTAAAAGAGTGACCTTGTGTCACTTGACAACTGTATTGTGAGCTGATTTAGGAGCATTGCTCACCATAAGTAAGGTTAAAAGCTGTGGGATTCATGTATCTTCCTCTCCAATATAAGTATCATTAAAGGGAAAATTATTTTTTTTTTCCTATGATCATGACAATAAACTAAACCTACTGCATCAGATTATTATGTTTTTCAAAAGAAAGAAACTGATAATGCTATCTGAATTGAACGAGAGCAGAGATGAAATCTAGTCTGTGCTTGATGCATTGCCCTGTGAGAGTGCTCCAAGGATCTCAGAAGAGATGATACAGCAACTTTAGCGTTAAGCTTTCTAAACTTGTAGGGATTGAATTATTCATTAATACCATGATGCCTGACTTTTTCCTTTTTTAAAATTTAACTACTGTTAATTTCCAACCCCTGTTTCTTGGTAGAAATTACAGAATAGCACCCTTGGTGCATGACATAACTTCAGGGATAAAATACTTCATGACTCAAGGCTGGAATTACTCCAAGTTTTGTTTTACTTAGGTTTTTAACCTTTAAGCTGCTAATCACAAATATGTATGTGCTAAGTGCTCTATTAATATCCACTTTATGGATCTACTGCTTTTTCAGAGTGTTGTATGTACTTGAGGAGCCAGGATAAAATGAATGTGATGGGGACTGGCATTTCGCTAAAGCAAAACAAAGCAGCTGTCATAAACCTAGTGGTGTTACTCTCTGAGAAAACCTGAGCAAGAAGGTTCCTGTTCTCCTGGGGAAAGGGTCCAGCTCTTGCTGCAAGAGCCTTCAGCTATGTGCAGCTTTTCCTGCTCTGGGCAATTAAGGATCTTGACTTCCCTGGCCAAAATCATCTGGTTCTGAGACAGGAAAAAATGACATTTATGTAGTGGTTCAAAACATTGATACTAGTGAGGTTAAGAAGTGAAATTATTCTATTGTAAAGACTGCTTAGGTGGTGAAGACTACTTGACAAACAAAAATGGTTTCACCAGTGAGTGATGTTAGACAGATATTTAGAAATACACTTTTTTCTTTTTTTTTTTTTTTTTTTTTACAGACAAGGTGAAGTATCTTCTCCTGCCCTTCCCTATCCCTTTCCATTTCTCTGTTTCTTTTCCACTTTCTTTTCGAGGCAAGACTTTTCAGAACTCAAAAGGTAATAAATACTGGAGGGGAGATTTCACTAAAAGAAGCCATTTTTCTTCTCACACATCATCAAAACAAATGGAAACCTTTGTCTGACTGTAACTGTAGGTTTCCATCTCTAGTCAATTTTAGGTGACTTGGTTCATTTGGTACATTTCCTATCCTACTTGAAGCTCATTCTGCTGAAATGTCTTTGGCGACGTTATAGAATGCATTTTTAAGCCTTTCAGGGAAGTAAGAACTTTTACCCTTGTTTGTGAGACACACAGCAACCTACAGAATGCGTATTAATCCAAATGCTTTTATAATGAAGAGTGTTGCTACACACAGTAAATTATGTTAATCTGTGGATGGGTATAAAAGGGAACATTTCACTTTCTTTTGAATTTTAAGAACTTCCATTGTCCAAAACTCTATGGAGAAGACAGACAGTGGTTCTAACATATTTTAAACAATTCAGTCACTAGTTTTTCTGCTCCTAGACTAATTCTAAACAGATTAGGAAAGTCTGTTTTGACCTAGAAACAAAATGGTAAGCTACAAATACTGCAGCAATGTCTAATGTCATTCTTTTATTGAGATTGGGTGTTCATGATGAAATCTCATAGATTTAATTCCTTGTTTTACTTCATTTGGAAACATTTGCACTGCAATAAGAATTGGACATACTGTGCTATTTGTTCTTCCAGTAGATTCCCAAAAGTGTTTAATATTGCTGAACACTAGGAACAAATCAAAGCTGACGTCTAGCTCCAGTGACAAAAAAATTGGGAGCACAGAGAATTTCAAGTGTAAAGTGAATATAGGAAACTCTCATCTTGACAGTGGATAAGAAGCCAAAAGAAGAAAATTAAAATTGCATGATGAAAGATGAAAAGGTTGAAGTCACTGTTTTGACTACTGGACCTTGCAGGAAAGATATTTGAAGAAAGAATGAAATAGAAAGTTAAGCAGGTGAATATCACATAAAATTTACTACAGATCAAGATACTACATTTTTGCACATCAAAGGCAACCCTCCTATTTTCATAGGTTATTTAACCCCACTGGCAATCTCTGCAATGCATAAATATTTTTGATGGCATGTAAAGTGTCTTCTTAATGGCATATAGACACTATATAGTCAGCTGCTTGAACAGTATAAATATTCATATCAGCAAAGATGCTGTCAAACTCCTGACTTGACATGACATCAAAAATTAAAATATAAAAAGGATATTCTCTTTTGTCGCCTCCTTTTTCTCCCCACGTTTGGCACCTGGCTGCATGGTCAGAGTAAAGAAATGCACCTGGAAGATTGTGTTTTGGTTCAGGTACAGGGAATTCAAATGAAAGCTCCTCAAAGTCGACAGTTTAATTTACTTCTCTTAAGCTCTTTAATACCAAACTTATCAGTTCTCTCTGTTAGGCATTAACTTGTTAAATGAGTCTTAATTATACATAAGCAGATGGAGATTTGAATTAAAATTACCTTACACTCGAGTGGCTTTAGTTCATTATAACATATCTTCCTCTTAATCATTTAGGCAGTCTCATCATCTTTCATATAGAAAGTTATTAAAGTATTCCAATTTCCATATTTCTTCAGATACATCCACTATTAAATGACACGTAATACACATTAGTTGGTGTCTTATACCGTGCAATAGTTAGTGAATTATTCATGTCAGAAACAATTTTTATACTTCTATGTCATCTGTATAATTTTATTCTTAAAGGGTTTTATTTACTGAATGTCTCATATTTTACCTCATCTCAGTTTTTAGTGCAAGGTTGAATGACTCACCATTTTTGCTGGTGAAAAAAGGAATAACGCCCACTTTAATTTTTGCACTCCTGTTAACTGAGAAGTTAAGTGGATCTGAAGTGGCTTCCACTCCAAAACAAATGGGTGCTTACTGGGAGCCTTAGAAAAGTTTGGGAAAGAGATAAAATTTCTAAAGAAAATCACAGTTACTTTCCTTTTCTTTTATATAGTTTTGGCACTGTCATCATCTCTGGATTTTCCAAAACCAAGAAGATGATGCCTCGTTTGCCTGGTTTCCAAGCTTAAAAGGTTTTGCCAAAAGGGAGAAAACTATTGAAAGTTTTTGCAGGCTTCAGTGGGCATCACCTCACCTAACTATAATTATCTCGAAGTTAGGATAGTAGTTAAATCAGTCATCTAGTTTAAGAGTTTAAGTTAGCTCCAAAAATTGAGAGAAAACACCTCCAGAAGGCAGCTGATTTCCCTCTTTAGGAGAGGTGTCCTGTGGAGGACGCTTGTCCAGGTAATTCAGACTGGGCCTTTAACTTTTATATTGCTTTAGCAGATTGAAAAAAGTCTGTTGTAAAGTATGTTAATGCCTTTCAAAAAAGAGATGGACAGCAAGTAACTTTTTTTTCCTGTTTTTTCAGACTCTTGAATGCATATGCTGAGAGAATTGTATCTTTTTAGGTAGAGAGTGACACCAAGCATTTTAATCAATGGCAGCTGTATAGCTCTTGGGTAAGATCAAGAAAGAATTGGACAAGAAGTGGCATTTTAGTTCCAGTAAGCAATTTACAGCCATTCACAAAGGAAAGACCAGTGGGACTTTACAAAGACGAAAGCATCCAATATTCACTGCTAAAGGCATCAGACTGTTCTCAGCATCCCTTTAGCTAATATATTAACCAGGTATCTTCAGTGTCAAATAATGGGCCTATAATACAGAAATAACTGTGTAAGCTGGATGATGGAGAACAACAAGCTGTCATTCAGCCAAAAGGCTGAGTCTTTGCTGGCAGATGCGGTAGTTATCATCAAGCAAAGAACAGGTCTACAAGAGGCTTTTGCAGAAATAGGATACTGCCATTTACATGAGTGTGTTTAGAAGGACAAGGGACTCACTCCATCCTGGGAGCCTCAGGAAGACACTTGGGCCATGCAGCCATTTCTCTTCCCATCTCCTCTGAAAGCCTTGATGCACTTTACGATGTGGATTTATTGTGGTTCACCTCAATGAATTCCAATTCTGCTTCCCTGAGAAAGAGAGGAGTGTGCTGCTTGACTTGCAGGAGGTTTACGAGAGAAAACACCAAAGCTTGTGGGGCCCTGAGGAGTTGGGGACCTTGTTTAAGAGCAACCTGTGAATTCAGTGTGAGGAGTTTCCTGCAGTTCTCATTAAAAACTGTAAAATGTAGCCTGTATATACAGCTTATTTGAATTTTCTTTTTTCTTCACATGCCCACAAGAACTCGTAAGGATTAGTAGTATAAAGGTGAGCAGAAAAGCTCAAATGAGTTGTGAAATTAAATGTTCCTCCACTGAGATCTAAGTGCTCTAAATAATAAGCTGAAAGTGTCCTGTAGTCCTCATTGCCAAATCATCTGGTAGGAGCCTGTCATCTCCTCTTGAAGTGTTTCAGAAAATTTTATGGAAAAAAAAAGGAACTAGAAACTTGCAAAAGAGCTGGGTTTCCTCTCCAGAAGGGCAGTGCGTGAGTGAGTGAACATGCATATATATGCATTTGGGGTGTGGGGGGGGTGTAATCTCAAGAAGGCAGCATTACGGAGGCCAAGTGAAGCAGTTCCTGCTTTTCTGCTTATCCACCAAAAACCAGGCCAAGGATGGACCAAAGCTTAGGGCACCATGTTCCACTCCTGTGCTTTTTCAAGTAAAAAGATACAAAAATACAAAGCATTCCTAGGCTACTTGCCATGTGCCCCTAAAGAGTTCATGCTTTGTACAGAGTGGCTACTCATCTTAAGGTCTGGAAGATGATGTGTTTAAGACAGGGTATATATTTAACATCATTAATGCTTCTGTCAGCTGGTGCTGCAGGGCCCTGTTTTCTTGAAGACTCCCGTCTAAATGCAAAAGCTTGTGTTCAGATATCATGTCAAACAAACAAGGGGGGTAATCTCTGATGTAGTAAATTTGAGAAGCTCAAGATAGGTTCATAATCCCTGTTTTACAGCCTGTCCAAAAAGCTGTCTCCCATCTTGCTTTGTATAATGCATAGCAAGTCTTGATTATTTATGTCCATGCTGTATGCAGAGATATGCATATGTGCTAGTAGGATTTTTAGGGATGTCCCTCATATTGATAGCACCCGTGGAAGGGCCTTCCAAGGAGCTCATCTGTGATGGGACACAAGCTTTTGAGAACTGTGAGACAAAAGAAATTTAGAATAGAATAGAATAGAATAGAATAGAATAGAATAGAATAGAATAGAATAGAATAGAATAGAAGAATACAATATTTACAGTTGGAAGGGACCTACAATGATCATCTAAGCCAACTGTCTTACCAGTTCAGGGCTCACCAAAAGTTAAAGTATCTTGTTAAGGGCATTGTCCAAATGCCTCTTAAACACTGTCAGTCCTGAGTCATAAACCACCTCTCTAGGAAGTCTATTCCAGTGCTTGACCACTTTGTTGGTAAAGAAATGTTTCCTAACATCCAGCCTAAACCTTCCCTGGTGCAGCTGTCAACCATTCCCACACATCCTATCACTGGATACCAGGGAGAAGTGAGCAGCACCTCCCTCTCCACTTGCCCTCCTCAGGAATCTGTAGAGAGCAATGAGGTCACCCCTCAGCCTCCTTTTCTCCAAGCTAGACAAGCTCAGAGTCCTTAGCTGCTCCTCACAGGACATTCCTTTCAGCCCTTTCACCACCTTTGCTGCCCTCCTCTGGATGCATTCAGGGACCTTCACATCTTTCTTAAATCATAGAGTGAGGCCATACCAACGCTGACAGATATAGTGGGATAATCACCTCTTTTGACAGGCTGGTTATCCTGTGTTTGATGCACCCTAGGATGCAATTTGCCCTCTTGTCTGCCAGGGCACACACTGCTGACTCATGCTGAGCCTGCTGTCAACCAGCACCCCCAGATCTATTTCTGCAGGGCTGCTCTGCAGCCACTCCTCTCCTTCAGCAGGATGCCACAACACAGAGCTGTTCAGTTGTGAGCATGACAGTGAAACAGAATAGAAACACAAAACTCCTTATGAAATTTGCCTAAGAGCTTTTTATGTGCAACAATCACCCAGAGAGACAGGGAAAGCCCTCCTTGAACTGCTAAGGTCAGGGCATTAGGAGTAAGGAGATATATGAATGTAGAGGGACAGTGGGTGCTGTGATGGCCTCTCCTCCTCACGGTGCTGCTGAAGAATAAACATGGTGCAGTGTCTTGCAACTGGAGGATGGAAGCAGTAATTCCAGCACTTACACATGACAAAGTGATTTCTTGTATCCTCTGCCACAAAGTTGGCCTGCACAGCTTAGTACCAAAATGGCAGATTACATACAGGAGGTCGTACCTGTACAGAAGCAGCAATGCTGTCATCACAAGCGAAATGATAGCATAGACCCATAACACCCTGCATTGACTCACAATCACATCAGCTACTCACCATGCCACAGTGGGACCTACTGTAACTGCAGTAAGTTTTCTGCTGGTGAGGAAATTCTTTTGGACATAGGAAAATGCTGGGGAATAAGACAGGGCATTGAAGTCCCTGTGACACTTGCACTGAGGAGGCTGTTAATTCATATAGGATATTCTGTGCCTGCTTAATAGTGTGGCATTTGTTAGGCACAGCAATGTATTGATGAATTCATTTCAGTTTAAACCTCACAACCTGGGTCCCGGTAGTTTTGGAGTGTCAGCTGTCACTCCCTCAGACTGTGCAAACTCCTTGCTCCTGACAAAGCGACTGCCTGCTATGTGAGTTCAAATTCATGCTTAAGCAAGTACAGATTTTTGTTACCTTTTTAAACATACTCAAGGAATAAACTTGGAAGTAGTGTAATCTGACTTTTCAACTGCTAATGGAGAGTAAAAATGGGAGCTTGCTTATCATGTATGGTCTAGAAAATGTTAAGATATAAAATGTCAAAGATAAGCCTATCACATATCCTGTAAATACACTGTCTTTATGGCCATTGGGAAAAATGTTATCCAAGGCAAAATGAGGTTCTTTAACCAAACTCCTGTACAATATGGGGAGGGATGTTATTGTATTTATTTATACTCACCTTGGTAGGTGGGTCATCAAGGGTACAATAATATAGGAAAGAGGAGAGAAGAGACTGACCTCACAGCAGGAGGATCTTTTCATAAGCCTATAGACAGTGCATCAGAGAGATGGACGAAAGGTCCCCTGTGCTTGCAGAGAAAGACAAGTGAATCTGGCCGCACACTTTTTGTCGTCCAGTCATACACCTACATGGGAGCATGAACCTGTATATGTTCAGTGAATTGGGACTCAACCGAGCAGCATAGTCAGTATCCAGGCAGAGAGAGCTCAAATAGATTTGTGACTCAGACAATACAATGATAGGAGCCATATAATTTCCTTAGACAGTTTTTTCCCCCATCCTCTGTTTAACCTCTTCATTCATGACCTGACCAATGTGGCAGAGTGTGCCCTCAGCAAGTTTGAAACAATACAAAACCGGGAGGAGCGGTCGACACACCAGCCAATTGTGCTGCCATTCGGAGAGATGTGGGCAGGCTGGAGAAACGGGTCAACAAGCATCTCCTGAAAGTCAACAAAGGAAATGCCGAGCCCTGCACCTGGGAAGGAATAACTCCTATGCACCAGTATATGCTGGGAGCCAACTGTCTGGAAAACAGCTGTGCTGAAAAGCACTTGGGTTTCCCGGTGGAAACCAAGTTGAACATGAGCTAGCAATGTGCCCTGACCACATCAGTGTAGAGTGCAGTCTCCACTCCTGGGTTCCTCCACACAAGACAGTCATGGACATACTGCACTGGGTCTAGTAAAGGGCCACAAACATGATTAAGGGACTGGAGCACCTGCCATAAGAGATGAGGCAGAGACAGCTGTGGCAGTTCAGCTCAGAAATAGAAGGCTCAGAGGGATCTAATCAATGTGTATAAATACCTAAGAAGGTGAGTAAAGCAGATGGAGCCAGACTCCTCTCAGTGGTGCTCAATAACAGAATAATGGGCAGTGACTAAAAATTCAAATACAGAGAAATCTGTTTAAACAGAAAAAAAAAAACCAAAACAACCCAAAAAGCTTTTTATGATGTGTGTGGTCAGACACTGGCACAGGTTGTCCAGAGAGGTTGGGGAGTCTCCAACCTTGGAGAGTTTCAAACCTGACTGAACACATTCCTGAGCAATCTGCTCTAGCTGGCCCCTTTTTGTGCAGGGTGTTGGGTGAGGTGATCTCTTGAAGCGCCTCCCAGCCTCAGTGATTCTGTGGTTCTGTGATCAATGATAAATTACAAGCACAAAGCTTGCAAGTGCAGAGGAAGCCAATGAGAGACAATCAGTCCTGTGGACTGCATAAGTCATCAGGTGCTTTGGCGCCTGACTGCAGCTCACAGACACAGAGCTCTTGCCATATTTGATGTATAAAATCTAACCCATTCCTTTCGAATGGTGAAATTCATCAGTATCCTAAAGAATACCAGCAGTACCATTCCAGAGCATGTGACCTCACCAACAAGCAGAGCCCATCTTCTACCAGTCCACATCTCCATGAGGGTGATTAAATTAAGTGCCCAAACCCTGGGGTTCCTGGAACAAAACCATGTATTTTCAGCTGGCTTTTTCTGTTGGGTTTTTTTCCCCATAGGCAACCTACAACCAGTGTGTGAATGTGATGTTAACTTCTAATTGCATCATATTAGCAGTTTGACATTGCATCTCACTGATGCTTGTGTTTGGAGGATATAGTGTAGAAATATAATCATATTAACACTCTGAAAGCAAACACAGAGGTGGTATAAATTGTTAATGCAATCTTCTTTTAAGCAGCTTGTTTGAACAGTGCATTGGTGTGTGAGAAAAAGCCAGCCTTTCAGTCTTTCCAAATAGTGCAGTGCTTGCAGTCCACTGCAGAATAAACGTATACATAATGTTTAAGGTAACAGATGTTCATTTGCTGTATGTTCCCATGAGTGCCCAGTCTGTTGCCTGCATTCTGCTACCATTTGTCTGAGACCCACCTGTGAGCCAGCGCAGCAGTTTCTTAGACATGAGGTTGCCTTGCTGACGTATCATGTACAAAAATGGTGGGTTTCGTTGACATACATTCCTGTAAGTCTTTTTCTGTTTTTCTTCCTGGTGAGTGGGGCCACTAATTCTTCTGACTTGCATCAGCAGACTGAAAATGGAAGCCTCTGTGCAGAAGTGCTGCAAAGCTGTTTGGAGTCTTCAAACTCTGAAGATCAGCCTTTAAACCAACTAATTAAGTTTTCTGCTTGCTGCCATTGAAAGCCTCAGTCAGATATAATTAAAACTGAGCAGCAGATGACAGCGGTGGCATTTGTCAGAATCATCCAGTGGTTCAAATACCAGTTCTGACAGAAATGTCAGACTGATAACACTCCCATCTTCCCGGTGCACGCCAGGAAAAGCTGGAAGAACTTTTAATATAAATGCCTGGCTGATAACCTTTATGAATCCCAGAACACCAAACACAACACACAAAATTTCATTATCCTAAGAGAGGATGCTCATTTCCCATGAAGTAAATACTGCAGCTCCCTTGTAGTGTCTGCACCTTTTGGGACACCCTTTCACAAACTCAAGGAGAAAACAAGCCCTGATGCTGAAGTATGGGTGATTCCAGCCTTGCAGACAGCTAAGCTGGAAGAAATTCCTTAGACAGTTAATGAGCTGAAACCAAATCAACATATTCCTCATCTAGAAAGGGCAAAGCCATAACATGACTGTGTAAGCTATCCTTGAGCTGTGCAGAGGGGTGAGAAGAGACAGTCCTTTCTGTACAGGGTTTAAATTGAACTGTTATTGCTGAAGATCACAGAACAGCAGAGTAAACAACAGAGACAGCCAAGAACAAATGAATAGGGAAAAATTACTTTTGGAAACATTTTGAGATTACATTTGCTGCAGTTTCATACGCAGGTTTTTCCTGTTTTGTCTCATCAGTTTTGCCAGCACATTTATAATACAGTCTTCCTGCCACTCTGTCTTGCTCGCTTAAGAGTTTAGTCTTTTTGTTTGTTCTTTTTTTTTCCTTTCTTCTTCCTTTTTTTTTTTGTTTGGTTTTGTGTGTTTTGGTTTTCGTTTTTTTCTTTGTTTTAACTAAATGGAGAGCAAAAGAGAACACATAGAAAGAGGAATCTGTGGCACTTTGAAACAGCTATGGTGCTGGTGTCACCTCAAAGACCCTCAGCTCTACTCTTGCCTGTAGCAATTGTGTGTTGTCTGCGTGTTGGCCAGAGAGCAGTCCTCATCACAGCAAACCGAAGGGGAGGGGATGTGCTGGTTGTGCCTTTTTGGCAGTTCCTGGGGGAAGATGCATACAGTGGGTGGCTCGGTGACTTGGCCTCAGGGAGCTAAACTGGGGCAGCAGGGTGAGCAGGGTGCAGAGCTACTGGTGATGATTCGGCTGGACTGAGGCAGGTCCTTACAACTCCAGCTGGCTACAGTGGGGGAATAGCTTCAGAGCAGAGTTGCATATTGCAAATGGGCTACTCAGGATTTTGACTTAATAAAACTGAGACACAAGGACATGACATACCATTAAAAATAAGCTTGTCTGCTGCTATTGAGCAATAATTATATCATGGTCACAAAAGAAACTATCAGCCCTAATATACTTTTTTAAAATGTATTTGTAGAGGTGAACCTGATCATTTAATCTGCCACTTCACTACCCAGTCTTACCACCAGCAAAATCGTATCTCCTGACCATAGTCAGACCTGAGGCCATGTTTTGCCCTAACTATCCTGAGAAATTTTCCTGCTGGGGATGTGCAAATATTTCTATTATATGGCTTTTCTGTATGGCTGGTGAGCAGGTTCCTATCCCATCTACCTGCAGGGGTACTTGTATTGCATTATTACAGTAGCTCTGCAGTAGTTCAGATTTGCAGTTGATGATTTGTGCTCCAACCAGGATCAGCACTTGTCTTTTCCTGTCAATCTCAGCAGACCACATCACACTGTACCATGCACAGAATGCAAGGGCACTGTCTTCTGTCTGAGCTCTTTCCTTTCTAGTAAGTAATCAAAGAACATTTACACTTTCTTTTGACCTTTATTAGATAAGTAGGCACCTTAATCGGGATGTTTTGAGATGAGAGCAAAGTGTGGAAGGTTTCTATTCTGGGATGAAAAGGTCTCAGGGATCACCCTTAGTATTTGTGGCAGAACTGCATTGAAATTAACATATTACAACAGATTGTGTCAGGCTGGATTGCAAACTTTTCAGCGGCAGGGTAAGCAGAAAGGTCACATTCCTCATCAGCTCATGTATCAGGCTGCGTGAGGGTATCTGAAGAGGTTAAGTTCTGCTTCCAGGAAATAAAATCAGAGTTCCCCATTTTCAGGTCCCAGCTGTGCCTCTGAATTTCCATTTACTTTGAGCACGGCAGCTAGCTTCATTACATAGGCATATTATTTTGGTTTCAGAAAGGATCCTTGTTTAAATTATAACATGCCATTAGCAAAAGTCCTTTTGTGGTAACTGCAGTTAATACAGAGTTCTTTCCGTCTTCCTCACAAGTGCACATTGTGCCCTTTGTATTCTGTCACCTGGAGGACCTGTAGAATGATCTTCTGCCCCCAGAATTGATTTAACACCTTTTGCTACTATGCAATTAAAATGGGAAAAATAGTTTCCTGATTTCTTTAGGAGGTCTGAAGCTGGCAGCTCAGGACTGCTTACTCAGATCTCAGCGTATAATGGGAAATGCCTACACGTCAGTATCTGTCAAGCTGCACAATGAGAGAGCAGACGAGCACTGTGGCATGGTCCTGGCTCAGCGCTGTGATGAAGGCATTGCAGCTCAAGTGGCACGATGAGCTTGCCCCAGCTTCACGCTTCAGCGTGCTATTGAAGTGACAGGCTATTTTCCGTCGGTGGTTTGAAAGTCTTTTTATTTTATTAATCCTCTTGTCGAAGAACAACACTAGAGTTTTCTGTTAAACACTGCTGCAAAATCTCAACGGCTCCCAGTGGCTCTGTTTGGGCCCACTCTGCCTTTGGGCAAGCCAGGTGAATGGATGAGCACTGCTTCCCTTGTGCCTGCCTTCGCCTCCAGGTGCCTGGGCCAGAGAGCAGCGTCAGCAAGGCGCAAATGTCAGGCCCCTGATCTGGAGATGCAGCCCTCTCATGTGGAAAGGGGACGTGCACGAACATCTGCCATGCTTCACAGCACGGTGAACAATGCAAGGTTATCACCAAAAAGCCAACAAGGTCTTTTCAGAAGATATCTTCTCCCTAGGACATGTCACAGAACTACAGCCCAATCCTAGATAAAATACTGCATTTTAATATTTTTTTCCTTTTAATTTCATTTTGTCTCTATCTCTTTTTCCTTTTTTTTTTTTTTTTTTTTACAAAAGCATGGTGTCTTTCAATTAACATAGTAATGACCTATTGTCACCTGTTACCATGCTAATCCTGAGCTGGTGTGAAATTACTTTATAATAAACACTATGGCGTTCTGACTTTCAATTAATTTTTCACATGCTGTGCTAAATCAGATTAACTGTACCCCACCCTTTTGACCACAGACATAATTCCTTCCTTATAATGAAATAGAGGATTAATTTATATGAAGCATATCTATACACATTTGCAAATAAATGTAAAGATAGACTTTATGCCAAATTTGCGTTGCTCACTGTGTCAGGTTGAATACAGACTTTCTGAGATTATTAATTTCAGTGCTTACTGGGGTGGTGAAGGATATTGCTGGGTTTTTGATTATTATTATTTTCACTAAATGTCTACAACTAGGAATGGGTAAAGAAATGAAGTACTGAGAGATTGGTATCTTCCACATGGAATTACACATAATGCTGCACATCATTATGATAAACTGAAAAAAAGTAAACACTGCAAAATTAACCTGATCACCATTAATTTACTAAATTGCCTGTCATTATTCTTGGATGTATATATTTACAATGTGACCAAATATAATAAATGCAGCTGTTTGGTCTTTTTAATAGTCATTAACATTATGAAGATGGTTGATAGCTTGAGCAGTCTTTCAAACCCTATATACCAGTATGGAGAAACCATATAAGGCAAGATTTTAAAAACATTTTCATCTTCAATGCAGAAAAAGCTTCCAAAAACACTTTCTGATTTTGGTAACTGCAAAGATGCAGTAGACTACTATGTACTGTGCTATTTCATAACCAAAAAATCATATAACTCCAGAGTTGACCCTTGTCATTTCTCCACACACTCTTTTCCTCCCTATAGCTTAATTTTGAAGCCCAAATGTGCAGACGTATTGCAGATATTAATTTTCTCCTTAGAAAACTAAGATGAAAATCAGGTATTTCTGCAAGCTTATGGATGCCTGTATCTGTCTGTGCTAGTTGTTCCTTTGATTCAATTCAGAATGCTTACCTGGTCCAAAAACTAGAGGTTTTCACCCCAATACTTGAAGTAATTTAGCTCCTTGAGAATTGTATGAGCAAACTGTCTGGCCAAAGCCCTTTCCAAACAGTTGAGGTTTTTAACTTGCTGTGCTGAACTAGACAATTAAGATCTAGGCTGGACCCCCAGCACCCAGATGGACAGCTCTGTATTGACCCACTGGCTCCTTACATCCAAGTGGCATCAGGGCTATCCCAGATGTTCGGATTTACCCCCACACACAAGGCTTCCTTTCTGGAGCAGCTTGTAGACCACCTTTTGCTGATACAACAGCTAATCCAAGGGAAAAGTCAGGTTCACCCTATGCATTAGCAAGGGTGAATTTACTGTCCAGTGGTGTACCATTGAGACAGCAAGTGATTGACTCCAGGCAGACAAGACCATGTCATAGAGTCTTTCCAAGAAAGAACTCAACCTCACCCATCACAGAAGCAGATGGGTTTTACAGACTTTCCAAACTGTGTTTGAAAAAGATGGCCCCTGGGAAAGAAAGCACAGCCTTGCCACTTACCCTCTGCAGACGGACTCAGCAACCATGGCCCAGAGAGTAGGAACCTAGACTGTTAGACCATATCATTCAGGCCCTAAGAAATGTAGAGAAACGATGCCCAACTCTTCTTTGGAATAGGAACTGATTTAAATATGAGCTGTGCTTCTTTAGTATGTTTTAAACCTACAAGAACAGGACTATCTGAGATTAAATACACTTTTCATTTGTGTTTACTATTGCTTCTCTGAGATAATAGCACAGCTGTGCACAAGGAAAAAAACATTGCATATTCAGTGTTTATTGGCTTAATGCTGAAATTTCAATGCACTGGTTTTTATTGCTTTTCTCATACTATTTGTGAAGCCCAAGTGTACAATAACAAAACAGAAAACAATGAGCCTACCTAGAAGGATAGGAAACAGAAAAATGACCTGCAGGATGCAAGTTCTGGCTATTCTTGTCACTGTGGTGCAGGTTGTCTCAATAAAGTGAACGTTCTGGTATTAGCATTTGGAGTAATACATTCCAGGAACAACAAAGTGAGTTAAACCTAGTTAAATCAGGTCAAACAAGCACAATCTCCACAGGGGGATTAAGGTGGTCGGAAAAGACATCAAATTATTTTTTCATTTTTCCTTAGGACTTTCTATTGCACATCTGTAATGAAAGGTCTTATCTCTGCCTTTTATTATGTAGCTTTTTAACTGTACATATGATATGACTTGGACTGATTCCAGCTTTGTTATTGAAAATGTGTTTTCAAATGCAAAACCAAAAACACTGAAGTAATGGCCATTATTTTGTGTGCAACAACAGTACTAAATGAATGAGTTATTAACAGCTTTTTTAGTTTTATTATTTCAAAATGTTTTTTCCAAATGCCCATAAAAACCACTACCACAACTTCCACCCAACTGCAACTAGCCTATCACTGCATATGTAAACTGATTATAAGCCTTAGCTACATTACTATAATCTGTCACACACACATATTTCTTTCAACCATCTTCTTTGCTTTGAAGGGAGCAAAGAGAGGAGAGATCACATAAAATGCTCCTGTCATTATTTCCTGGAGAGGAGAAATGCCTTCAGCTACCCAATTATGGTATTCCAGTCAGCAAAGCTCACTCCAGTTTCCCCATCAGATGTTAAAGTATTGACAGCTCCTGTCTACTCATGTACTGCAAATCAACATGTCCAAAAAGCAAATTGGGATATAAAAGTAGTCCCCTCACTATGTAAAATAGGTCACCATCTCTCTTCTCTCATTGTGTTGCCCTTCTGCTTTAGTAGATGTAGGACATTAATGAAGCTGTGAGGGGAAAGTAAAAGTAGCAGACTGCATTTCAGTTTGAAGGGGTTGGTGAGTGCTGATCATCTTCCTTCCTACATCTGCCTACTTTCTACATCTTTGATGATGTGATGTGATGAAGAGTGGTGAGCCAGGAGCTACAGTGCTCAGAACCAGGCAGAAGCAATGATGGGCAGCGAGATCTGTTTTCCACCATGCCACGTTCATCTGCCGTAAGAGGGGAGTTGCCTTACAAATGTACAGGCCCTTTTATTAACTAGGGACATCATCATGTCATCTTCTTCACCAGAGCCTAATGCATATTTATATTTGCTGTGGTTGCTGCACCTGCCTGTCTCTGGACGCTGCTTTGTCCCTTTTGGAAACAAACTCCATGCAGAGAGGTGAGGGCACATAACAGAGCACCTGTCTCCTAGGCATGAAGCACTGAGAGGAGAAGGTAAAAAAGCTCAGCTGCAGTGGACAAAGGAGAAAACAGAGGGTATGAAGGACAAAACCCTGAGGCTGAGTAAAAGAGGTTAAAAATACAGAGACATCAGTAATTTAGATAGAGTGTTGAGGAAAAAAAAATTAAAAGAGAGAAAGAATTGTACTGTCAGAGAGGATGGGGTTGTGAGTTTTGCTGATGATGAGTAGAGACAAGTTTCTGAGTTTCAAATGTCATTCAGAGCTGCTCTGGGCAATAGGGTAATATGAAGCACCACTACAGCTCACACAAAAATGTCCAAAGTCACCTAAAAATAACCCTCAAACAGTAAGAGAGGAAGAAGCATCTTCTTGAGTAGTACTCAACCACAGTTTGTGAAATCCATGAAAAAGGAGAAAGATACCTTTGAACAGTCTCCTGCTCAGCCCAGCCTGGGGGCAAGGAGGTTCACTGCTGTAGAAGACACACTAGAAACACCTGTGGTGGAGCCTTCCCACGGCCCAAGAATGCTCCATAGATTCTGCTACACGGTGTTTTGCGAAGGCCTGTGATTTCAGGTGGGGTCTCTGAGTAATTGCAATAATTAGCTGCACCTCAAAGAACAAGAGAAGCTTTGTCAGGACCAGGTCAGAAAGAGTATGCTCTCCTTTCTCTTCAGAGGCCAAAGAAGCCTAGGCAATCGACTCAGATGGCTCACAATGCAATGTTATCATCTGACATATGGTAGGTTTTGAGCTTCTACCTTGTGGAAAGTTAAGTTCAAATACTCCAATTTAGGTTCAACAGAGGAGGTGGGGTGGGAGGTTAGGAAGTGTGTCCCAGGTGCCACTACAGGGCAGAGAATAGACCTCTATAACGCAGTGGCATCTTGTGTTTTGTTTTCCCGTACTCTCCCAGTGACGGCAGTGGAGGCCAAAAAGGCCCTGGGAGGTCAGTTTGTCTGAGGTACAGAGTTGCTACAAACAAATCTCCTGGCCTTTATGCTGAGGTAATCTGCTGCAGATGGAAGCACAGCAACAAGCCTTTCTTGATCCAGAAGTATTTTCTGCACTGATTTCCTGACTCCTGCTTTGCTCTCCTGCACTGGAGAGCTACCTTTCAACAGGAATGTTTTTCCCCAAGAAAACCTTTTGGGGAATAACTCAGCATCTTTTAACCAAGCTGAGGTTGCCCATTTTGCATTGCTGTCCTCCTGTAAATACCTTTTCAACTGCTCTGCTTTTCATTTTCTTACTTCCAGGAGATGGTGAATTCTTAAAACATGGATGCTCTGCATAGAAGCAATATTCGAAGCAGTTTGCACAATACATCTAAAATGAATTAGAATTTTAGATGCTTAAGTATTTTTTTCTGGGAATGATATGTGAGATTGAAAAGAACCTTTCCTATCTCTCCTGCTTTCATGTGCTGTAGTGCATGCAGCGGTCCAGTATTTCCTGGCAGAAAAGCTGTATTTATCCACTTCCAGCACCCACAGGTAGAGAAGAAAAGTTGGGTAAGTTCTGTGCTGTTGAAAACCAGAAAACCACACAATTACTGTAACAAAAAAAAAAATATTCTAACAAGCAAACTAACCATTTTTAATTTGATGGAAGCATTTACATCTGCTAATGTGCCATTTAATGTGCTGTGTAACACAATTCTGCATTCCTAATTGAAGCAAACTTTACTTGCACTGTATCAAATGTCTCATTGATTGCATTTCAAATGTCTCCCTGAGTTTTTAATTATATTCCTGTGCTGGGGGGGGGCATAAATAAAAAAATTAGAACTAATTCTTGTTAACTGTGACCCTAGGCATGATCTGAAAAGACAAACACCTCCTGAGTTCAGTGGACATTAGCTCAGGTCTTGTGTAAACACTGTTGTGACCATACCTGTGCTCCACAAGCATTGTAAAAACAGGTGGAAGGAGTCCAATATATTTTGGAATGCATCGACCTGAGGGTAGTATTACAAATGCCATAAATATCTGATATTTCCTTCATAGATGTGTCTGGCTTCCTGACAAACAAACTCAGCCTTTGAGCAAGCAGGGAGAAGAAACACAGACAGCATGCTTACAAAATATATTAAGGATGTTTAGATGAAAAACTCAAGTAACTGAGCTGTTCGTAGCTGTAAGCAAGATTAGATACTGTCAATTTTAGTGGGAATGTTTTCTTTTTTTTTTTTTTCCTAGCATACAACATATTCAATGAAATGGCTCTTAACCAAAAGGATTTTCAAAAGGCTTGTGCTGAATGCAGTGTGGAGCATTGGGACTTTGAAACAGTCTATATTAGTTTATATAGATTTGCCTTTGGCAGACTGACATATTCCAGTTGTCAGGCTAAAGTGAGCAGGACTCCTTGGTCTGTTCTGTTGTGCTGGCACCTTACAACTCTTGTACTGGACATCAAAATAGTTGCTTAAGAGGGTATGAGTAATATCAAAACATAGTTCAATTTGCCTATATTATGAAGCATCCAAACAGGTAGGCAAATGGAGATTTGGATTATGGAGATGATATTTATTTCTCAAAAAAACCCAAGCTAGCCTTAACTTCATACCATGTTTCCTCGCAGGAATTCTAACCTGAAATGAGAAGCTCCTCACCTTGTGGGCAGTTTTACTGAAATAGAGATCCTATACAGTGTGTCCTGCAATCTGCAAGCCCTCCTCTTCCTTCAGTCTTCAGTGGCAGGAAGTTTACCAGCTGTAGGAGAATCTATACCTCATATTTCTCCTCTCCCTATACTCTGTCCTGGTGAGGCTGCATCTGGAATATTGTGTCCAGTTCTGGGCCCCTCAGTTCAAGAAGGACAGGGAACTTCTGGAGAGAGGCCAGCGCAGGGCCACGAAGATGATTAAGGGAGCGGAGCATCTCCCTTATAAGGAAAGGCTGAAGGAGCTGGAGCTCTTTAGCATGGAGAAGAGAAGACTGAGGGGTGACCTCGTTAACGTTTATAAATATGTAAAAGGTGAGTGTCAAGAGGATGGAGCCAGGTTCTTGGTGAAGTCCAATGACAGGACAAGGGGCAGCGGATGCAAGCTGGAACATAGGAGGTTCCATGTAAATATAAGGAAAAACTTTTTTATGGTGAGGATGACAGAGCACTGGAACCAGCTGCCCAGGGAGGTTGTGGAGTCTCCTTCTCTGGAGACATTCAAAACCCACCTGGATGCATTTCTGAGTGACCTAGCCTAGGTGATCCTGCTCTGGCAGGTGGGTTTGACTAGATAATCTTCTGAGGTCCATTCCAACCCCTAACATTCTGTGATTCTGTGATTTATCTCAAAAAACAATGATTTTAAAGCAGCTATTTTCACAAACAACATTCTTCTTTCTGAATTCCAGCTTCTATATCCTGTGAAAATGAATGTATTAGGACAGCAGAAATATGCAACATTTTTCTGGCAGTTTTGATACATTCCCAGGTAGAATTGGGGCCCTCCGTCTTCTGCTGAAGAATGAGTGTCACTGTCTGTAAACAAGAAACCTTTCCAAGGAAGGGATGAAAATTAATGGTGGTTAAACTCTGAGATAGAAGCTGTAACCTTCACAGAGGTTTTCTTTCCAACTGTGTTCAAAGGCACTGTAATGACTTCAGAGAACTGCAGTGACTCATTTTAGATGATGACTACATAACTATTCATTTACACTTAATGAGTTTATTCCACCAGGTATAGGATAAATTCTAAGCAAATAATGCCACTGAATCATGCACATCAATAAATCTGAGCGCTAAACTGATTCTGGGTAACAAAGGTAATGATAAAGAGAGAGGAAGAAAAGCTGCCTCCAATTAATGAAAATGCCCTTTGTATTTTCTAATAGCTCAAACATTAATTTGAAAATGGCTTTCTCTGCAATAATTTACAGACAAGCACTTCATAATGGAGAAACAATTCAAATTTATGTGCACTCAAATGGTGATGATCTGATTAACTTATTAAATTCTTGTTGATTCTACAGTACAGATGAAGTGTACCATTCTTCATGGGTTTCATATCTTGCAGTTTTAAGTTCTCACTTTATCAGACTTCAGTTGCTACTGAAGGTCTTTTCTCTGGGACATCCTCTGGTGCAGAGTGGAGAGAACCAAGATCCCACGGATTGATTTAATTTGTCTCTTTCCATTAATTCTGAAGATACGTTCTCTTCCACCTTGGAGGAGCACTTGATTAAATTTAGCACTAGAATTCACATAGTCCTCAGCTGCTGTGGAGTGTAATTGAAATGGCGTGAAATATTAGAGACATACAATTCAAGTTAAAGCTGATTCAGTCAGGGGATAGCCATGCTGGATTTAAGTTCAAGAAGCTTAGTTTGAACCCTGTCAAGCTTACTGTCCTTCAAAGGAAGTGAGTTAGCTTTTGAAGTACGAGAAGATAAAAATTATCCATGGGAAAAGACAAAAGAACACAGTCAAATCAGTCTGCCAAACCTAGTGTCCAGTGGCTTTAAACAATGGGCAGTAATACCAATTTATCTGTAATGAATTTGTCAGCTAGAGCTACCCAGCTTTAATCATCCCCTTGTATTTTTTTGTGCAGCCTAGATAATTCCGCAGACAGTAAAAAATTGTTCAGACCCTCAGATTGTAGAAAAGACTGCTGAGATGTCACACACTAGCATAAATTATTGTAAATATGAATGTAGCTATCATCTCCAGCATCCATTTCACTATAAAAGAGAGGCTTCCTGTGGTTCTACAGTGTCTCATGATACATAGTGCAACCTTGTGTAACTGATACTGAGTAAACGTGAACCCTAAACCAACTAAACCTTCATTTACTGCTCTGCTTCATGGCTAATTTTGCCACTTATTCCCTGTCCTGTTTTGACCTTGGGCTGTTCCAGACTTCCAGGGTGGTATCAGTGGAGTCCACCCTTGTTTAGTCAGGATATGGGCTTGAAGAGTAACTATATATTTTCAGGGGTGACTTAGGTGTCATGGCTCTCTCCTGCAGAGTCCCCTGAAGCTTTAATTGCTGGCTAATAATGTTTGCCTGTGTTCAAGAGAGATTTCTTCAGAAACATCCAGCTATTTTAGCCTGCCATAGTCAAGACTCATACTTCTTCCAAATGAGCCCTGAGTCTGGCGAATATCTGCGAATTCTGAATAAATCTGGTTTGTTTAATGAAGGAGAACACAAATTTTTCACTTCATTGAACACTTACTTTGCTTTTTTCAGTGCAACATTCCAGCTTTTTCTATTGACTTTACTTAGCATTATCCACACCATTATTTAAGTCTGTAATCTTGTTTCTTACATCTAATCATCCTTACAGACACTGACCAAGAGACCCTAGGACTCGTCCTTCACACCCAAAAAGCCTCTTCTCATTCTGGAGACCAGGCTCTGAAGTCCTTCCTTAAAATTCAGTGGAAAATTTGCCTAGGTAGACTGAGTATATCTATGTACAGTTCAAATATAAAGAAGTGTCCATTTGACAGAGGCATCTGCAGAGATCCAGCTTAACTTACAAATAAAGAGTCACCAGCTGTGTTTACTAGGGCTCGTCTGCGCAAGAACACCCAGTGGAGGTTAGGTGCATGAATTTGAATTTGTAAAGTCATCATTCATACACTGAGTATCTTCTAGGATTAAGCCACAGCTAGTTAAGGACTTTTTTCTTTCTGAGTGAAAGCAGCCACATGGCGGTTTAATGTGCTGTAGCTTACTCACATTGTCTTCACATCTCTCATTGATTTTTGTCAGCTTTCCTGACCACTTCTCTCTTGTCAGTTTGCCCACATGTTCTTTAAAAAATAGGGTCTTTGTGGCTGAGGCAAAAGAGGATTTTGACTTTATTAAAACTCTTGCCATAGGAAAAGTCAAATTCCTGCCTGAAATAATACGGGGTTTTACTCTGTTTCAGGCGGGGACGTTCTTCTCCATGCACCCCATGAAGCACAACTAGAAACTGTCTGCACCAAATGAATGAAGTAACACCTAGACAGATGCCATGAGCACAGACCACCTCTCTGATGTCTCACAAAACCTACATATAGGAAAAACCATGATCTCACCTATCTAAATATATCAACACCATCAATGTTCTTCCCATCAGCCTTGGGCCAGATTTATCATAACTCAGCATTTTTGGTCTTGTGCTCAGTGACACTATATTGTCAGCATGATGATGATTTTTATCTCTATTATCCTGGCACCAAAGAAGGGCAGAGTTTCTTCAGTGACTGCAAGCATGCTCTGCTGTATTACTAGGAACTCTTTCTCAAGGCACTCCATCAAACCTTGTTCATGCTTTGCACATGTAGAATTTTAAAAAAAAAACAAACCACAACTATTTGGGATGTGAAGGTTTCATTTGGTCAAATGTGTTCTCTTCTTGGTTTAAATCTCATATTACAGGTTGCACATTTTTATGACCACATTACATCATTAAAAAAGATCACATGGCCTCTGGAAAATACAGTAGCTATGACAGAAATGCTGTCACTGTCTTAAGTAAAGCAGTATAAATGCATAAATAGAAGGGACAAGGTGGAGGCCTCAGGGCCTTCACCTAAAATGGTAACAGGTCTCTAACTAGATATTTAAAGTGATTTTTCCCCTATTAGGAAACAGTATAGCCAAAACTAGTTGTCATTCCAGCCAGGCAACAAAAGGGCAGTATCCCCTCACCAGCTGATGGAAATCATCACACAGAAAAGAAGCCAATTTTTCTTTTTTTTAATCCAAGTTGCAAGCATAAATCTTTTTTCCCAGAAAACTTCTATAGAGATCTTTGTTCACTGCTTTCCTCAGCAGTCATTGGCGAGTTTTATTTCTGATGTTCAGCCCAGGACACACGCCATGCTTTCACTGGATGCAATGTTGCAGTTATGGGGCCGGTGGTAAGCTTGGGACAGATGTCAGTGGTTGACAAAGCCATATAAAAATTCCATATGGCTAAATGCAGGCCATCGATCTTGCCCTAGTGATTGTAACAGGTAATTGTAAAAGAATTGCTGTAAATATGATTTTAAAACTTGGACAATTCTTCAGGCTCCTGATTATTATTAAAAGACTCCATTAATTTTAATGCTCTGATCAGATTTTGATTAGGTAGATTGCAAAGCCTCCATTATCTGATAGCACTGAGGTCTGAGGAACTGCCTCTTGCGTGACAGAAGGTGTCACCTGCACACAGCCTGGGCATCATCAGGAGCTAAGGTTGTGTCTGCAGGCTATAAATTGACTGTTGCAGCAGTCTGAGTCACTTACTTAGTACTTCAGGAGCCATATGTCAATGTATATCAAAATAGCAATATATCAACAGCTGTCCAAGGTGAAGGACATGAGATAAAAAAGAAAATGGGATCATTTTCTAAAAAGAATGAGGATTGGGCAACTATCAAGTTGCTGACAAGCAGCTTCAGAAGCCACTTTGTAAGCCAGCATTTCCTAAAATCAGTCCTGGTCACCCTGTAGGCAAGGGAAGGGAAAAGGAGCAATGGACCTGGGTGCAGCACAGAGACCCCTCAGCTCCAGCAGCTTGGTCTGGCCTTGTGCCATGTCATTGAGAGGTAATTAGTTCAGGGTCATTTGAAACGTGCTCATTTGCCCAAATGCAGCACATACCTCATCAAAATGAGGGGAATTTACATCAGCCTTACCATTTGTACTGAGGTTGACTCTAGCTATAATGGGATCTGTATATTTATAGCTGCCCCCAGAAAGGTTTGTTCTGTCATATACTGCCCGATAAACAACAGAATGAGATTTTGATACCTCATGAAACGAAGAAAGAGGGAAAAGAGATGAGGAATGTCACTTGATGGACACTGATATGTATTTATTCACCATGACCTAATTCACTGCTTGTTTCTGGAGCCCAGGGCAATGAATAACATATTAACTGATATTAATGTGAAATATGGTTTCTGCTCCAACAACAATCTTAGGAAATAAACTGCCATTATATGTAAAAAGCATACACAACCCTTGCCTTTTTTTCAGAACCCTCTTCCCAGTTGCAGACTATAGCAGTATGGTTAGTTACATTAATTCTAGTATTATTACCAACCCCAAAGCCCAAGACTTTTCTAGTTACCCTGCCAAGCAGCCCTATTCCTCTAATTCCATTTCCTCCTGTTCCTGAGTACCCTTCAGCTCTTTTTTTTTTAATGTATGCATGAAGTAGGTATGCAACTCACATTTTTATGTCTATCAGCGCTTTTAAAGATACTAACGAAAGCTGTTTATCCCCCCTCTCTGTAGCAAAGCAGAAGCTTGTAAACATCTCTTTATTTTCTAAAATCCAGGAAATAGGGGTGCATGTTCACGAGTATATTTGATGTAATATTTTATATATATATTTATATATACATGCTCATTTCTTTCATGAGGAAAGCAGTAGGCAGATGAAACTAGGAAGCACTAGTAAGAAGAAGAAAATGCACATGAAATCTGATACAAAATTGCAGCAATAGTATTTATGTTCTTTTACGTACATTCCCATAAAGTATAAATCAGGATAAGGTTGAGATTATACTCCTGCCTTTCTATAGTGGAAGAAAAAATGCAAATACTCTATACATTAAAATTCATTTGCAGGCATTCTTGGAAACATGCACTGTACAGAGGGGTTTTTATGGCATGACTGATTTTATCTTGTAGCTGAAAATAAAAACATCTGTACTAAGATAAGGGAAAATGTGTGCATTAACAGAGGGAAGCCCCCCAGTCTGTACAAATAAACAGTAAATAAGTCCTAACAGTTTAATACCTGTTAAACACAAAGGCAACGTTCACTGCAGTTTTGCCAAGTGCAAGGTGTGTACCTGGAATGTAAAAAGGTTGTGAAACATCATCACTTGAAAGAAAATCTCACTATGCTTTTTAATGAATTTCTGTTTTTCTTTTTAAACAGGCCTTGTTAATCCTACAGGCTGAGTTAAACCTAATTGTATTCTGTATCATCCCCACTACAAGGTGGTGAGTGGTACTCAGCTGGTTTCAGTTAAAGATTGTCTGAAATTATGTCACCTGACTGTAAGGTTTTAGGGTAAATGCTCACTTACCTAAAGGTCCCTTTACTCTCAGCAGAGGAGATGAGCCTCTCCCAGGCATGAATCAGGGTCCTCTCCATCAACTGCATAGTCTGTGCTGGGAGGCTGAACTCCTCTGGCACAGCTAGGCTAGATCTCCACAGACAACTGAGAAGAGAACTGGATGAATGCGTATGGTCTCCCTCCAAGTCCTCACGTTCTCTGGAAAAAGATCTTGGATGCATAAGGAGAAAGAGAGCTACACCATAACCCCAGAAAGCTTATGTGAATTGTGATCATGATCCATGCCTGCCTTTACTGACGGCTCCATTTACAAATCATGTCCCTCTCCTCACCATAAAGTCCTGAGGACACAGAACTGTGAGCACCTTGCATTGACACTTGCTCAGAAGGTCCCATTGACCTTCAGGCAAAATGCAGTGGTGGTGACATTTGTCCTTTGCACCACAGCTTAGTGAGCAGAAAGACAAACCTGAACATCACCCCAGGCTTAAATACATTGGATATGGCCATAACACTGTTCCAACCCAGGCTACAAAATCATGCTCAAAACTATGAGATATGAGGAAAAGTAACTGAAGTGCTTGGTACCACATTAAAATGAGGGAAAAAGAGAATATTTACTTTTGAGATTTGAAAAATAACCATGCTAAAAGTAAATCAGTATAGAATAGCAGCTTTTACAGTTTTACAGAGACAGAAAATACAAAAAAACCTTTACAAATAATTAAGCACTTGCATTGTAGATTAGCTTTACGTAATACAGAGAAAGGTTAGACACCTCCGGAGCTTTAGAAGATTGTTCTGTCATTATGTTGCAATTGATCAAAATTTAATTGTTCCATTTGAGAACTATTTGCCTGTTCTCGACATGATTATATCCTTTTGGCTCACAAATCAAAACGAGCTACCAGAAGAAGTTACTAATTTCTCCTAAAGAGAGAGTTTCCTTTTGATTTCCTGTCCTGAGACATTGGTCTTGATTAAATTTCTTCTATAGTATATAGAAGATGGCTGTTTTAAGCCTCAAGTTTACTCAATTTACATACTGCTTACCAAAGGCTAAGGGTTTCATCTATTTCAGAGGCACAAAAAACCTCTTAAATTAAAAAATTAAAAATCCCTTCCTTTCCCAGGAAAGGTAACTTGGCTCTAAGAATACAAGAGATCTCTCTTTAATTCAAAGCTAGAAGTTCGAAGTGAGCTAGATGTCCCTAGATAGCTCTAAAAATCTTGAACCTGATGTTCAGGTTTGGAATCAGCTGCAATCCACATGCCACCATAGCCTCAGGCACTGACATTCATCATTCTTATTCTGATGGTCACAAAGGGAGCAGAATGTCAACTGTATTAGATCCTGATCCAAATTCTCATGACATGCATTATGAATTTTTGGGGGGGCTTGAGTTGGAAAGGATAGGTACACAGGATAGAATCATAGAACAGCTAGGGCTGGAAGGGACCTCCAAAGGTCATCTAGTCCAGCCCCCCTGCAGTGAGCAGGGATACACTCAACTAGACCAGGCTGCTCAGAGCCTTGTCCAATCTCACCTTGAATATCTCCAGGGATGGGGCCTCAACCACCTCC
>WUAM01000323.1:11888533-11911579 GCA_024336885.1 Actenoides hombroni
GGATTCATCCCACCATGTTTCAGTAATGGCCACTATGTCATAGTCTTCTAGTAGTATGGTGGCTTCCAACTCCTCTTATTTGTTGCCCATGCTTTGTGCATTCATGTAGAGGCACTTCAGCTGGGCCGTTGGCTGTATCATCTTTCCAGGAAAACACGCCTTTATTCCCTTAAGGTGTTTCCCTGTTGGCAGCTACTACCTGAAAGGGATCTGGCTCATCTCTGCAAGACTTTGACTGCAATATTTTGTCCCCAGCATACTTTTCGGCAGCAGGTTGAGAGCCCTTACTAGTCCCCCATTGCTCCCACACTGTTGTGTCATCTCACGGCTTGCCACATGGAAGCCTGGTGACATTGTCCCCCTCCCCCTTCACATCTAGTTTAACGCCCTGTCAATTAGCCCTGCAACATCCTCCGCAAAGACCCTCTTCCCCCTTCAAGAGAGGTGTCTCCTGTTTGGTGTCAACAACCCTGGTGCTGTATAGATCATACCATTGTCAAAGAACCCAAATTTATGGTGGTGACACCATCCACGGAGCAATCATGAATAGTGAGAGTAAAGTAGTGAGTAGGTAGAAGTAAGCAAAAGATAGTAAGATAGCAAAGTATAATGATAGAGAGGTAGAGGAGAAGATGTGGAAATGGCTTTCATTTTTTATATCTTCCTAGCATAGCATATTTTTCTAATATATTATTGTGTTTTCTACTTTTTGACAATAACTTAATATGCAACATCCGGCTATAGGAGTGCGTAAACTGATTGGAATTACAAAATTCATTTTATTTTCTGTGTATGATATGACCAAAAGTGTCCATGAAGTCCTCCAAGGGAAATTCAGAAGCCCTCACAATAATGAAAATCTGTCTTTCCTTCAAAGACAGCAGAAGAAATGGAGGGTTTTCTGCAACATTATGCCAAGTGCAATAGAAACTACTGTACTACCACTAAGGTTGGACTTAGTAGCCTAAAGTACCAGTTTACCAGCCAACTGAATTAGACATTTGGATATGTAATATCATGGGCTGGCCCTACTTGTACTCAGTTTTCTTGCTTGGGTTTAGGAGCTGTTTTCATAAGAGACCATAGAACTGTATTTGATAATGAATCTTGGAGTGGGTATAGTCTTAGCTGTGCAATTGTTTTCCTCTGGCCATACAGTGGTATCCTTGCAAAATATGTGCTCAGCCTTGCAGAAAATTTAAGCTAAAAAATAATTGAAGCTTCTCAAAGATAGATGTCTGGCTCCTAAATCAATGAAAGGTTTCTTTGAAAATAGCTTCAAAATGCTAAAGCGGCAAAGGGCAGAACTTCAGTATGTAGCTTTCTCGGAGTCAGGATTCCAAAGCACTTAAATATCAATAGGTTTTCCTGCATTCCACTATTTTAGCTAAAAGTCTGTGTATATATGTGCGTGTATGTAGCATGTACACTGTATATTTTAATTTACAGCGTCTTTAAAAGGAGAATCATTACTTGCCAGATTTCAATGGCAAATACAAGGCTCCTATAATCACACAGAAGCAACAACCTCTATGTTTGCCTGAGAATAGGGTTCCCTTTGTTGCCGTGCTCTTCATTTCCCCCCATTGCTATTGTGCCTTTTAGCATAAAAATAGAAATGTTAGAAATGCTGTTATGCTTGCCAATTGGTGGCCAGCCATGAGAGCTGATTTAAGCAGTTAGCAAAATCCCCCATCTGGTATCTGGACTTCCAATGTATGTCCTGCACATTAGCACAGCTGAGGCTCCAGCTGAGACCCTCACAGCATTTCCACCAGGTGAGCCAAAATACTAAGCCAGGAGGAGCCTTACTAAACTTGTCTCAGCTGGAAGCTGGTTTCTGCAATGTTTTCCAGTGTTATTAAATTAGTTCTTTCCATTCATAGATTCACATGCTATTTTAGAACTGTTTTACTCTTTTCCTCAGGCAACCTGGTTTTTTTTTTTTTTTTTATGAGCTACTTTTATGTGAATCTTGTTCTGCAGATTCCTCGGAAGGAGGAAAAATGGTCTCTGAGCTTAAGGAGTGCTCAATGCCATTCACTGATTTACCAAGTGAATTTGGCATCACACTCTTTTCTTCTCTCTTGCTCAAATCTCATATTGCTTCCTGAGAGCTTTGTTAAAAAGACAATGCCCGGGGATCATAGCTCCTGTATTCTTTATGGAATATATTGCAAGGTTAAAGATTTTTGAAGAATTTTTATTTATTTTCCAGAAATAATCTTATTATTGGTTCTTAAGTATTTTTCCTGGCTGAAATGTCTCCTTGGGTTGCCAGACCATCTCCAGTCTCACCTTTGTTCTGAGTGCAGTCTTATAGCCAGGTGCTTATGCTACTTGTAGGCCTAATTTCTCCCACCTGATTTTAGAAACATAGAAGTAGCTTCAGAGACCAATTTAAAAGTAGTGTCAATGGGAAGGGCTAAATACCCTCTTTTAAGTTTGGGCTTCTTTTGTTAGCTCCTGTCAAAAGTTTTTGAGACAAGTTAAGGGACAATTACAAACCTGAGGGGAAAGGACCTTATTAAGATAATCACAGAGAGAAGACAGAGAAAGCTCAACCCTGATGGTTATATTTGGTCTGCCTGGCAGCCAAATAGCTGCCAGCTTGCCATGCATATGGTCAGTCAGACCCTGAACAGGGGCACAGTGTGTTCCAGCCTCTACCTGGACAGCAAGTGAAGCATATTTGATAGAAGACATGGGGGATGTCAGCCTCTGCACACAGGTGAAAGGCACGTAGATTTGGGGTTAAGGGTATTCTGAGCGGGTGAATGTGATGTAGCTCAGAGCTGGACATGCCAGAGGACATACTGTGGTTACAGGACTGGAAACATCTAGAGGTCCTTCCAGTCTCTGCAGTTCTGTGACTCTGTGAATCACAGGGCACATGAGAGCAAGCATAACTGATTCAAGTGGGGATGCCAGGGACATGAGACATGTTGGACAGTACCGTTGAAGGGTGTAAGGAAAAGGAAAGGTAGCTGTGGAAATATGGGAGGCTATTGTTAGGGTACTGTGGGACTGTAAGTGAAATAGAAGGGTGATGTGTACCATGGGAATTGCAGTGGCTGGGACTTGGAATTCTGCAAAGGGGACATAACAGATGTTGCCTGTGGGATTCATAAGAACCTGGGGAGATAGGCTTATTACCCAAGAAGACAAGGAATATAGAGGATCCCTAAGAAATGTGTCTTGATTAGTCCCATGGCTCCTTAGAGGCTTGCTATGATTCATCATGTTTTCGTTTCTTTTATGCAGAATCTTGGCTGCTGGTTTGGGGGTTTTTTTTGTTGTTTGGTTTGGTTTTTTTTCTTTCCTTAATTTTTGCTTTAATGTCATGCATCTCAGTGAGACCATTTTTCACTTTCTTGAGTTAATTGTAGGCAAGAGGTGGAACCTGCTTACCATGTGTTACTTTATTATGTATTCTTTCTTTCTGCATGCTTCTCTTTGATACAAATTACTTTGTTGGGCTCTTTTGTTGTGGATACAGGGTGCTAATGCACTTCTAACATGCCATAAGAGTCATTCATATCAGAAGAGTTTAGCTTTGATCATGCTTTTCCTGTTATCCTTGTTCGTTACCACTATTTGCATATTACTTGATTCCTCAGGTTTGTGATCTGTCATTTGGCCTGGTTCCATCTTCTTGTGTCTCTCCAGGTTCCTTGTTTGCTTTGCTTTCCTTCTTTGCTCTGCTTTGGTGTAAGAGATGTTTTCAAACTAGTTAATTTCAAAGGCAAAGGTTATATTTACACATTTACTTTTTTAACTTTTGACAGTTTTAATTTATTTCATTACAAATGAGACTTTGATATTCACCAGAGATCGTATGGTGAACTGTTTACTATTAAATGCCAGGTTGAAATAGGAAGTCTAATAAAATGCCAGTGCTTCAAAGAATCAGCCCTGAGAAAATAGGGAAAGCAGTTACTTCAGAATCAAGACTTGGGCAGGGCCAAGTATGAATGTCATACTTCTGTGTGTGTGAAAGTTTGCAGTCAGCTTTCTAAGCTCATAAAGTGAGAATGGCCTAGTTTTTATGGTGTTTGGGACAGCAAAGGTAATTTCAACTATCTGCCTGTGTCTCCTCTGTAAAGACATAAATTTACTACTCTGTTTTGTAATTTCCATGATGATCCTCATTTTGTTAACTGCCTACGAACCTGCACATTGTGCAAATGAGGTGCAAGTTCTTTGTCTGTGGTTGCTATCTTCCTCTAGTCTACTCCTTATTGTTGAGTAAATTAATCTATTTGGCTGTATTAACAGTTTGAGAACTTCTCACTCTGGTGTAGCTGCATGCTCTCAGGCTCGTATCTCTCTGCCTTTGATGTTTCACCTTGAGTTGGCTGTCATCATAACCTCCATATCAAGCTCAGATATCACTCCCAGTCTATGGCCCATCCCTATAAAATGTCTGCTGACTTCATTCAGTCCATGAGTTTGGAGTCCATCTGTCATAACAGTCTTTCTGGGCTGCCTTTGAGGCCCTCTTTGCTGCCCTTACCTCCAGCACTGTCAGTGACAAGACTTTCTCTCCTCTGTGAGAGATGACTTATTAGCCTCTCTGACATCTAGATCAGACCAAATATCACTGTCATGACTTCCTATTGCCTCACCTGTGGCTCTCTTCCTTGGTTCTCAATAGTATATCAAATCCAGAATCCTTGCTTACAAGTCCCTACATAAAATTTCCACTTTTACAGTTACTCATAAGCACTTTTCATTATCCCTTTCCCCCTTCCAGTGGTATTTCTCAATATGATTATTCATTTAAAGCGTGGTTGAATCTGCTTAAGTGGCAGGAGGCAGATTAGGTTTTGTAAAATTTGTTTCCTTACCTTATGCTCACCTATGGCCGTGACTATTCAAGGGGGTGAACAGTAAGGTGGGCATAAGCACAGACCATGACCTCCAGCCTTTTTCTTTACCTTGTGAAATAGTATTGCAGCTACTGCTCCAACTCAAATAATCTGTAGTGTTATTGGGATGAGTTACTGAGACCCTTTCAGTCTGATTTAGAAGTCCACAGGTGCTCAGGCTGTGTCCTTCCAGAAAATCATATGCTGGGGGCAATATGCCATGTTATAGATTTCTATACAAACCTGTGCAGGTGGTGAGCAAATGAGGATCACATCACAACATCCTCTCTTTATTTTCCTCTACAATTCACTTTTTCATGATCTTTGCAAAACTAGTTTTGCAGTCCTACACAGTCATCCTACTTAGATTGTTCCTAAAAGTTTACATCCAGCGTGGTAAATACTGCAAGTATGCATTCTGCATTAACTGAAGAGGCAGTTAAACTTTTGTACTACAAGTTGGCTTAAACAAAACCCGTCTGTAATATGGGTTGTTCCTCTTCCTTCCAGGGCATCTTTCCATGTTCTCTGAGTCCTGCAGACCTACAAGGTCTTCCCAAACCATCAGCATGGTGATGCCTGTCATTTCTCTGTGTGACTCATCAAGAGATTTTAAACCACAACAGTCTCATGTTACTAAATATCTTGAACCAGTCTTTAACAGTTCCAGGCCACAAATCTTGCTGCCTTGTGTATATCACTGAGGGAAATAATTAAGGCACTGGATCAGTTTTAATTTTCCAGACACACTTCATGCACGCACACACTTTCCCCCTTGTTGCTACTGATTGTCATTTTATATATGATGTTGTATATGACAGCTGGACTTGTGCATAGCTTTCTAGCTCCTTATGGCTTTATAAGAAACAAACAGAATACTCGGTGCATTCCACAAAACTAGGGGTGGAAAGAACTTAAACAGCTATGAATGTATATATGTATGCATATTGCATAAATATGTAGTGTGCATATATATAGTGTATATGTATAATATAAATGTATTTTTTTATGTGTACATACACAGATGCACACAGACACAGAGGCCAACAATACATGAAGAAATCTTTAAATAATCCTATATTATGAGTGCAAAGTGACAGTTTGGGGCACAAAATGCTAGTTTACTTGTTTATACTTACAAAATACCCACATGAAATAAAATATAGAGCCATAAATCCTATTGTTAGAGAGTTTCACTCTGCTTTTGTTATTTCTGTAATTTTGGAGTTTTTATTCTGACATAGTGGGATATAATTTCTTAATGATACAATAATATCTTTCCTAGAGCATGAAGTACCCTGTGTTCATTTTTGCAGCTTTATTTCTGCTGGAATCAGGTAGAATAAGGAACCTTGGTGCTTTTCTCTTTAGAAAACACTCACAGTGCACACAATGAAGCTTAGCATTTTTGGAAGCAATGAGAAATCTTTCAAGTAATCTATGTAAGCATTATCTTTCCCAATGCAGCAATTTAACATTTTTGTGAGAAACAAAAATAGCCTATTTCTAGATCCAGAGACCAGGTCTGAGAGTGTAATTGCAGTACCAAGCTGAGCTAAGCAAGTGATTTACACCTTTTGACTCACTTATGTTACTAACACCTGAATAAAACATGCTTAATTATTTCTGAAATGGAAGGTCTCCCTGCACATTGTTCACAATTTGGATGACTCCTATATATCATCAAATATTTGAAAAAATCAAAATGAGATTTTTTTTAATATATATATATATATATATAGAAGCATTTATATAGTAGTTACTTATAACAGAGGTGTGGTCGTAAACTGAAACAAAATAATCAAAGTAGTTCATCTGTTTGCAAGAAGTGCTTACTAGTAATATGAGCTGAGAGTTTTCCATGCACAATGAGTATAATTCCTTTTCAAGGCAGTTATGCATTATAAATGCTGAAGTAAAAATATCAAATGTGCTAACAAAAGCCCACAACTTTTCAATTAGATTTACATGTATAGATTTCTTCAAGAAGCTAGGATCTCTATCTTCCTTTTTGGAAAACAAGAGTTTTAACAAGTAGGTTCCTGGGGCCAGGGAAAGATTTTGGAGGAAACATGAGAAAATAGGGAAAAAAAGAAAATTTAAAATAAAAGAGAAAAGGAAATTGATGGGGCAGATTAAGGAGGCCCTGTTGGCTAGGGGCTTCAGTTTGCAATGCAGTCGGTTTTCCAGAGAAAACCTATTATACTTATCTCCATATTGAAACAGATTGAAAAAATGTGTTTTCTGGTCCTGAGTGTTTTCCATAATGTGGTATTGTGCAACTGAAACTACCACCATCTTCATGTTTATCACCTCAGGTTTTTTTTTCTGAAAACTGCAGCATCAGTACTTTGCAACATTGGGTCATGAGATGTGAAAATTGTTGCTTCATTTCAACAATTTTACTACTTTTCAATATAATCGAATAGTGTGTTACAGCCATAGCACTCCCTGTTGAGTAAGCACAGAAGTTTGCTATTTGCCTATTTTCTGTATTTTTCTGTACCTGGCAAGCGAGAAAGATCCATGAATTTTACTAGTTCTTAATAAATACACAGCAGTGATACGAAGCAGCAGGGGAGATGCAAAAGGAATAATAATTCTATTAAATGAAAAGAGTAGGATTAAGCCAGTTCATTTATGTTGAGGAAGGAGAAGGAATATGCTTACATATGATAAAAATAGACTGATGAAATTTCTAATATAGAACATTTCTCCAAACTCATTTTGATGTGAACAACAAATTGCCTTTAATCTTCCCATCTGAGCCAGGCTTACCTTCATGCCTGCAATCTCGTCCCCTTTCTTTTGTGGGACCTCCTCCCAGTTTCCGCGGGGGAGGGAGAAGGCAGGGAATTGGGGGCTCTCTCACACTTGTGACTGGAAAGGCCTCAATACAAATTACTTACTCGCCAGTCTTGTTCACTACATTTCTGGAGCTATAGTAGGGATGCATTTCTTATAAAAATCCCTCTTCAAGGGAGAGCCACATGCTGCCAGCAAGACCCTGAGGGCCGAAGAGCAAACACTGCTCTCGGGTGATTGCTCGCCTGGGGAGCACTGCACGTCAGCACTGAAGAACCACTAGACACAATGAAAAGATTTACATTTTGTCCACAGTTTAAAGATAAAGAATAATTTCTCACTCTCTGTGAAGCAGAACTGGTCACCAGCTGTTTCAATACTAGCATTACTGCTGTTGGGTCATTCCTGGGAAGGCAGAAACCTGTAGTTCACTGACTACAAAAAAACCCTGTCCACAGTTATTGTTAGGACTAGTGGAGCACTGCAGCAAACCTGCAAGAAGTTAGATATTCTGGATCCACAGCTAACATCATAGTCATTCACCTCTCTTTTTTGCCACTATTTCAGATGCTGATGGTTGGATAATACCTAATCCCCTCTGTAGCTTACATAGAAATTTGTCATTTTGTACTATATTTTCCTCGAAAATCTTCATCTGCTGTTCCACACACAACACACAGTTGTTATTTCGGTAGGAAAAGGGCTACCTACAGGCATGTGGCCACATTTGAGCTCCAGTTTTGTCATTTGGCTTTGGCTAAAAACCATTTTGGTTCTGACCTGAAGGCAAATGTTCAGGAGGAACCACTTTCTGCCCTGGCACCAACTGGCCTGGCCATACCGCTACCCTCTTCACCATGCTCATACCCATTCAGTGCTGTTGCTTGTGCAAATACATGCTCTTCTCTATTCCACCAACTTTCCTTTGTTGTCTTTTCTGTGGTAACAGACTGAGCACATGCAAAACTTGGCATTGCTGGGTATTGCCTGGCATATTCAGAGACTGCTTAATCCCCATTTTAATGCTTTTTATTGTGTTTTCATGTTGGATTGTTGACAAGACCAAGAGTATGAAACAATTGTCATCATCACGGGTCCCCAGTTAAGCCCATGGGCTGTTAAGCTGATGATCAGAACTGTTATTTCACACAAAGCAGGAATGAAGGAGGAGAAAGAGAAGATTGCAGGGCTGCAGTTGGATTTGGTGCAGCTTATTAGGCAGCTGGGAGGCTGTAGAGTGTCACAGCCACTCCCATTTGCACAGTGTGTCTGTGGGTGGTGACAGAGCACCTCTAATTTCAGGTAAACCTGGTCCATGGAGTTATAAGGAGGTCATTCATCTTTGCAAAAATTCTTCAATGACACAAAGGAAATCTGAACAATGTTTGGTAGGATTATGTTTTAGTTTATAAAAGAAAAATATTGTTTGGCTTCCAGGAATTCATATTGATGCCTCTGATGTAGCATCCAATTCTATGGATAACCATTCTGGTTATGTTTAGATGGTGGTTTACATCTCTCCTCTAATTTCACTTTTTAAATTGCTTCACCTCCTGTCATCAGTCTCTCATGGCTCATCATTTACACATTTCCATGTAGCTTCATTCTCCCGGTCTGCAAATAGCTCACTAAGCAGAGAGGTACGGGTCCAGCACCCTGACAGATTTTTCCAGTGATGACACCTGAAGTTGCCAGGCCTTTGCTCTTGGGAGGCTGTGCCACTTAATCACTCACTCTGCCTTCAAGTGGGCAGGAGTTACATCAAACAGGCAGGAGATCCCCCTGGACTGTGCTTGCCAGCTGTCCAAAACTCCTTCAAGTTGGGCTGTGTTGCTAACCTGCAGCGCTTAGCAAGGTGTGGGAATAGATAGGGGTGACCCGTGACAAGGGCAATTCACTCTTTTATTCAGAGATGGGGAAGACAAAACACAGAACTGTGTATATACATGCTGTGTATATACACTCCTAGAATATATAATTTGTCAAAATCATGTTCTTTTTAATACCTGATCAGGCTTCCTTGCCAGCCTGAGGCACTAGTAGTTCTTGCAGTTAACCAGGACCCCTGGTGATAGGGTAATGCCTCCTGTGAGCAGCCCCCCTCTCCCTCTTAAAGGAGGAATGAAAAAAGCAGCCTGATTATTAAGTCAATTATTTTTACAGGGTGTCCCTGGTACCTTCTGGAAGCGTGAAACACTGAGTGTGTTGTACTATGATTTTAGGGTTTATTTAAACATCCTATGGAGATGCCAAACACCTTGATCTGTGTCCATAACTAAGTAAATAATGTGTAGGGAGCAGATATAAATTTGGGTTGGAGTGTGAGGAAAGAAGAGTTGGGAAAGACGGTGAAGCAAGGCAAAACCACTCTGCTTCAATCTTCTGCAGTCAAACAAAAGCACAAATTTTAGATACACATTTAGTAGTTTAAATCTGCTGACCTTTAATTCTCACTTTGAATCTATAAAACCATGTGAAATCCATATTTCAGGTAAATATGTGATCTTGTGCCAGAGTCAACTTGGTAAGCCAGAGACTGAGACGAGGTAGCAAGGGATAGTCTGTTAAATAAAGCTATGGTATGAAGGACATTCCCTTTAATACAAATCTTTCACCTCTTGATATTTGCTGTGCAGGCTGTGGCTGTGAAATCCTTCCCTTTGTGCATGGACTTCTTTTGCTCTTCTCATTTTCATTTTTCTGAGCGCTCCTATTAAAATTCACATCACACCATAGTTTGGTTCAACTGAAAAAGAAAAAACATCCCACGATATTCTTTATCTGATACATTCCTGTTTGCAGTTTTGGTAGCGCTTATCTCACCTCCACTGATATTGTTAAAGTTTCATACCAAGCCTGTTCTGCTTTTGTGTAATCTTTACAGTAATAGGGCTAATTCAATAATATTCACACTGCCAAGTGAAGAAGCCCATAATGTAAAACTCAATTACCTTTTCTATTCCTTTTCTCAGTTGCTCTTCTGCTGTGCTTAGTCTTTTATCTTTTTCACTGTAAACAGGTAGCTTATTTAAATTTAATAGATACCACTGCCTTCCTCGTTTCCTTTTTTTCCCTTGAACCTTCTAGACACTCTCATGAGATGTTCATTCACCTTTGTGTAATACCATAGTAATAGTAGTACAGGAAAAAAATGTAATGATTGCATGCAAGCTACAGTAAAGGCCTAATGAACACTGTATTTATGAAGAATGTCGCTTGGATTCCTAACTGCACTTCAGTAAATTATACAAATTAAATATTCATTATTTTGTACTTCATTAGTTCACATTTGGAACAGTTTTTCTTCATTATAATAGCCTGGGGTAAAATTTTTTTAATATAGTTTATTCTGTTCTTTTTCAGAAACTCTTTAGTTAGAATATTATAGGAAAGCTGTATTTATTCCACAACAGCCCAGAACATCCATATATTCCAGAGACTGAGTATTTTCTCCCACTAGAATATTATGTAGGTTCACTAATTGTTTAGAGTTCTTATTTCAATAACCAAAGTAACTAAATATTTAAACTGATTTTCACAGTAAGTTTGCTTACTGATCATATCCCAATTCTGAATGAATTGCAATTTCATTAGCACAAACAATATCTGACAAATGGTGAAACATAAAGCATGTGTTCTGCACTGTTGCTTTGCATTGCTCCCTATCGACAGCGGTTGTGATACCTTCAAGTGGATGTATTTGGTGTAGGAGACAGATGCTGCTTGCCAACCTTGAGAAAGTGGAGTTGCAGGGATGGTGGCGGCGGGGAGTCCAGTGGCCCTGATCCTCTCTGAGGGAAGCTGGCCATGGGATTGCCTGTGCCTCACAAGACCCTGGCCAGCACACACAAGTCCTTCTTGCTGCTGTTTGAAACATTGGAAGGATGTTAACTGAGTGAAATCCCGTGAAATGTTTAGTGCCTCTGATTTACTTTCCTCACATGTTCCTTCCTCCTCAGACACAGTATCTGGCGATACAGTCCATCTCCAGACAGATATAGAAAGTCTCCTCACAAGCTGTACAACACTTTAAAGGAGAAAAGTGTTTTCTGATTGTGTATAGATGATAAGCCATGTCAAAACTTGTTGTTCAGACTTGAAACTAGGGAAACTGGCAATTTCGGCTGAATTTCAGTCACACCGCAGGGAGAGGATTCATTAAACTATAATCTCAGGAGAGTTTGGCTTTAGCTTGTTGGTTTTCAGTGAGCACACAGTGGATAGATGTAATGGAGAGATCTCTGATCTGGTGATTAGTGACTACACAAAGAGAAATAATTTTCTATGTAAGTCAGCTGTCATATTGCTCCTTGCCAGAAGGAATAGTCTTTTAATTCTCTTTCCAAGTAGTCCTCAGCAGTAGAACATTTTTGTACAGATGATGGGATGAGGGGGGTGTGCTGGCCTATCCATACTCAATCAGTAAGGCTGGGGAGTGCTGAGCTACACATGTTGGATGCTTAAGACCCAATGTAGGTTGAGCAGGTGTAAAGCAGAGCTGGTGGTGGTTTGGGAAGATCTTAGTGTATCCAGGTTTGAAACCCATGGTCCTTGTGACTTTGCTGAGGTTACACAGGGAATCCGTGGAAGAAATGTGAAGAATTAGTCTTGCAATCTCTTGTCCTCTCCGTCAATAAGACAAGTTTTTTCCACTCTTGCCAAAACATTATGTGGAAATACAGTGTGATGCTTTTAGTTGCTGCTATAGTATGCAGTAATATACCTCAGTTTAAAAGAATTTGCAACTGCTTTAGGTCCTCATCCTTCCCTAACCAGTGGCTCCTGTACACATTTTGGCAAGCCAGCTATTCTTGTTGTGCCTCTGGCAGTGCAAGTGGAAAACTGGGGAGAGAACAGCCCTTTGCTGAAAAGAAACAGGTGCATCTGTACTTGGTTAATAAATCAGAAACAGGAAAACATTAAATCTGAACAGTGTCCAGCTCTCTGTGTGCCTGCATTTTGCTGCATGCTAATTCTCTCTTTTGTGAGAACCACATCAAACACAAATCAAGGTCTACCTTGGAGACTGCATGAAAATCAAATCATGTGTGAATTTTATTTGCTGAGAGCAGACATCCCCAGTCCATGTTTAGAGCTTCAAGGGAATGTAATGGAAGAAGTACAAATCAAGGTAAGAAACCTTTCTACCAGGCACTGTTTCTTTTACAGGTAGCTGTAAAGGTACTGATAAGTAAGCACCACTTGAAAAGTTTAGATCAGAAAATGAACCCAAATATGAATCAGAATTGCTGCATGCTTGGCCCTTGCATATTTTATGAGGCAGCTACTTGGGCCACCAAACAATTATTTCCAGTTTAGCTGCCAGATTGCTTTGTTAGGACCCAGCCCACTAGATCCATGTAATCCAAAGCTTCTTTAGCTTCTTGTAAAAGGCTCCTTTTCAAAGATGTGTTGCTGCATTGTTGGCATCCATTCACACACGTGAAAGTACATACATTTGCAGACCCACAGCCTAGGCAGAGCTCCCTTGCCAGTCAGAAATTCAGTTCCTCATCCACTGGTGTCCTGTGCCCTAATGGACTGTAGTGCTGTTTTGTTACTGGTTGCCTCTTCCTAGACTTTTTGCCCTCGGGACCCATGCCTATTGTCTCTTCAGCACAACTCCATCCAAAATATGTCTGTACTATTTCCCAGTAAAGTGCTGTGCATTGGTTTGCATTCACACACATCAGTAAGCGCTTATTGGGGTGAGGACTCTCGCACACATTATCCTCTGATCTGTGTCCAAGTTTGCCTCCCAACAGACCTGTGTAGTTTGTTCTTATTCAGTGGCTGTGCATTAATTTCCAGGCACACTGTGCAGTAACTAAGGGGTTCTGGTCTCTTTGGTGGAGTCAACAAGGTTGAACATATGGTCATACTCCAGGTTCACAGTTCTTTACTTCAGGAAGATATGACAAAAGCAACATGAGAACAGACACATGTCTACACAGAGAATTTGCTCAGGCTTCCAAAACATGCTTTTTCTCATCTGAGCTCTTCTCATAGTGACTGGAGAGTGCTAATTCTCTGTTCTTCAACCACCTCTTACACCCACAGTCTCTCATGTAATGAGTCCTGAAAATTTTTGGCCATCTTCCCTTGAGACTCTTTGGGAATTACATTTGCCTGAAGTGTACAGATGGCTCACTTTACCTCCACTGGAGCCACAGGACTCATCAACGTCATGGTATGCTGAATACAGACAGACTCGCCCAACAAAACAGTGGCCAGTTCAGACCTTTGTCTGAATAAATGTGACCAAATACCACTTATGCAGATGGCTTCACTAAGTGGAAGTCAGAGGATTGTATGTCTCATGCAAGAAACACATAGAAACTATGCTTCTAAGCATAGTGTGCAAATTAGCAGAGTCCCAAAGTGTAAATAAGTACATCTGATGACACAAACATTAACATATTGAATTAATATCTTCTGCAAGGCATTTACACAGCTTGAGGCAAAACTCAGGATGGTTAACGAACCCCCTTGCGTGTATTATCCAAGAAGAAGACCTGTGTCATCAAATATTCTTATTATTAGCTGAGAGTGCCTACACTCTAGAATACGGTTGTGAGAGCTCCAGTTATGATTCTTACTGCAAGCTCTCCAAACAAAACAAAATCCTAAAACAAAGTAGCATTTTTCTTTTTTTTGATAGAGTAGATCATATACGTGGCAGATCCAGTGCTACCTTTATAGCTTATCCCAGCCATGCCCAGCAATATGAATTCTGTGCTTACTTCACTATGCTTTTAACATGTTTGAAAATGATGTGGTCTAGGACAGACCTTGTACTTCATCGTTAAGTGTCTGGGGGAGATGGGAATACTTTGTAAACAGCAAAGATGTCATGGCACTGTGAGCTGGAAGGGCTTCACTGTATTTGTTATTAAATGTCCTTGCACTGCTAATCATCAAATAAATAAATATCATCAATCGCACAGGGACATTTCAGGATACAGCATCATAAAAAAATAGTGCTATGGTTTATAACCATCTCATTGGCGACAAGCTCATTTTACTGAAACAGAGCAAAGCGTTCTGGCTTCCTGCATATAAGTTGTCCTTGAAGAATGATAATGTTCAGTTCTGGATAGTTTTGAGACCCCAGTTTTGGATAGTTTTGAGATAGTAGTAGTCAGCTTTCGTACTCTGTGTGTAAATGAAAAGGAAATAGAAGATATTCACCTACCCAAACACCCAGGGCAGGAAATCAGGAAAGCCACAAAGTTGAGGGAACAGAAAAATACAAAAAAAATAGCACATGATTAAATAGTCTAAAAATGGTCTGTGGTATTTGGTGTTAGGTGGTGCAGGAAGATAAAAATATGGAAACAGAAGAGTACAGCCCCAAATGAACTTAGGATTGGCAGCATGTTGAGTGCTGGCCTCCAGGGAATGTTCCCACATCCTGCTGGCAGGTCTCACCTCCCCCACAGGTGACCAGCAACATGCTTCTTGAGACTTACGGGCATTCATGAAATCCAAAACACTGCATGGGGACGCATCTAACTTAGCCAATAGATGTGCAAAGACAGGGTGCCTCTTAACCCTCACCTTCTCTAAGTGCAGGTGCTTTGGAGTGGATATTAGGGAAATGACTCTGGGCTGTACTGAGCCTTCTCCTTGAACATGCACCTGTGCCAGACTTGTCCTGCAAAACCCAGGTGAAGGAAGTGGTCAGCATTCCTTACACAGCAACTCAGTTCTTGGACCCATCAGATTGCAATTTCTCCGCTGCCCAAATTTTCCCACCTCTCAAGCCATGCTAGTCAGCCAACACGAGAGATGTGGCCAGGGTACCCTATCTCAGGGAGATGGACACCTGAGCTCAGGGTCAATGCTTGCAGAGCATTGCCAGACCTTTTATCCAGTGGCTGAGGAGCAGTCCATGAGAGGTAAGTGATCTGGCTGCCCTTCTGCCTCTGCCACCAGCACACAGCTTAGAGCGACACACTGAAAGAACAGGCCCAAAAATGACAGTGTGCATTTCCCCCATCAACCAAGGAAAAGCCACAACATTAGTAGCAAAAGTGTGAGAGGCTCTGTACATACAAATTACATGAATAATTTATAAATAAAAAGTTTAAGGAATTGAACACAGGATTACTGCTGTCTCACTATATTATACGGCTCTCTAACAAATGCAAAATGGAAATGCAGATACAAATCTATGAAGCTGTAAATACTGTACTGCAGTTACTGTCTTTCTGCACTCATAGATCTCATGAAAAGATCTGGGTGCTTTTAGGCTGGATTTTCTTTCCTGAGCCTATGACAACTACTTAGAATACTGAGTAAAATAACACTTCAGTTGTACTTTTTCAGACACAGAACAAATAAAAACATAGTACTTATTCTTCTGTTTTTCCAAGCAGTTCTGACTAGGATTCTTGTAAAGTAATGATGGATGTCCTCACTTTTTTAATTTCTCCTCACTCCTGAAAAAACATTTCAAAGGCATAAATTAGATGAGGCCAGGGACAGATTTGTAATATCTTATCTTTTCCTGGAAACAATAAGAAATCAGATAAGTCCCTCAAGCAGAGTGCATTAAAGGTGACACAACAGAGATCTTGCAGAGACCTCATCAAACACAGACAATATTCTGCATTAATTCAGTGTCCATTTTGATTCGTTGCAGTCGGATGGGAAATAAGGCTTGAGTGACAACTTTATTTAATGAGTCACATGCTGCTAAAAATTTTATGAAATGATGCAACATACATGCAAAACTGTGGGGTTTTTTATTAGCAGTGCATGATAAGATACAGTGAAAATGTGAATAATTTTCATTAGCTATTTGTCAATAAAAGGCATGGAAAAGGAATTAGATTAAAACTCTGCTCTGCATAATTCTGCCTTTGTGTTTGCAGAAGAAACCTTATCACAATACCTTTTAATAATATGGAGCGTCTATTGCGGTGTTTGTCGTTTTACCCCATTATACCAGGAATAATAATTGTTCACTTCATTTTGTCTCCAGCCAAAGTTCCCATTTGTGATTTGCAACATTATACTTTCGAATATTCTTATGGAACATCTGTGGGTTTCATTGCTATGGACACTATCTTAACCAAAGGTGCGTTTTCAGATGCAAACTCCCAACTTCTTTCAGAAAAGCCAGTATGTGTGCAATGGCTTGTGTCCTGTGCAAGGACAATCATATTGTACCTAACACTGAATTAAAAACAGAGAGTCAGAGATAAAAAGGGTGAGGAGAGTGCGCAGCCCCAGGGCACTATAATGAATATCATTCTCACGGAAGGTGTCGTTACTGTTGCCATTTGAGATTGAAAATAGGAAAAGTTATATTAAACCCCTCTCACAATAATAGTAATAACAATCCTTTAGAATAATTTTTAAATTAACCTTATTAGTAAACTCATCTAAGTTTAGTTCTTCCCCTGATTCCCAGAAGGGAGATTCTTTAGAGGGCTAATGCGAGCTACGTGTTTCCTCCTCTTCTGACAGCTTTCCTTGAACTCTACATGGAAATCAATTTACCTCCTCATTCTTCATACAGACAGCAGCTTCTACACAGAAATATTCCTTTAAACAGAACCCAATTAAAAGGCTGACAAACTGTTTTCAGAAATGAAAGCTGCCTGTTCCAAAGCACTGAACACCAGAGGCAACTACAGAGAAAAAACCCACCAATTTTCTCTTCCCAATTTAAAAGTAAACCTATCCTGGTGCAAGATACTTCTAAGTGACATGGGGCAAAAGGAAGACTCCATAATTAAATATAGAAGAATAATAATTTTCTTTGGCTTTCCGTAGTAGCACACAAATATCTGTGAGTAATGCCCCAATGCTACCAGTGAGCAGGGCACTTAATAAAACCCAAACAACTGTCACACATAGGTTATAAGGTCATTTCTCACACCCAAGATAAACTGGAAATCCATCCAGAGGATAGAATCTGAGAAAGTGTTATGAAGTTTACTGGAAAATAAAAAACGACTTTCACATGTCATTTTATTTCTCAAGAGCATTTTGATAAATACATGCATACACCGTCAATGAGTAGCTTACCCATAAAAAAGGAATGAGTAGCACAGGGATTTAAACCTGAAAGTCCTTTAATGGCATGTTATATTACTGTTGATTATATAAGCACAATAAAGATGTACTATTATGCAATGATGCAGGTCATGGTGCATTTCAGAGCTGTTTCCTGATTATATGTGAAATACCGTAGGTAAGTGTATTATTGCCTTATAGAAGATAAAACTGAAACACAGAATTCAAGGTCAAAGGCCATATTGATTTAATACTGGTTCCCTAAATGAAGCATCAAAATCCAACCCCAGTGCAGTAAGTAGGTAGCTGGGTTTCAAGGATAATGTTCTGCAGCTCCGCATGTGGCTGTCACCTTTTGAGAGTCCGCGAAGACTGCAGCTGTTTGACATCTCTGAAAATCAGAATTTCCTGATTCGCCCTTTAGGCAATCAAATTCAAACCTCTTCCTTTAAATTAGACTCTGAAAATTTACTGGGGGGATGGCTGTATGAGTCAGAAGCAGTAAGCCCACTGCTTTAACCGCTGGCCGGAAGGCATGCAGACCAGCCTCTGTGATGAGGGTCCCTTGGTATGCATTTTCCCAGGGGCTGCCTTTGACTTCCAGTGACCTAGATCGTAATGGCACTGCCCTGCTGGTAGCTGCCACCATCCAGCTGAACATATGAAGTCAATTTTTCACCAGACACTTCGGCTTCCTACTTACTCTTGACTGCCATGGGAAGTGTTGCCCCTATTCCTGATAAAGGCAAATACAGCTTGGGGCGTAGCTGTCTGGCATCCCACCTTCCACCTCATGATCTCCCATGGCAACTGGGGTCATGTGGAGTGCTGACACTAGCAATCCTCATATTTCATTGACTCTTCTGCAGCAAAGGGCCCCCATGCATTTGGAGAAAAGCCAAATTCAGGCGTCTTTTCAGTGGGTGGGATGTGGGATGTTTCCTTTCTTCGAGACAGGGAGGGAGAGTTCATGGGGATCTCTATTCCAATCATCTTTCTATCTTTTGCCTTTGAAAAGAGACAGATCTGTGTACATTTTATTAAATTGCACTAGGATAAGTCAATAGGGTACCTTCTCTGAATCTAAAAATAAATAAAATAAAAATTGCTTTTGAGAAGGCTATCAGAACTCCAGCTGCACACATATCCATCCCTAAATAATATTTGGCATGAAGTTATGCAGCACTGATTTGAATCTTCTGAAAGGTAGAAGAGGGAGACCATCTTAAACATTGCACTTGTTCTGCAGCCCAGCATAACCAGGCTGCCTCTGGTACAGGTCTGCTTGGTTCTCCTCCCCATACTCCCAACTGAGGGTCATTACAAACCCTGGTGGTGTATCACACCTCACCATAACATGTGGTCCTGACTACACTGTGCAGAAGTCAACAAAGCAAAAGGTTGTGTTGGAGAATGACTGACAGGCCCACCAGACACCCTAAAAATGGGAAATGTCATAGGGGAGAGAGGAGCCCTCACTCTTTACTGCCCTCAAGCTCCTGTTTACCCAGCTGCAGATGGAAGACAGATGTCCACAGGAAAGCCAATTTCCTTGCAGGATGAGAAAGTACAGTGTGACAAAAAATTTATTTCTGTGTGTAATGCATGTCTTCAGGAATGTAAGCTACAAAAAGACAGAGAGAGGGAAGAAAAGGGCATACAAGCATGAAGAGGCAGAGACCCGTCTCTGCAATGCCTTTGGCCCCACACCTTGCCACAGCTGCTTCATGCCCCTCACCACTGATACCTGTAAAGCCCTGGAGTGGAAATCAAAGAATGAGTAATCAGGATTTTTTCAGCGTTATACGATTTCAGACACGCACATGAAATACATGTTGTTAATGATTGCCTGCATCAGTGAAGAGATCCTGTCGTGGTCTCCATGACCAAGGGGACAGAACGGGAACTTCCTGTGCCCTTGGGAGCTCCCGTTTTGATTAAACATTTGAGAAATTTCCAAAAAGACTATTATGCTCAATCAACATGACACTGCTTCAGCTAACAACATTCTTTTAACATCCAACATCCTTTGAATCATGGATTAGAGAGGGCAGGTTAGTTCAGATTCTGAACTACATTTTAAATTACATAATTATCTAGTAACATCACTCTATATATTAGAACAACTATTTGCAATGGAAAACCCCAATGTTCTTGAAATTCTATTTTTAAAAAAAGTAAGAGATGAGTATTTTAATATTTTGAAATATTTTGAAAGCTTGAACAAGATTTCAGGCTTGTTAATGTCATTCAAAGTCAACTGCATATTCTTTAACACAGGAAAATAAATGAGTATACCATGTAATCATTGCTGACATCTAAAAATCTTGAAGTTAAGACAGTTAAAAGCATAACTACTTACATGACTGTATTTATTGCTGGAGTGTGGATATTTCATTGTAAAATGTTTTTCTATCATAAAAAATATGCATATTTCATTATATAAAACACATTTCTGAAGGAAATTCGATGAATGCAAATTAATGAATAAATGATCCAGCCTGGATTTTCCTTGTTTATATTATTAAGACAGCTTACCTGGGGTTTTGTTACCATACTAACTGTTCACATATTTAATATTTTTATTCCTTGTGTGACAATTAAAATGTTGTGGCTTGCTGGAATGTATTAGATACTATACTGATGCAACAGTGTCAGAATTTTCAAAAGAAGCCTCACGCAAAACTAATATGCAAGATACTTTTTATGTTGTACCCTGATATAGTTGTATTTTACCATAGTTATATTTACAAATGCAAAAAAAACCCCACAACTAATCTTAGCTTTGAAACTAATAAGTTATGTAATTGACTGAGGTACTATTTTCCAACTAAACAAATATTTGGGACTAACTCTTTTGGAAAGGTGTCAGGGTTATGGGATTGTTTTCTATTTTTTGGGGAGTGGAGCGTGGGGAGGGATGTTCTTAAAAAAGGAAAACAGAGAGAAGACAATGAAGCTGAGCCAAGTTTTGCAAGTGCAGGGGGTATGGGCATAGGAAGGCCATTTCCCATCACAGTGTTGTGCTCACCAGTACTTCCTAACTGTTCACTGTTTCTTAATGCATTACAATTCCCCTTTATGATAAAAACATATTCACTGAGCTCCCATGAATACAACCAAAACTCTTATACTGTCACACAAAAAATACAATGCTGGGATTTTTTCAAGTGTCTAACCCTTCTTGTTGCAGATTCATACAACAAATGCTATTGTCTGTTGTATGCATTATGCTGATTGCTGATGAGACTGCCACAGGGAAAAAAACCAAAGGAGTTTTATCCCAAAATCATGATATCTGCATTTATATTTCAGAAAATTTTCAGATGAGGTTGAGAACCAGAAATTGTTTGTGCTATGTCTTACTTATCAGCTGTGTGCATTCAGTAAAGTATGTTAGGGTTTTTTGTTTGTTTTTGTTTGATTGGCTTTTTGTTTGTTTGTTTTGTAAGATGTTTATTTTAGAATGTAACAAAAAAGGGAAAATATTTTCCACATCTATATTACGCAGTGTAACTCATAGACTCCCAGCATTTTATATTACAGCTTCAGCCTCTAAGCATGTTCAGAGATGAAATATAGGATATAAATCAGATTGGGATCCAGGTCTACTTTACATATTTGGAAGAACTGTAGAGAAAAGGCTAGGAATTGAAGGGCTGATCTGACAACTCTTTTGGGGAAGCTCTCTGAAGAGGTGGAGGAAAAGGAAGAGGAAAACTTTTAGATATCTAAATCAAAGGGATTTTGCTGCCTGTAAAAAAGTAAATGTGAGCATACAGATTATTTTCATGAATTAAAATGACTAGAATATCCAATGTAAGCAGACCTGTTTACACAAAAGCATTGAATTCAAACATTTTGACCCTTCCATCATATGAACCACAAAGAAGCAGCAGTTCCTGTTCCCTACACCATAACTTGATCACAATTTATTATAGGACAGTGACAGTTATAGCTTGCCCACAAAAAACAAAAGGTATTCTCTAAAAAAAGATAATGCAAGTCTGTATCAGGAAATTGTACAGATCACAACTTGGCTCTCAGCCTAGACAGAATCTATAGATATATCCAATGCTTCTCATGGGAAAGTATTTTATGTCATGTCAGATTTGGGCTGGCCTTATACAAGGATGGAACTACAATGAAGGAAGCACTGTACTCGAATCTCATTTATTTCACTGAGCTAGGGCAAAAACTAGTTCCCCAATAAGCTGTACTTCCCAGCCAGCTTGGACCTTATAGGATCATTGCTGGACTAACAATCTCAGTTTTGTTTTGCACCAGATTCTTACCGGACTTAGAGGAAGAAAGAACAAAAGAATAATCAGAACAATAATGTGATGAATACATGATAAAATAGATAAAACATGTAAGTAGGAAACAGGCAAATTCTCATCTTAAACTTTTTCAGCAAAATCAGTAGCAGGACGATCTGCTCACCACAGGAAAAAACTTATGAAGTCTTCACAGGACACTCACCCAGGTGAAATTCAAAGGACGTCTCATTATTGTTTGAGCTCCACAATATGGATTTTGCTAGCACTGTGAAAGGCAACTGCAAGATGGACACTGCACATACACACTCATGCACGTGCACACAAATACACCCTCTCCTGTCCTCCACTCTAATCGCCAATGTCCATGGCCAAAGTCACTTCTCTGGAGAGCAAGATTGAGGGGTATTTGAGAAATATATTATGCAGGGCAGATTTGACACAGTAGGAACACAAAATCTCACAGGTCTCAGAGCTTTTGCAGTTCTTTTTTTTAAAAAGTCACATCACCTTAATTCTGATACTTTCTCTTTCTTATGCATGTTCCCCTTCAAATGCCTCTGATCATCACATCTTCCTCCAACAGTGGACACGGAAACCATAAGGAATAGGAAAGGTACCGGGAGACTAAGCATGACCAAAGACATCTATTTCTTTCTATTGACTGATGCAAGAGGATTGTAGACATACAGCAGACATATACTTAATGCAGGTGGTAATAGGCATGAAGGAAACCATGCAAGAATATGAGGTAAAAACATCCTGTTTTGCTCCGTAGCTGAGTAAACAGTCTTCTGATTAAAACAAATTTTTCCTTAAAATACTTCAATTTTTCATTATAAAACAAATTCCTCAGTGACTCAGTTTCCTCAGAGACTCAGTTTCCTCAGATGTCATATCAAGACTTTCAGTTTGTGTGTGAAACATGGCTAGTAAATACACCCGAGGAAAAAAGCATCCCCAGAGCAGTAAATCGACCATCCCGTCGCCATTACCCTTAATTCTCTCTTGCTCTTTCTCCTTTTCAAAATTTCACTTTAAAAATTTCTACCAGCTGAATTTAT
>WUAM01000323.1:11911679-11932438 GCA_024336885.1 Actenoides hombroni
CTACCAGCTGAATTTATATATATATATATATTATTTTTTTTTATAATCAGTTAATTTATTTAATGTTTATAGTCATTAAGGCTTTTACTGGAATAATTTTAAAATATGCTTTCAGGGTCACTTCAGCTCTATAAAGCTTTTTAAATAGATTAAATCCAGGGTCTATGCTTTTTGAACACAAAAGCATATCTTGCCTGTGAAACCAAAAACAATTTAAAACATATGAAATACAGTAGAATTAATCTGTCCAGAACCAAAAGGAAGACTGTATTTATAGCAACTGATTTATTTGTTTGATATACAGTATGTGCTCTGGTTTATAATTTTTAAGGTGTGTGAAAAGGGTCACATTATATATTACAAAAATAGCAAGGCAATGATTTACAAGACTTCACATTGTGCCTATTGACCTTCTCAATAAGAAAGGTTGGTAGTTGTAACAGCACTGAAAAATTAAACCCATGGGAGTCAATTTAATGTAGTATAAACTCTTTAACAACCAGCAAAATAGCCATATAAGCTGTTCCATCTGCAGATTATGTTTCAGTTGTAAAATGCAGTTTTTAATAAAAAGTGCACAAGCTTGCTTTATTCTACAAAGCATGCGTTTCCTTCTCTGCGGAAGCAGCTGCTCCCTACCTTTCGTGTGGCAAGAATGGAAGTACTGTGTTATAAATGGTCCTCTCATTGGAGAAGAAAGAAAAGGAAGAAAGAAACTGTTTAACAGCAGTACAAGTAATTTTGTCCAGTTTCCTTCTGAAAATTAATCTCTGAAGAAAAGATGTACATTTGTTTGTCCTTTGTTGTGGACAAATACATTAGTCTGTCCACAAGGAAAACAGTATTAGTCCATGTATAGCTCCAAATAATCAATACCTAGACTTAACAATTGGGTAATGCTTCATGTTAACACACTCACTGTGAAAATGAGAGGTTAAGGGCAAGATATCTCTTTAAATTATCAGAGCCATGTGTCATGGACATTCCAGAAATAATGGCATCTGAACTCATCTAAAGCATTTTCAGGTAAATGAAAGACAAAAAACCCTATGATCCTACTTACAATTTACCTCACTTTTTGCAGGATTATCTGGCTACCCCAGTAACTTGCACAGATGGAGGCTGGCAAGCAAGGTAGAGTCTTTTCATGTCTTTATCATGCCTAGGATGCTCACCTCTTCCACTTTTTGCAAGGAATCAGACAAAGAGCAACCTAGAGGTGCATAGAGATTGCTAAAGCTATCCTCTAAAACAAAACCTAACAGTAAAATGATGCAGGTAACTCATCAACTATTCTGATTTTGGCTTACACCTTAGAGGAGCCTTCCAGAGAGAAAATTAATGACAGACACACAATATTGGACATACAACTAGCACCTTTCAGCTGTTAGAAAAATGCTGTGGTGTATTTTGGTTTTCTTGACAAAGGAGGGCTTTTTTTTTATAGCTGCTACTGTAATGATTTTGTGAAATTGGAAGCTCACTGAAGGTTCATGCTTTGCACTAGAATTTATTTTCCTGACTAAGGAAGCAAATGGCAAGACAGTTGAGGGCAGGAAGATTGGTGTTTGTGCAGAAGCATACCAGAGATGTGAATAAGGAGATTTGCATAATGCACACTGGTGGGAGTTCTTTTCCAATTTAGCTCATCTACATGGGAAGTTCATTATGGTATTTCCTTTATAACTTATGTCTCTTTCAGTATAGCAGAAAAAAACAATTGATGGTGCAGCAGTAGATGTATTTTTTACATCTTCCTGTGAAAGATTGCTAAACAGTCTGTCTCTAATTCTCATTCCAACTACATATTATATATGAAAAGAACAAGTCACTTCAGAATGTGTTTTAAGTCATAGCTTGGCATGCTGGGTGCTGTAGCAATTTCCACACAAACATTTTAATTTCTGCTCAATCTGTTGATTATAATGCGCTGGAGAGACAAAATGGGTTAATATTTCAGCACTGTGCTTATCAATGGTTAACAATTTCATTGTAACATGATATTCTCATACTGATAGTAGATGAGCTAAAGGAACAGGGTTGATTGTATTAGCTTGTCAAAAAAGATATAGACACAGTTACTGAAGCTTTGATAATGGTTAGAATTAAGGAAGTAGCATAAAATAATAGATGTCTCTCTTGCTTTTCCTGATTCAAAGATATTTGTCGAATCTCAGAAGACCCCATAAAGGACAGGTGAAGCCATCTGTTATGGCCAGTAAGTGTTAGCAGCAGGAGGGTAGACTGTCCTGTTGCTGGGACATGAGGAAAGCAAATCTAGATTAAAGTTTTCCTAGCTACTAAAGCTGTTTTTCAAAAATAGACATACAGTTGTCCTCCAAGGCTTCTGCTTTGCTTTATTATGGAAATTCAAGTGAAGCAAACCTATGTTAGAATGCTACCAAGGTGGACAGTGGGTTCAGCACCAGCTTTGCATAGCCATCACGAAGCTGAGAGGAAGCAGATTCTCAGATTCTTCACCATATAGTTAAATAGTATAAGACATCATTATTAAAGAATCATTTTTCTTCCCCCTTCCTTGTTCTTTGCTCAGAATTATTTTTAAAGAAGCATTCAAGGGATATGTGAATCTTTGTAAAGCAGAATCAACCAGTAAACCAATAACATTGTCTGATTCAAGTGAGCAACAAAAGAGATCATATTTCCCATTTGATTTGAAAGGAGTGTCAAAATGTGACCTGTATCTTCAGAGATAGGTTTATAACCTCTTGTATCTGAGTTCCCCAGGTTGCGAGCACTTGAACATAACTCCCCAAAACCTATCATAAAGTCATCTGAAGCATTCAGTCAGAGCTACTTAGGTCAAAGGTTAAAAAGAAAAAACACGGCAAAAGCAACTCCAAAAAAGAGTCTTATTAAGTGTCCTTGCATTTCCTACCATAAGGCTGGTAGAGATAGAGAATTTCTAATCATTTACTGTCCTGTCACCACAGGAAGCTCATGTTGGACCTTCTGAAGTATTACAAAATGCTGCACACTAATAATATTGTGGAAGGTCATATAAAAAAGTTCAATAATAAAGTAAATGGGACAGTACCTTGACATTTGTGATAATAAATATTATCAACAACATCAGCTAGAGTTCAGAGAAACACTTGAATTTCATATGTCAAAATTGCTAGTGAGAAGTATTGGAAAACCTTTCAGAGTGACATTTTCTTGTGAGAGGTGATCAGCTCCAGGAATCCTCAGGCACAACTGTGCCTCAGGCACAATTCAATATTGTCTATATCCTTTGTCTCCTTGATCACAGCAACTAGAGCTGGAGAAGATTCCCGGGTCACCAGACTGCTATACATTTTCAAGCCTTTCCCAGTGCTCATTTAATGGGAGAAAGACACTTGTACCATTTCTTTCAGGACACCATTTTTTGTCTTTAAGAGGGGGAAAAAAACCTTCTTGCACAATGCTTCAATAACCCCTAACAGCAGTGTCTGGTAATGTAAAGTGCTCCTGAACAGAGAGCAGTGAACAAATTACATCTGCTTTACAGTTTCCACTGGTGTAACTTAAGTGCACACAATGCAGAGTGACATAGAATCTGGCCCCTAAGGTATTTTCACTTAAGAAAAGTGCTGTAGCAGTTAAATGTCTCAGTTTTTTCACTTTCTCCTTTTACTTCTGGTACAGATCCTGTCTATTTGTGCAGTGTAAAGTCCTTGCAGGAATTGTAGTCATACACCACATCAGCCATTGTGCAAGGGAAGAAAGGACCTGAGCCTGAGTAGACTAAGATATACTCCAAGAGTACAGCACTGGTATCTTCAAGACTTTGCAAACCAGTAATTTAAAGCTATAAACAAACAGCAGTGGAAAATCAAATAGAAAAACCACTCCAGATCTACTAATAGCAGCCTCCCAGTCTATCATACAGTGAGTGGACTGAGTTCAGTAAAGAATACCATGCTTGTGTTCTCCAGACTCTGATGTATTGTCCTTGTCCCTGAATCCATACACGGAAATCCTATTCAAACTTATCAAAAGCTTCAATTCTCCTAATTGCAAAGTCTACCTCTTTCTTATGGTTTTTACACAAGCTGAACCAAATACCAGGTATGAGACAATTATCACAAGCAATTGAGTTTCCATAGCTAGTTTCCATAGGTTATCATTTGTCATTGAGTTGCTGCAGTGGCTGGCTGTATGTGTGTATGTCACCTAATACAAAGAAGGAACAAAAAAGCATTAACTTAACTCATTGCAAAGGTCACATTCGCCATTTTGTGTAAGTAGCATTGAGATGAGGCTCAGTAATATAAAATATTTGTTTCTAATGCAAACCACCTTCATCATCTCAGCTAACACATTTTACTTCTCACTTGTAACAGACAAGGAACATTCATTCAATTAGGTAATATAGTTTATCTGCCAGGTAGTAACTCCTTACGCCTCAGTAATTTGGTTGCTAGCAATTGTCCTGTTATATCAGTAGTTTGGAAGGAGCGGGAGACAGGTTTCCTGCAGACTGAATGCTATGAAACCTTCCCAAAAAGACAGTGTGGAGCATTTCTTATTCCTTGTTCGCTCTGACACATCTTCCCAGCACAGCACTCTCAGATAAGGACCTCCATCACACACAAAGCAGGAAGGGTCAGCCAGCACTTACAAGGCTTGGTCTCGCATAGCTGTATGCCATGAACACTAAGGCATGTCTGGTTTATTTATTTATACATCAGTGAAGGTATGCAAGGTAAGTAATTTGAGCCAAGTAAAACCTGCTGGTTTTACAAATTGGGATTACTGTCTGAAGCTTTCTCATGTCACCTCTAAACACTGAGGCAGGTCCCAGGATAGCTTTAGTGATGATTACCAAGCTATAATACAAGCTGTCAAACCTGTTATAATCAGGGGTTAAAATAATACACACTCTCTATTGAATAATTGCTATAAAAGCCTTGAGGCGTTAAAATATTGTTTGAGATGTTGTAAATAATGTGGCTGGATTCAACTGGAATTTGATATGTCTGTTCTGTTTTTTTCCATGTATCCTGGTCCCAAGTCTCTTTTCAGGTTTGCTCTTCAGTCAGTGTTAGCCACAAAAGTAACAGTACCTCCATGTACAGTATACAAACATCTGGGTCAATCTGAGGTCAAAGCTCAAGTAAAGGAGGCAGCATGCAATAAATATAAATGAAGTACATTACTATGATAAATAAAAGTGGTCTACATTAATGTGAACAAGCCTGACTGATAGTGAGTACATTTCCAAGACACGGGGTTAAGCCTGGTGCAACAGCGAGGCTGAGGAGCTGAATGAGATGCATTGCTGCAAGCAACTCTGAGACAAAAATCCCCAAATAGGCAATGATCTCATAGAGCAGACTTATCAATTATGGTAATAAAGTCATCCTGACAGTAGACTTACTGTTACAATTTTCAAATCCTTGCTGTCACTCTCAAAGGAAGTGCTATTTCTTTTCTATGTTTTTTTTCCACAAGAGTCAAAAATTGGTAATACTTGTTGGTTTCATCACTGAGACTTGCTCTATCATTTTATTCTTTCCTTTCTGCAATTTTTACTATCAAGTAAATGTTCTTTTAAAAAATATGTGTGTTTCCCTATCTATAGTAGACCTATATTTGAAGTTTGTCTGTCTTGCGAAGACATATCCTCTGGAAAAATAGAGCAGGAGTCATTCCTGATAGGAACTTGACTTTTTTTAGGGTTTGTATGTAGTTTGTACGCAGTGGTGGGCTGATTTCTGACAAGGACTAACTCCATAACATGTAACTCTATGCAGCCAAGGAGCAGTTCATGCAGAAGCCTACCTGTCAAGGAAGTTTTCAGTGAGGTTCTCCAGAGTATTGTGAAAACAGAACCACTGCGCAAAATGTGGGCACAGTTTGTGCTCGAGTATGCAGGATCTCTTTGCAGGACTCAGCACTAAGCTGAGAATCCAGACTTGTTATCTGGGGGATTACGGTGCAGAGAAGCACATTGGGAAAAAACAAAGACTAGAAAATTAAAACAAAAACAAACAAACAAACAAACAAAAACAAAAAACCAACCAAACAAATAAAAACCCCAAAACAACAAAAACCCCCAAAACGAAACAAAACAAAACAAAACAAATCACCAAAAATACCCCCACAAACCAACAAAACAAAACCCAACAAACACAAAACCAACCCCAAAACAGAGATTCTGGATAAAGTGCTACAGAAAAGAGTGGGAGGTACAACTTATACCATATCTGATTTCCTTTCCCATCTCTTAATACAGGTCTGGAGAATGAGGAAAGTGTGATGAAATGGTAAACAGCAACACACAAGTCTTCTGCATTTGAAGTGCAAATGACTAGTGACATAGGATGTTCCATTAAATGATGTCCATGAAAAGCAAGCACATAGTGAATCATCCATCCACACAGGCTTGCAATAGGAATGTTGCAGAACTCATCTCTGGTCTGATATTGCTGCTATTTAATGTAGTTTCTAGCAAGCCATTTATCATATTTATGATTACATCTAACCCTTTTTACTATGTTCTTTTTTCACGAGTTCTCCTGGAGAAAGGCTATTCCACAGCTTTATGAAGCTATGAACTGGAGAATAATGCATGACCTAAAGCAAATGGAGGTGAATGATGCCCACATTATACTGGTTATCCAGACTTGTCAAAAAACTGCCAATACATCAAGCACTGTTGACCAGCTTTACCATGGCTATAGTTTCCAGGATAGGTAACCAAATGGAATCAAAGATGTGTTTCAAAAGCTCCCATTATGTTATCTTGCATCAAGATTTGCAGCAAATTTGAATGCTTATGTCACTTTTTGAAAACAGAAATCTTATCTTCAGTTGTGCGCTACAAATTCCTGGCTTTTCATCAACAGAGCAGGAGCACTGCCTAACCCTTTGGAATTACCATTTCCTCTGAGAGAGCACTTTAAAATAATATCCAGAGCTTCTTAAAAATGTAGCTGGCTTTCAGATTACTTAGTGTCTTCCAATAATTTGGATTGTTGAAAAAATATAAACACTAAGTAGCAGCTGCTGGACCACACACCATGCGAAAGAAAGAAAACAGTTTCTGTTGAGAGGTTTCTCAGGAGCTTCATACCATGCAAATCCTTCTGCTTCAGCTAAATCCCTGGAGTATGTAATCCTGATATAGTTAAACTGTTCTTGGATCATTTACTTCCCAAGAAGCTTACTTTGTTGCATGCTTGGTGTGCAATTATTTATAGAGAAAGCCCTGTCCCTTTGAAAATCAGAAAGCAACACATGTTGGCATGTGATCTGCATATTTTATTTTTTTTAGAAGTAGCATTCATTGAAATATCACATATGTGCTTTGAGGAGGTACAGAATATAACAAGAACTTAAGAATGCTTCTATTGGATCAGACTGAGTATTCATATTCCCCAATATCCTGTATTAGACAGAAATATAAGAGCAAGAGAAGAATACAGTGATGCTTCCTCATGTTCTTGAATTTCCTGAGCCTGAATTTCACTCACCAGCCTGTGATGAACTAATAGTCTTTCTTTCATTAATGTTTTCAATTTCTTTTAGAACCCATTGATATTTTGGCATCTGCTACATTTTGTGGCAATTAATTTTAGCAAAGAAATGAGCATCTTCAGTTCCCTTTAGTGACTGCAGACTTAGGGAAAAATTAAACTTTTCTGGCCTGGATCTTTAAGGCTTCCTGTGATTTTGTTTTCCTCTTCTTCAAAATTTGGATATTGATACTTGCTCATCTTTCTCTCTGGCATGAGTCATTCTACTAGTTATTTTACTGACATTTGTTAGTGAGACCTGTTGATTCAATATCATATGTTAATCTGCACTGAAGACATTTAGGCAAGGTGTTACATATTTCTTAGTTTTCTTTTTAATTAAAGCTTGTTCATGACAGCTAAAGTTGTGCAAACTTCTAATGCATGTAACTGGATGCAAAACATTTCTTCATCCTGGCCAACTTTCAAACTTTAGTTCAGTTGATGAGTCCTATACATTAGCAGAGAGAGAGAGTTTATGGAAGATTATTTCTTTAAGTTATCATATAAACTATATTTTTTTATTGGAAATCAAGCTTGTTGAAACACTATTCTACCACCTATACTTTCCTGACTTTCTGATATCTTTGTTCAACATACTTGTAATATCAGAGACTTGCAAGAGTGCTGCATTCATGATACCTATTTTATAGATGTACGTGTTTCATACAGCTTAGTCAAAGATCCCACTGTAATGAAAAATACAATCATGAAAAATGTCCTGAATGATGGACTGACAAATAACGATGGGAAATAAGGGTATTACAAGAACACACTGAGAAAGAAAAAATTATAGTTAATTTCTCCCCAAGAAACTGCTGATAACAGAACTAAACCGGGAACACTATTTCCTACTTCTTCGTATCTCCCCATAAGTACATGCAATGTGAAGATTAGATTGCATTGTGCTAACTGCAGAGCTTCTTCTTTGAGATCAGCAGAAGATATAAAGAAGGGATTTTCTTCCTACAGTCCCATAGCAACATCCCCTGATACAGGCCACAGTGGGATGGAGTGCAGTCAGGATTAAGCACTGAGAAGAGTTAGTTTTGTCCACAGAGCTGCTAGAGCCAGACAATAGGAAAATGCTGAAAGCAATACAGGATAGAAGTTGACTTGTACTAGGTAGCATTGTGTGCAAAAAAAAAATAGCTGAAATGGTGAACATGGACAATCAACGCATGCATACACTTGTGTGAGTGAATGCCCAAAACTGAACTTCTGAACTATAAAGCAGAAGCTTCAGCTGGTAAGGGCTAGTTGTACATTCTAATAAAACATGGACTAAAACCACATGGCATGTCTTGAACAACACCATTCATACAGACACATGAGACAGGACCACCAGTCAGGGGGATGATTACACACTGATCTCCTGCACACAGACTGTCATCGCTCTGGGAAAGAAGCAACCCCAGAATGCAGATGAAGACCTTCGCTGAAGGAAAGATCCTGGAAATGGGTGAAGATCCTGGAGATCAGGAAGACAGATGGGGATGAATGCCAGGGGCACACAGAGACATTGGTGGGTGATGCCCATGAGCACTGGTACAACAGAAACTGACTCAACTTTCTGCCCAACTTTCCTAGGCTAGCAGTGATTGCCTTGCAGGAAAGGGAAGTCAAGACCAAGTGAGTGTAATGCTGGGGGGGAACAAGTAAGGCTAAGACAGTCAGGTAGGGCAAAAGCTTGAATCTTCCTGGTTCTTAAATAAATCCCACTATATTAAGATCCACTATCAGTTGCTGTTTACTATGTCTTGTCTGTGACAGGCCAGCAGAGCACACACGGGTAAATGGAGAGCCCATTCACAATCAAGTCAGCTGGTAATTAACGGGTTGTTTGGTAGCACAATACCCTTTCAAATAAGTTGTCATATTTTCTCCCTTTCTGAGGTTCAGACGCACACGTGGATGAAGAGGACCACACTTCATTACACAACCCAGCATAGTCTCCTGCAGATAGGTGTCACCAGCAGGAGCCTGGCCTTTCTCTTTCAGCACAGATGGAAAGACATCACAAAGCCTGACTGATCTTCCCTTTCCCATGTGGACCTGATATTCAGCACAATCCAGGCTGTGAGACACAGGGTTAAATATCTTCCTACTGCATCTGATTTAGACCTACACCTCCCTGCTCCTGTATTCCTACAGACATCCCTTGTCTGTAAGGAATCTCTCTGCAGTCCTTATAAAACTTCTCTATTTGCAAAAACAACAACAACAACAACAGCAAAACAAAAGAACTTCAAAATGTGAGAGCAAGACAGAGGGAAAAAAAGCCCAAGATAACTCAAGACATGTTATGTGTCAGTCAATCCTGGGCTCCAGTCTTTAGCCTGTTCTGCTTGTGCATTTTTTCTGCTTATTAGAGTAGGGTCATAGCTTGCACTTACCACTCCTCAAGTAAGTGAAGGGCCTCCTGATGGTGCAGCTATCCTCACTTTCTGACTCAGGGATTTTTGCACTCTGTCGAATGATGGGACAGGTTCATCAAGATAGTTTGGATACATCTTTTACATAGCCCACGTTAGGTTGTTGGTCAGTATTCAGGTAATGCCTCAGAAACTAAACAAGAAATGATGGCAGAGAGTCCCTAGCTGGAATATGGCACAGCTGAATCTCTCATCTCCATTGTCGAGATAAGTCTTGATCATGGTTTAAAAGGCATGACTGTACCCTCCCACATCAGAAGTCCTTTAGAAAGAAAGTGTTCCTGTCTTTTCATTTTTTCTTGTGTCTGACCTGGGGAGGGGGTGTGGACACACAGTAAGAATTTTTACAATTTGCCTATTTGATGCTTTCAGGAAATAGGATGGAGGATTTAATATTCTGAGTACTGCTTTGACCTGCACCTGTCCTGGGACACAGACACGACTTTGGGGTAGGCATGTTAGAAAACCAAGGAGACATTACATTCAAAAATTGTCACAGTTATTAGCCTGCCTGTAATACTCCTATGGTGCTGTGTAATGGCATCAATTGTGCCCGGCAGCAATAAGGCAACTGCCTTACAAATGTCTCTTTCACCAGAGTAGATATATTAACCAAACTGATAATTCCCACACATGTAATTGAGATTATTACATAATCATATTTGTTGTCATAATTAACAGGACCCCATCTTGGTTTAGTACTGTTTCGTCTGGGACTAATTGCCCAGAGACTATATGTGCTAGAGACATGTGGATAACCTCACAACTCAGCTTGTTTTCAGCCTCCCAGGATTTTGCTGGTGCTCCAGGCAGAAATCTCTTCAAGTAATTTTTTGGAATTTTAAGGTATAACTTATCCAGGCCTGCTGATTTGAAACGATTTATCCCCTGCACAAGGGTTGAGGTTGTTTTTAATATCTTTCTCAGCTCTTAACTGAGTACTTCATCATCTTCACATGAAAAAAGCACTTCCTCTAGTTTCATTTTGAAAACAGAACAGGGATTTATTTATTGTACACTCCTGCATTTCCTGTCTCATTATTAATGGCATTATCATCTCTTGTAATGGGCTTGTATTATTGCTGGCTTGTATTATTCCCAATATATTTTTTAAAAGCTCTTTATTTTATGTTGCCCAGAGACAAATCCATGATTTTATTAGACTCTCTTATCAATTATGTTCACTTCACAAATTATATTATTATCTATTCCTTTCTTTTCTCTTGTGTTACATTTTGTCGGATTTCCCTCCTTTGTGATAGCTTCTTTCACTTCACCCCTGCAATAAAAGAATCTAGGGCCAAAGTTGCCTCTCTTTTGACTGTGGACTCACAGTTTTCTTGATGTATAGAAAACCTTCTTGGATATATCTGAAATGCATTTTACAGCAATGTTTTTTCTTCCAGTTAGTTCTGCTCTCTTTGACTCCTTCAAAAATTCACAATATGTATGTTCTAGATTGGATCTGCCCTTCTGGGCCAGATTACTTTTATAATTGTCTCAATTTTGGTCTCTATACAAGCACAATCTTCCAGTCCAGTGATTAATTCACCTTCATCTTCCATAATAAAGCTGAAAATAAATTCACTCTGCAATGGCTTCTGAACTAGAATATTTTGAATTTTAGTTTTTTAAGAACTTTAATGATCGTGTACTACTGGTTGAAGGAAGCCCTTAGAGCGCATGTCCCCACACTAAAAGTCTCTACCATATACCAGTCTTCCTTACTATTCTGCCTTAGTTTAATGCTCTCCTGACTGTGCCATCTAGTCTTTATGCAAAAAAATAAAAATATTCCCCTGCAGGTGTAAGATTCAGATTGTTACATTAATCTTGGACAGTGGTGGCAAACCTGAGGTGCGGACAGAGGAACGAGCAATGCCACTGCAGGAGTAATGCAATGCCCTTTCCTCTGCCCTCTTTACCTATGCAGCCATGCTCCTGAAGGAAATGGGGTGCAAAGCTGCCTCTGAGGGAAGGGAGAGGGGAGAGGAGCTTTGTTATTCTCCATGAGCTTGTGTGCATACAGAATCATGATGTCTGTGAATATCAAGCACTCCTAAGTAGTAAATAATGCAATTAGCCTAAAAGCATTTACAAAATAAGAGGTCTTATCTATTGCAAGACCTGTGAACTCAGTTATCCATGGTGGGTTCATGTCTAGCTGGGGTCACTTTGTGTAACTTCATGAGGAGGCTTTAAAAGGCTTTCTAATGTCAAGATAATACAAAGTTTCCTTTAAACAGCTGAGGGTTTATTTGTTGCATATAATCAGAAAATAAATGCCAGTCTGGCATATTTGTTTGTTTTATACCAGATCTTTGAGAAAAAGCTATTAGCAATTTGGAACCAAATGTCTTTGTCTTTGGCCTGAAGCAGGGGAACATGATGAACTTCAAGTCCAAAATTACATTACTGTCATCTAGATCAGAATTTGGATGATGGTGAGTAAACAAATTATAACATGTAAGTTAAGATCAGCATGTGACAGTATTGGCAGTGGTGTGGGAACATAGCCCATCCACTTTTCCCTATAGACCCATTGATTAAAAAAATATTCCATACTGAGATTCAGCTGGCTATAGTATTGGATTTAATACTGACCTGCATTTTTAAGTGCTGCCTGTTGAGATCAGGATTGCAATCCTGTAGGAGTAGAAGAACAAAGAACACTCAGCCTTTATTGTTTTAGCAGCTGTTCATGGATACTGAACCCTGATTACAACGAGCAGAGAGCAGGCATGGTTTTTGTATGCCTTGAACTAGCTCTCATCCAAACACTACACTATTAATGAAAATATTTCTGTAAATCTCAGTAGCTTTAGGTCAACCGTATGGTCAAACTGTTTGAGTCAAACCTTTCATCTCTTTTCTACTTGTGGCAAAATGTCAGAAGATTATTGTCTTACAGTGAGCAATAGTCTATAATTGTTACCCCAGCTAAATCTATCTCATGTAATGATATCATAGGAAAGCAAACAGAAGATGGTATTTTGAGGTAGCTGTGAGCAAAGAAAGGAGTGATCCAGATCTCTAATGCTGACTTTAGCGGGAATTTTTCTGCTCCCTCCACACTGCAACCTCAAAGGTCCTCTCACCTCTATCAATAGTGTTCACCTTTGTAATCTTTAGGTATCACATTAATTACCATGTTGCATTAATTATCACTTTCAGCATGAGCCTTCTCCTATATCCACAAATGGAGAAAATTTAATTCTCTGCTGGCTTCTGGAAATAGCCAGCACTGAATAAAACTGATCCATTAACTCATCATAATTTCAGTCCCCAAACCAGGCTTGTGGGATGTTGATTAGTTCAAGAGATATTCACTAACACTGAAAGATGTGTGTACAATTAAGTGTCTTTTTTATTCAATGACTGTCTTCTTTTGTGTGGAATATAGCCCATTATCATTTATATGGGTATTTTATGTAGCTATACAGTTAGATGGAAGTGTAAGTATCCCCCTTCTTGCCCAGACTGACTGTGACATCCCTTGTTTAAAGTATTTTTGAATGCTAATTAGGTTTTCAATGCGCCTGTCTTTACTGTCTGCTAGAAGGCAGCTCCCATCCAGTACCCACCTTGAAGTTTCCACAGATCTTGCTAATTATCTGTTTCCCCATAATTCCAATAGATAAAGACCCTGTGCAATCTGTGACAAATGGGACCTAAATTATGCAGTAAGTGTCCCTGGATTCTCTGGCTTTCTAACACAGCAAACTGGAAATACTGCAGCTGCAGGTAATTTTTAAAAATTGAGATTATTATTGCATTCAATATAAAATGAATAATCCATGAAAGAAATCCCTTGCATTATTTGTCACGGTAAATTCAACTTGTTTTACCCTACACCTGCATTTCTCCTCTGCTTCTGAAAATGTACATGAAATGAAGAACTGAAGGGCAAAATATTGTCAGGGGCAACTGACAGCAGTTACATTGGCTACAATGTAATTTGGGATTTGGGGCAGTAAAGAAGGCTTGGGAAATGATTTGAGATTCAGAACTCAGTGTGAATGCTTGTCCTTAAAAAACATGCTTGTAAAAAGCCTAGCTGATTAACATGTTAAATGGCACAAGAGAAGTGCAATTTCAGTCTGTCTGCACATAGGAAAACAGTGCTGAGCTGCTCGTAGCTGTACTAAAGAATATTTGGCAGAATATCACTACCCAGAAGGCAAGTTTTAAGGCTGGGTCCAAAAAAAGACCTTAAATGTTGTACTGCCTAAATTTTAGGATGGAAAGATGTGTCTCAGGTAGTCAAGAAGAAAAACTGAAGAGGGGATATATCTTAAAGCTGACCCTTCTCCTTACAGTGGCAAAAAGACAGGGATGAATCAAGATGCCTCTGACTCTTGGGGCGAGCTGGTGTTTTTGCCGGGGGGACTTTGATTCTTACCTCAACTGCTCTGCCAAAGTCACCACTTCTGTCACCAGGCTGGTGGCAGCCCCAGGACAAGAGGGAGGGAAGGAAGACATACTGTGCCTTGCATGGCATAGAAGCACTCAGTGGCTGAAGGGGACATGGTCCCGACTCACATCATGAAACTAGGAGGTCCTCTGGTTTTAATCCACATCAAATTATTCTGTAGCTCAAACTGGCAGCCCAATGCCCTTGCTGCCAGGTGATATGAAGTGCCTCTCGCGCTTCAGCGCTCCTCTTTGCATCGTAAATATTCATCTAGGTGAGGGCTAAGGATGGCCACATACCCAGCCCACCAGCCCTTGAAGCTCAGGAGGCTGCATACCCTCACCACTAAAACTTTCCTGGAGCCATGTAACAACTGTGGCTCCACACACCGCTTGAAAATAGGAACACTGGTGCCCAGAGATCATGTCTACTACAGAGCTCTTAATCCAAGTCAATGCTGCTTCACTTTCTGCTCAGTTTTGGGGCTCCCATCTAATTGGTGAGCTCATGAGCCCAATGGCTCAGTGTACAGGCATGACACATGCTGTCCTCCACCCATACTTATTTGTGGATCCAGACTGGCAAGGGACATGAGATGAGTCCCCTCCTGCTGGGTCCCCTCCAGGCAGTTTTTTGCCTTATTGACCAAAATTTCCACTAGGTGTCAGATCACCTGAGATGTTTGAGAACTGAAACTTTAAAAGCCTTCAGGGCATCCCTTTGTGGCTCTGTCTCTTAGAACTTGACTGTAATCCTAACCTGTGCCTGTACTGAGTAATTGCCAGCAATATCTGAATGCAGTTTTAACTGGCGTAGAGGGAGCATGTTAATTTGTTTCTTGAATGAAAACAAATTTTGCTGCTGGAGTGCGGTTCTACAGTGCAGACTGCTCAGGATACTATTGATTTATTATGTGAAGGACAGGTTATTCTGGTACAGATGGTATAAGTTTTGATATGAGAGCTGCAGCTTTGATATTGTCCCTGTGATTCACTGGTGTCTGCAGGGTGAGCTATTCCCAAGCACTTCTCATGTTTGCCCTTCACTTCAGGGGCTCTCTCTGGGTGGGACCAGAATGTGCAGGACAGATTTCATTGTTTCTTTTGTACCGCTACAAAGATCCAGAACAATGCCAAGGTAGAAAATTGAAGTTTTATAGACCTGTTACTACAACTGTCTAGCAGGCAACCCTCAAATGATGTGTCAGACATTTTATCCATAGGTGAGAAGAGCATTTCACAACTTCCAGACACGTTGGTTCAGCTCTCTAAACACATGTGTCACTTTACAGTTTAAAGCAGGTTAGACATTTTCGGATTGATGTTTTCCCCTCTGTTGGGGAAGGTATACGGGCCACTGAATTTCACCCAAACTGGTGTGTCACTTCCCCAGCTTCTCAGCTGAAAAAACAGACCAGTACAGGAGTCCACAGGCATTTTCAACCTACTGCCTCTCAACAAGTGTTTTGGCAAGCTGCTCTGAAAGTGCATTGCAGGCCCAGGTTTCTAAAGCTTTCTAGGCAACATGGTAGACTCCCATATTCCTGGGACATCATGTTACACAGCAAAAAGTCTGGTGGGCAACAAGAATCCCTGGGAAACCTCATGGTTGATGTTTCATGACAGGCTACTCCTGGCTGCCTGTTAGCCCCGTATCACAGACGGCTGGCTCTTTGCAGCCCCCACTGTGGCAGCAAGCTGGCTGCACATACAGCTTGGCTCTGTGTCCATCTGCCTGGCAGACTGCAGAAGAGCATGTTGCATTTTGGAGATACTGCACTGTCCCTGCTTGAAAAACATTCCTCTATTTCCAAAATAAAATCAGTAAAGATTTCTTTTACTTCCACTAAGAATCTTAAATATCTGCATTTTTTTCAATTGCTTTTTTTCATCTTGATTACATGCAGAATATTGCAAACATTTCCATTCTGTTTTTTGGCCTGCCCTCCAGACCCAATGGGGAGATGTTTAGAGCTCAGCTACATCCATAGCTTAATTACATTCTAGTAGCATCAACTACATAAATAGAAAGAAAGGATTGTTTTGTTTCAGGTGGTCTTCTAGCACTTTTACACTGTTGGAGCATTAGCTGATACAGGGACAGAAGTACAAATCACCTGGGTGATGTACCCAGGTACTGGGGGCTTTTCTAAAGGTGGGCATTATGATCTGGCTGCACTCACAGTTTGTTAAGATTAACACTCCAAATGCCTTTTGCTCTTCTCCTCAGTTCTACCCAACATTAAACACTTGAACTGAGGATGGCTTACTCCTCTGCTTAAATGATAGCTGAAATGGAGCACTACTGCTCTTCTCCAAGGGAATAAGCAGAGACAGTGGACGTGTCTGAAGTAAAACTTGTGGTGAGAAGATTTACTTTTGCCATTTTAACAGTGCACAGTGTTACTGGCTTGGTCCTTTGTATTAAATCTTTTCCCATTTTTTCTGCTATAGAAATGTAATTTGCATCATTTCTTTTTCCCAGGAGCGAGACGTTAGAAACTCCTCAGGACTGATTAAGATTTTTCTCACTGAGTTCACATTTGTCTTGTAATGATTTGTGAGTAGCCTGACTGTTTGAAATACTAATGCTAGAAGTTTGGTTTACTTGACTAAGCCCCGGATCTTCTATCAACTTCACAAATTCTTTTCTAATTTCTTTCACTGCAATAGCCTGCTCAAGAAGCTTGTCTGCAATCATCATTAAAATGTCACTTATATTCTGCATGACTTCATTCTCCAAACCTCCTGCATTTTATACCTTCAGGATGGAATTTTTGTGATAATTTCTGTGAAAAGTAACAGGACCATTGCAAAAAGGAAGTATATGCTGAAGATACAAAGGGCTGTGGTTAACATTGACTCCAGCCAAATGGGTTTTATAATAGAACCATACCTATTGATCTAACACTTGTGATGTTTTCCCACTATCCATGCAATCCAGGACTCCTCTCTAAATCACTTAATTCAGCTCCTTTTAAGATTTCCTTTACATCACAGGACAATGGCATACCTTTCATACACTTACACCTCTCCCTGTATTATCTGCTAATTAATGCCCTTGAAAACAGTTTCTCTGGTCTGCACTAACTAATCAGGCAGTAGAGAGTCCAAGCTATTAGCCAGCACATTGGTGAGTATCTCAACGTCAATATAGAACAAGTAGACAGGCCTATGAGAAGCAAAATCAAATTTGTCTTTGTTAGGTTTCAAGTCAATTAAAGATGGGCTTTTATTGATTTTGAAATTTGCTTGCATTCCAGGAAACTAACTTAACAGGGTTGCGAGCCAAACACTTACTCTATTTAATGCCTCAGTAAGGCTTTTTTTCCTGCTTTTTTTTTAGTCTTCTAGCATTTCCTCACATATTCCTTCACATTTATTTCTGTTAAGCTTTCCTAGCTCTTTTTCATCCAGGATCTGAATTACCACAATGTCAGCTGTTAATGCTGGTGTGTAGTCTGAGCTTTTAAAACTTCTTTACCCATCCCATCAGTTTTGCCTAAAAGGGAAATGTAAATGAAACACACCCTGTTTAACACACTTCTAAATACCCCTCTAAATGTAGAAATGGTGATTCCTTCTGTTTTGCTGAAGATAAATGGTGGTAATGGAACCGTTAGTATCAAGGATGGATTTTAAGCTCCTAAAATTGTAAATTCTTCCTTGATTTAGGAAGAACTTATTAAAAACAATTCAAAGCTGCAATTCCATTAGCCTTTAAGTATTCACTGGGTTAACTAAACTCTTTTTTTTTTTTTGGTCTTATTTACATTAGTGCTCTACTTCTTCTTTCTTTACAGAACTGACTAGCTGGCACATAAACCAGGTGTCCCATCCCCTCAGATGAATGTCTTGGTAGATATTCTCAGACCATGCCTAACACAGACTGACAGAATTACATGTTTCACAAAATCAATGTTCCACCTTCCTTTGATATCAGCAACAGCAATAGGAAACCTTTGTGTGTATAGACCTAGTGACTGGCATGTGCCTGCAGGAAAAGGGAAACCTGCCCAACTTCTCCTGCCCGAGCAGATTCAGATATCCTTCAAATTTCAGGATTTACTGAGCTAGAGAAAAGGAGACAGAAGGAATGCACCTGTATCCTAAAAGTACCAGCATTTCTTTAGGAGTGAAGGGGCCAGCATTATAATCGCTGCCCTTGGGACCATGACTTTTGAATAGAAAATTGAAGAGCAGTGTGGTGAACAGCACTTCTGGGTTGAGGAAAGTGGGGTTGAAATGTCTGAAGTCTCTTCATTTTGCAGACAGATGTGGTTGCATGTGATCACCTCCACTTCCACTACTCTCAGAGGTTATACTTTCGCAGGGAGAAATGAGCCATGCTTGGTGCTATTGAAAAAATATGTGGGTATCTGTCATGAAGAGCTGACTGCAGTCTTGTCACAGTATGCTATCATGGCACTTGGCTCCCTTACCTTCAGTAGAAAGCTTCTAGCTCAGTGTCTCAGATCTCTGGACTTGCCGTTTTGTGGCACCAAAGTCCACATGTGCTGAATACTAAGCTTATTCAGGGTATTCCCTTAATTTCTGGGCATCCTTTCTCTCCAATCATTGCTTTCCCTCTTATTCCAGTGAACTCCATGCTCATTTCTCATAGAAACTAAGTGGGACATATACTTTTTCACAGTTTAATGATTCCTGTTAAGTGCTCATTTTCTTTTCATTCGTACAATGTGGTACACAGCAGAGCGCAAAAGCCATGGGGGCTAGAGTGAAATCCCATTGCTGGTAGCAATGTGTATGAGTAGCCCTACTGACATATACCCAGTAAATTTTCCCTCCCTCTCTCAGGAGTTCCTTTTGAGGGAATTTAATGCTTTTTTGAAGTGTTCCTCCTTTATTTCAGTTTGGTGGGATTTCTTTCAATGCAGTGTTATTTCTTCTCTCTCAATTCTCAAAATTATCTATTTTTTAGGTCTTTGCTTTCAAGCTCCTGAAGTTTCTTATCTGTATCAGTAACTCTATCTGAATACTTGTTTAAGCCTGCCTCAACTTCAGTTACTCTACCTTTTATTGTAATTCCCTGAAAGAGGCTTGCATCAAAGCTTCCATTGATGTTAGCTCAGACAGTAATTCTCTAATGTCTGCCAATCTTTCTCTGTTGTACTTTGTTTGCAGCACAACGTTAGGCCTCTGGGACCTCCTGGGGTCCCAGTGCTTCTCTCTGGCTGTCTGCAAAGGCGTTGGTAATATCAGAAGTGCACCTCTGTACAAGTGTGCTGGCAACAGGGAACACCAAATATTTTCAGGTAGGGCCTTAGGATATTTTGCATTCTCTAAAAATCACTGAAAATGGCATACTGATGCCTACTTTGGATAACTACTGCAGCCTTCAAGACATTGCTCTGAACAGCCTTTTCTATCCATTTTTTTCTTGTAGATTTCCGAACTTTTCAGGCTTTACTAGAGAGTAAGTTCAGCCTCTCTGATCCAGTTTGCAACATATCACTCATGACTGCTCTCTCATGGCACTTCTACATGCAGACAATATAGAATTACTGAGGAAGATGTATTGTCAGTCCCAACCCCACTTATGTAAAGGTGGTCACCCAGCCCCAGGTCTACAGGCTCAAGTTTCTCCTTTTGCCAAGAAGCAAATTCCTATGATTAAACTTATTTCTCTTTCATGCTTTTCCTGTCATATGACTATGAAAAAACATCTAACCCTGCATTTTGCATTTCTTTGAAGAAAGTCTGCCTTCATCCTTCCTCCCAGTTCTCATGCTTCTAATACAGAGTAGAATAAATGCCTTCTTTTTCTCCCCTGCTCTTTCTTCACTGTCTTCCAACTATCACTGCAAAAGTTATTTTTTTTAGCTTCTTGAAGCAGTTGTACTAAGGTTGAAATTGTTCTCTCCATCTTCTTCCACAGTCAGTACCTGCCCAGGTTGAAAGCAAATGTCCCCTCCCGTGATGAGACTGCCTGATGTGCTTCTGCTGGCTAAAGTGAAAAAGTATATATCACAGAATGTTAGGGGTTAGAAAGGACCTTGAGAAACCATCTAATCAACCCCCCTGCCAGAGCAGGATCACCTAGATAAGGTCAGACAGGAACACGTCCAGGTGGGTTTTGAATGTCTTCAGAGAAGGATACTCCACAACCTCCCTGGGCAGACGGTTCCAGTGCTCTGTCACCCTCACCATAAAAAAGGGGTTTTTTATGTTTACATGGAACTTCCTATGTTCCAGCTTGTGCCTGTTGCCCCTTGTCCTATCATTGGACATCACTTAGAAGAGCCTGGCTACATCCTCCTGACCCTCACCCTTTACTTATTTATAAGCATTAATGAGGTCACTCCTCAGTCTCCTCCAAGCTAAAGAGACCCAGCTCCCTCAGCCTTTCCTCATAAGGGAGATG
>WUAM01000323.1:11941103-11966463 GCA_024336885.1 Actenoides hombroni
TGGGTCTCGAATGAGTCAAGCCCTGTAGGAACTTATTTTTACAATTGTGAGATTCACCTGCACGTTTGAAACACCATTTTTCTTTGTAACAGACAGTTTACGTAACACTGCGTATAAACACTTCAAAGATATAAGAAGCAGTGACTACTTATGACACATATAAGAGGGAAATTTCCAACCTTAAAGACAACATACTGCATTTGTTGGCAAATAATTTCTCAAGGATCACATATGGAAAATGCTGCAAAGTAGCACGAAAATCATTCTTATATTTTCAACCAAACTTTTCTGAGAAATTCCTCAGTCTTACAGTAACTTTTTAATAGATCATCAACATTTGAGAAACCCAGATGTTATAAAAAGCAAACCACTGTGAATCACTGTTTCCAGTAGTGAATTTCAATCAGGGTTAGTTTCTATCAGAAAATGGTGGTCCTTATGTGTGCTCCTTATGCTAAAAAGGACAGTGGGGTACTTATGTCCCTTCACATCATCTTTCCTGCACAAGAAACCATCTCACAGTCTTTACCAGGTTTCAGATCTTACAGTAGAAGGGAAGGACAGGGCAGCAACTTGCAGTTTTTGTTTTTAGGGCAGTGGAAACAGCATTTTCCCGTTCATGCTGATGTGCCTTCCAGGATGATCCACCCTCCTACTCCAGGCAACGATGCAGTGGCTTTCCCGACTCTCTGCTGTCTGCTTCCATACTGATGGCTGCCTTCAGCTTGCTGAGCACTTGCAGACCACCTGCATTGTTGCTTTTTGATCTTCTGAGTCCTCATGTGTTTATATCAGAGCCTCTGCCTGATGTTGGTGGTGGAAGAAAGGATTCGGATGGTTCTTGTTTCTGTCCCAGTAAGTACAGCAGCATTTTTCCACATCACCTCTTGTGTCCTGTTGGCCCTTTAATAGGAGGTCATTTTGGGAAGTGACTCTTTGTTACAGAGATTAAATAGAAGGAGCACCCAGCTGACAGAGCTGCTCTGTCTGCTAGAGGCCTCCAGGAATACTAAGAGCTTAAGAGCAAGAATAGGATTTCATGTCTGATGCTCATGTGGAAACAAAGACAGCTTTTCAAAGGGCTCTCTACAGCCTTCACCAAAGTGACCTGTCAGGGTTTCATCTCAACTTGACATTTTGGCAGTGCTCTTCAGGTAAGAACAGAGAAAGATGGATTTTGTCAGAACTTGACTTGAAAGGATTTTCAACAGTTCTGCTTCTTATTCCCTTCTGGCATGAAAAGAAAAAAAAAAAAAAGAAAAGAAAAAAAAAAAGAGAAGGTTTACATGTGGGAATCTCATGAAGCAGAAAATCCAGCTCTCACACTGAATTCCCTCTTGGCAACAAAGGGTACAAGAGTGACTCAGTCCATATCATGACCTCAACATCATTTCTGTTTAGAAGAGGGACTGCTTGTTGTCCCTGCAAGAATGTTGTGTCATTTCTCGTACTGTTGTTATCTAGATGCTATATTTTAAAAATGTTCAGTTCTGAGTCTGCCTAAAACTTCTACCCACCCTTCTAGTAGAAATGGAATTTTTTAATACAAAATAGACCACTCGTCTTTGTCCTTTGATAAGTGACAGACCATGAAGTAAATAGGTAATAAAACATTTCTTTCGTATTCTATATTACAGCATAAGGCATCAGAAACAATACTCTGGCACAATAGTACTGACACCTTTGAAAATGGTTTTCTGCTGGCTCACCCACCATATTTTCTTTCCATGGAGGAAAAATACCGTGAAGCTACTTAGGAAGAAATGAGTTCTGGAGGTAGTTAATCATTTGTGCAAGTGCAAGGTGTGGGATGGGAGATAGGATCCACAGGCAGCAAACAGCAGCAAGGCACTAAGAGAATGTCTCTTCCGAGTGCCATTAATTTGCATTGAGTACATGGGGCTAAGAGAAGTGGTCTAGTTAATTAAACCATCTCACTGAAATGGTTTCAAAAGAGGTTTAGTTTAGCATTAAAATCAGCTTTAGCTTACATTGAACATGGGTTACACTGCAATAATTTATTCTATATCTGAAGAAGTTCAGATAGAGATTATGTGGTACTGCTGGTTTTATAGAGCAGAGTTACTTGTGTAAATGTTCCTCAATATCTGTATGCTGTCCCTCTCGTTTTACTCATTTGAAAATGTACAGACAAAAAAATTAAACAATGAGATATATGGAAGGCTGATTGTTGCAAGAGACAAAGGTGAAGTGACCAACTGGAAGTCTATGGTAGCTTTTTACCTCTGGATACCTGCAACAAAAATCACTGGAGTTTGAAAGTGTTTATTTATTCCTTTCTGTTCACCCAGTAAATCACAATGCAAGCCAGTAGGGTTAGCTCAGACTTACAATATTGGGAGTGATGAGTGATGTGTGTCTACACTGAAGAACACTGATGAGCCAGGTAGAGGAAGTCAGACTAAAATAACATCTGTTTGATCAACACCTGTCTCTATTCACTTTTATTATCTTCATCACATTCCCCATATAATAAAATGGGTGTTATTTGCGTAGATAATACATAAGGGAGAGGAGTCCAGTGTGTACACAGATGGTAGGCCTTCATCTCAAATTAAAATTATCATCTTTTGGTAGCCCAAAATTTGTTTAAATGAAAACAATAAAGCCCACAGGAATGCAAAGAACAACCTTATTGTTGTATGGCTACCCTATTTTCTCAGACAATGAAAGATAAACTTTAATTTAAATATTTTTTTAATTTTAATTTTGTCTGAGGTTTCACCATCTGTGTGTGTACCAAACTCTCCCCTGTGCTCTTAGCAAATCTCTTAGTGTCTCAGCTTGGGATCTAGAAATAAGACAGGTGAGAGAGATATTCAACAGAACTGATCAAAACTGACTTTAAAAGAAAATTTTAATAACTGTAAAGTTAAAGAGCTAGTCAATGTGAAGTTGCTTACACATAAGTTTTGTATTTTCTGAAGTATTCCACTGAAGAAGAATGAATATCAGAAATACACTAGAATAATTTGTCAATAATTCCATGAGTTGCTACTGTTTTTAGAGAAGAGTAAGTCTCACTGAAAGCATTACTGTGTACATAAAAGCTTGAGCTCACTGTCAGATTTACGGTCAAGGGAATTATCATCTTTACAGTCCCCAGAACTGTTCTTCTACTGTGACTTGGGAACATTCAGGAGAATACGATAAATCTTGTAAGGGTTTGTAGGACTGGCTCCTGAGAAACCATAGTAACAGAAGAACTGAAGATGTCCAAACCACACAATGCAAACATGGTTACTTTTGTACTCATGGCAAGTCCCTATAAGGAAGTGTTTTCTCACTTCTGTTATTCAGTGTGTGAGGCAGTAGAGGGACAAAAAGGGATTTGGCTGCTGATGTTCAAATGTGTGTTAAAGAAGATCTGCATTATGTCCTATTCCTAAGCATAACAGATGCATGCACAAGGAACATTGGACACTAAGCAACTCATAGGAAATTGAAGTCTGAGACTTGTTAGTAAGTATATAAAATATTTAGCTCACCCTCACACTTTGTAGTCATTCTGCTGCCTAGCATTTCAGTTTACTTCATTTTTGCCAATTGTGTTTCTAAAACATACCTTTTGTAATCAACATGATGTATAAATTACAAAAACTAGCACAAACATGGTACTAACACATCAAACTAGGTTCTTAAACAGAACATGACAAAGCAATGCATGATAATGGGTATCGTGAAAGAAACTGTCATTCAGATCAAAGACACTGAAAAGAAGTGATCAAAAAAACAATGATTTAAAGTACATATTTTAACTTTCCCTCTAGCAGTCACTCCCCAAAGCCTGTGTTGCTTTTCAATAGACAGTATCAATGTGCAGTTTCAATGCATGTAAAATTCCTAACAATAAGAAGCTATATACTAATAGCACACAAGTAAATTCAGGTGCCAGTTAGCTGACAGGCCACAAAACGCAAACCAAACAGAAAATAAGCATCTATTCTGTCTCTCTCTATGATGTTTCTTTCTCATGTAGTACCTGGGTTTAGTATCCTGAACCAGAGAGTAAAATGGATACCTACAAAACTGACTGAAGATAGGTGAAGTGTCATTAATTAAACAATAATACCCTTTCAAATCAGTAATTACCAGCAATATTTGGGTATGAGTCATTAATATTTTAACTAGCAAGTCATTAATAGTGGTGATAACCAATTATATGGGGATTATTGTTTGAATAAGCTATTTTTAATGATTTTAAAGCTTCTGAAAAGCTTGGTCTGTTTTAAAATTAAATTTTGATCATTTCTAATGCCTCTGCATGAAGAGCTATTTCTACTCACATAGAAATACAAGCATTGCTGCAAGTACACAACACAATCTTGCATGGAATTTGTTCACAAGGCGTTGTGGCAAAAGGTCTCCCCTGTCTGTGTTATTTTATCTGTGATGTTGATTCTCAGTCATGGTTTCTCTTATCTGCCTTCTTTCTTTTCTGATGACTGCTCTGTAGCTTGCCTTGATCAGGGAGACCTGAGATATCTCAGTCATAGCCTCTAATCCCATCTCTTGCATCAAGCTGTGGCTCTCTTTTGATTTAGCTAGGTATGTACAATTACTCTCAGATGAGCTTCTGAGGGGCAAAGAGATATAGTTTAGTACAGGCAACATTACTTTTGTGCCTGTACACAGAGTAAGCCTAATATTTAGACTCGTTCCCTCTATATCTATTAAAATACTGGAATTTATTTTACCGATATCTCCCCAACAAGGTTAAATCATACAACTCAGGAGAAATAAGTTGACACAAATATGTATAATTCATGAGCATAGTCCCATGTCTATATCATGTTCATATGAATATAGCTAGAGATAGGAAAGACGGATAAGAAAGATAAGACAAAGAGCCTCTTACCTCTCTGGAAAGCAAAGATCACTTTCCCTCAGGAGACACAGTATTTCCTAACTTCGATCTTATCAGACTAGCCAGGAAAGAAATTATATCTGTTTTATGACACTCCAGAATTCTCATCTCTTAGCCCCTATTGGAAATCTAACTTTTTAAGCAGTCAACCCCTTCCTTGACCCAACAAATATATCAAAAAAAGGGAACAGACCAAATCCTGGCCTCAATACTTGTTTCATAGGCTGAAGGAACAGGGTCCAACACTGTGCAGAAAGCAGAACCAGGAGTAGGCAGATAACATCATGGCAAAGTATATCAGTTTTTCTCATATTTTCACATTTTCACTTCATCACCCTCACTAAATTATAGTCTGTCTTTATAATTGGCCATTTTCCCCCATATATTTACAGGAGTTAAGTCTTTGTCATCCATTTCAAGAGACATACAACAATGCCACCTTTCAGATTTGACAATTATTTTGAATTGTCAAGTACAATAATTCTTCTGGTGAAAAATTTTTCTACTGAGGCTCCATCCCACAATATTTTAATACTAGATATTGCTTGTGTTGGGCTTGACAATTTCGGAGGGTAGAATTGATGCCAAACACAACCCAACAGCACTGTGGGTGGGACTCTGCTGAGAAGTCACTTGAGTAATCTCCGTCACTTCAGCATCTCATAGTGGATAATTTCAAATAAAAATGTAAGAATGCATGTAGTTTCTTTCACAAATACTGAACATACAGTAAACTGACATCATCGACCCCCCAAAACTCTGCTTATGTATATTATGAATGTACTTTCCACAAAAAAAAAAAAAAAAAAAAAAAAAAAAAAAAAAAAAAAAAAAAAGCTGCATGAATTAACTGGTAATACTGCATCTTTTTAGACCGAAATCACATTGAACACAAACAATGCAAATGTCTCTACTGGTCCTTTTCATGTATCCTAAGGAGGCCAGGTGATACCAGTGCCTGCCAGGGAATCCACAGCTTTATTTACTGTGGTCAGCCTTTAATGCTTTACTTCTTCCTAAACATAGAGCAGTCACCCAGAGCTTACAGGAAAGGTCAGTTCCCAACTTCTCCCCTCTTGCTCCTTGTTCCTAACGGTCATAGTGTGCCTCTTTCTGATTCCCTCTCTAGCTATGCTTTTTAAGCAAGACTTCTTCAAAGATAGAGCTGCATTTTCATACAGAAATAAATCAACACATTCATAGAAAACAGATGATGTATGAGAGGTTTATAAATTAACAGCTAACATTCACTATAGCTATCCAGTGATTATTACAATGAGGGGAAAGGATGATTTAAGAGACTGGTAATATGACAAGGTATCTCACTTCTAGACCATTAGTTACAATTCTGCCAAGTCAATAGTCATCAAAGGACGTTATCTTGTCTTGTTTGGACAAGCTGTTTGGTGGCTTGTGCTGAAGTGCTGACAAACAAAGTTAGTGACAGACTTACACATTTAAAAGTGGAAAAAATGCAAAATAATTCTGTCATTCTTTGTTCTTCTGCTAAGAGATACCAAAGCTCATCCCATTCCTGTGAATCTGGTTTTCTGCTTTATAAAAGGAAGTACTTTATGGAAAAAAACACCTTTGTTTTCAGGCCTAGAAACTTAATCACTGAGAAGGAGCTATAGGTTCTGGGTGAATAAGTAGAAGTCTTTTCTTGGTATTTCCCATAGGACTGGCCATGGTTGCACTCCATGGTTCTGTGTATGTCTCATTGATATGCTAATCCAAGACTGAGAGAGCCGTCATCATAAAGAGTAAATATCAGTGGCAATACGAAAAACATAACTAAATACAGGATGGGGAAGCCTCAGTGCAGAAGTTCATTCCTTCAGGTTGTGGTGGAGCTGGGAACATGTAAGGGAAAATGTGCAAGGCTCCAAAAGAGATTGTACTAAACCTAAACCTGTTGCAGAGGAGGGGACAGAAAACAACAAAGACAGGCTGAGGTAACAGCAAAATTTGGCTTCCCCTTTCTGTGTTTGCTGGGCAGAAGAGGGTATCAGTTGCTATGCCGGCCAAGAAGCAATGATGCAACTCACTAAAAACTCTCATGGCTCAGAAAGTTACAGATCTTATAGATCGGGAAAAATGAAGTAATTATTTCTATTATTTACCTTCTTTCTGGATTTCTCCTCCAGAAATCAGCAGACATTTTCATGATGATTTACATCTGAGCTCCATCAGACACAGGTTTGCTGCCTCCCATGCACAGATCCCTGGATACAGGACATAACTCTGTGACAGATTATTCACAGAATCATGGATTCACAGAATCATGGAATAGTTTGGGTTGGAAGTGACCTTTAAAGGTTATTTAGTCCAATCCCTCGGCAATGAGAAGGGACAACTTCAACTAGATCAGGTTGCTCAGAGCCCCATGCAACCTGACTTTGAATGTTTCCAGGGATCAAAATATTGCAATAAGCCCTACTAAAATGCTTGTCCCTATCTTTTTGTAACTCACCTTTAAGTACTGAAAGGCATCCACAGAGCCTTCTCTTCTCCAGGCTGAACAACCCAACCTCTCTCAGCCTGTTCTCACAGGAGAGGTATTCTAGACCCCTGATTACCTTTGTGGCCCTCCTCTGAACTTGCTCCAACAGGTCCATGTTCTTATTATGTCAGGAGTCCCAGAGCTGGATGCAGTACTCCAGGTGGGCTCTTACCAGAGTGGAGTAGAGGAGCAGAATCACTTCCCTCAACCTGCTGGCCATGCTTCTTTTGATGCAGCTCAGGATACAATTGACCTTCTAGGCCGTAAGTGTACATTGTCAGCTCATGTCCAGCTTTTTATCCACCAGTACCCCCAAGTCCTTCTCCATACAGCTGCTTTCAAACCATCATCCCCCAGCCTGTATTAATACCAAGGATTGCCCTCACCTGAGGGCAGGACCTTGCACTTGGCCTTGTTGAAACTTACGGGGTTTACATAGGCCCACTTCTCAAGTTTGTCCAGGTCCCTCTGGATGTCAACTTCATCACTCACCCTGTGGTCATTTGCAAACTTGCTGAGGGTGCACTGGTCCCAGTACAGCCCCCTGAAGGACACTGATGGTCACTGATGTGGGTATTGAGCCATTGACCTCTACCCTCTGGATGCAACCATCCAACCAGTTCCTCATCCGCCGAACAGTTCACCTATCAAATCCAAATCTGTCCAATTTAGAGAGAAGGGTGTTGTGGGAGACTGTGTCAAAGGTCTTACAGCAGTCCAGATAGATGACATCCATCGCACTTCCTGTGTCCATGGATGTAGTCACTGCATCATAGAAGGCCATTAGGTTGGTCAGGCAGGACTTGCCCGTAGTGAAACCATGCTGGCTGTCTCTGATCTCCTCCCTGCCCTCCATATGCCTTATCAGAGCTTCTAGGAGGATCTGTTCCATGATCTTCCCAGGCACAGAGGTAAGGCTGACAGGTTGGTAGTTCCCAGGGTCCTTCTTTCTACTCTTCTAAAAAACTGGTGCAATGTTTCCTTTTTACCAGTCACCAGGGACTTCACCTGACTGGCATGACTTTTCAAATGTCATGGAGAGTGGCTTGGCAGCTTATATCAGTCAATTCCCTCAAGACTCTAAGGTGCATCTTCTCAGGTCCCATAGACTTACATATGTTCAGATTCCTCAGGTGGTCACAAACCTGATCTTCTCTTACAGTGGGGCGGGGGGGGGGGAGGCTCTGCTCCTCCAAACCTTGTATTGCAATCCATCCACTTGAGAGGTGTGAGAAGAGAGATTGCTGGTGAAATCTCAGGAAAAAAAGTTGTTGAATGCCACTCCTTGTCTGTTGTTACCAGTTTGCCAGTCTTGCTCATTGGGATACAATCTTTTCAATGTTCCTTTACTGGCTGACACACCTGTAGAAGCCCTTCTTATTATCTTTTCTATCCTTTGCCAAGTTTAGCTCCAGCTGCACCTTGGCCTTCCTGAGCCCCTCCCTACATAACCAGGAAACATCCCTACACTCTTCCCAGGACACCTGCCTCTGCTTCCACTGCTTGTGCAACTTCTTGCCTTTTAGTCTGATGAGCAGGTCTCAACTCAGCCATGCAGGTCTCTTGCCTCCCTTGCCTGATTTCTTACACCTGGGGATTGAGAGCTCTTGTGCTCTATGGAAAGTGTCCTTAAAGATCTGCCTGCTCTGTTCTGCTCCCTTATCCTTGAGGGCCACTTCCCAGGGGATCCTATTGACTATCTCCTTGAAGAGCTGGAATTTTGCTTTCCTAAAATTCCAGGTCTTGACTTTGGTCTTCGCCTGACCCATATCCCTCAGGACTGTGAACTCCACCAGCTTAGGCTGCCTCCAATCTTGACATCACCAATTAGCTCACTTGCATTGGTGACCACCAGGTCCAGTATCGCATCCCCTCTGGTGGGACTATCTATCACCTGGCTTAAGAAGTTATCCTCCGTGCATTCCAGGAGTCTCCTGGATTGTCTTCAGCTTGTTGTACTACTTTTCCAGCACATGTTGAGGTAGTTGAAGTCCCCAAGCAGGACGGGAGCCTGCAGGTGCAATGCCTTCTGCAGCTGGATTAAGAAGTCTTCATTAACAAGCTCCCCTTGGTCAGGAGGCCTGTAGCAGACAACAACCACAAGGTTCCCTTTGTTGCCTTAGTCTGTGATTTTTTACTCATAAGCTTTCAACTTGCTTGTGACTGTTCTTCAGAGACAGCTCTTCACACTCTATCAATTTCTTGATGTAGTGAGCAATGCCTCCACCCCTCCTTCCTGACCTGTCCCTTCTGAACAGCCTATAACCATCAATAACAGCACCAGGTTTCAGTAACAGCAACTAAGTAATAGCATTCTAGCAGTGTGGTGGCTTCCAACTCCTTGTGTTTGTTGCCCATGCTGCATGCAATGCTGTACAGGCACTTCTGCTTGGCTGTCGGCTGTGTTACCTTCTTAGAAGAAAGTGAGACCCCTTTGGTCAGCCTCAGGAGCCTCTGACTCATCTCTGTAAGACTGCAAGTGTGTTGCAGTGTCCCTAGCATGTCTCAGAGCAACAGGCTGAGGGCCCTTGCTAGCACCCCATCCATCTAACCTTGACATGTCATCCTACATCTTGTCAGGGATAAGCCTAATATTATCCCCCTCCCTCTTCAAGTCTATTTTAAAGCTCTGTCCATGAGCCCTGCTAGCTTATATTTGCAACCCACTCTGAAATCTAGCCTCGGGAAGTATTTTTCATCTCACCGTATACATTAAGTTTAGTCAGAAAAAGCATTACACATTTGATGGGAAAGGATCAGGATTTATCTCAAGAATAAAAAGGGCTATAAGTAGGGATAAATAAGAAATAAGATTTGAAATGCATATGTGATATAGTAGCACCAATGAATCTTGTCCTATATCAATCTGCTAGAGGCCACCTTTGCACAGCAACAGCAATACTAAACATTAACCACCCCTGCAAGATACGTTGAGATTTGCAGAGAAAAGACACGCCTGTTGGTGCAGCATATTCTCATTATGAGCTTCTCTGTTAGACTGCATAGGTGGGGCATTCAGTGCATAGTGGTGAAGTAAACAGAATTTCCAATTTTCTTTTTAGTTCACCTTTCCAATGATGCTGTCAACTGGAAATGAAAAAGGAAGGAGGCAATGAAGCAAGAATATTCAACCACAGATGAGAAAGGAAAAAGTAAGCGTAAATGCCAGATGCAGGTACAGAGGAAAAGAGAAGCATACTTCTAAATATATCAATGTGAAAAAAGAACAGGGAAGAAAGCAAGCAAAAAAAGATGTTTTAAAAATACCTAGGCACAAAAATGCCTGAGACTCAAATATACAGTTGAGTTTTAATCTATTTTTCACAACAGAATAACAAGCAGGAAATCTGAAGAGCTGCACAGACATAAGACTATGAGTCCTGTTATACTTTTCACCAGTCATGAGTATTTGCAATCTGCACCATAGTTGGAGAATGTCTGTGGGACTGAATATTGTGGAAATAGTACCTAGAAGCCTATCTGTTTGTACATGATTTGAATGTAAACTCTATGCAAATTGCCTTTGTAAAAACTTTACTTAATAGAAATGGGAAGAGTTTACTTACTAAAAACTTGAGCTGTATTTACTTTGCAAGAGCTAGCAGACAGCTTCAAATTAAAATTACTGCCTGGCCATGATACTATGAAGTTATTTCATACATTTTACATCACAGACCGAATTTTTAGAGAGGTTATCTAATTTGATGAAGGCATGTGAGTAGGCTGGGGCTTACCAGAAAACTGGGTGCATTTTGATGAAGATGTAAACTAGTAGATTACCTGGCTTTTTTTCTTGCTTCCATCCAACTTCTTTCTTTTGTGGTTTCCACAGCTTTAAAATTGTCTGATCCTAATGCTAGTAGCTGGAGCAGAAGCAGCTCTCACTGCTGCTTACTACTTGTGTGACTTTATGATTATTACTTACTGTGTCTTCTCCTCCTGTCAGTTACTGGCCTAAATATGTAGTGCTAGATTTGTTGAAAGAAGTTGCTAAGTACCTATTAACGTTGCATAAAGACTTCTTGGAAAGAAACATATGAAAAAAACAAAAAAAAAAAGGAAGAAAAAACCTGCCACATTCTTTTGCCATAACCTATAGGAACTCACTGAAGACCGTGTTTGTGAAAAAAGCTTATTCTGCCAGTAAAGATCCATGTATGCTTTGATTCTGTGCCACTTAGTGAAGTGGCTTTTCAGTCACATGTTGCTATGCTAGCAGACTTGTAAATGTAAGCAAAATCACACTCAAACAAGGAATTTCTACCACAATGTTCACCTCCTGCTGTGGAGCAGCATCTAGATACTTATTCTGGAAGAATGAGTGTACACAGGGTGTAAGGTACCCTCAACACAGTCTAACTGAATCTACACTAGAAACTGTCCTGTATACATAAGGGGGTAAAAAAAAATCACAAGCACAACAAAACCAGTGAGGAGACAAAACTTGTTAAACTGTCAAGCTGTCACTGATTTCAAGACCAGAGCTGTGGTACTGTGATCTAACACAAGCATGACATCAGAGCTGGGCAACAGACCTATGAGATTTACCTCACAACTACATTTTTTGATATTTCCTAAACTTCTTGGTGTCTGAGGTACAGTCTGTATCACAGATGTGGATTTCAGTAAACCAGTTATGTAGCAAGTTAGTATGCAAACTAGATTTATGTACACAAAGAATGGAACTGGAGCTGCTGAAAGAAGAGAGTACAACCAGACAGTGCAATGTAGAGAGCTTGGGATGCAGGGGAATGGGTATGGATGTGAAGTGGGATATGCAGAGCCACAGAACCCTATAGTAGGACCACTATGCACTTGCCACATTTATTAATAATCATGAAGATGGAAGAATAAAACCACATTCATTAAATTTGCAGATGATGCTAAATTAGGAGATATTATACAAGTCAAGATCAAGAAATGTAATATAAAGCAACTCAGAGAAATACAGGCTGAGAATAGCAAAATGAGATTCAGCTTGTAAAAATGCAAGCTAATGCATGCCACAGGGGAAGAATAACTTGGACTGGGGGAAGCCACAAATTCAATAGAAGGCAAAAACCTTAAGGCAACAGTGGCCAACAAATTACACAGGAGCATTCCGAACAGGATGGGTGCAAAAGGGTAACACAATTGTGGGCTGCATATGCTGAGGCACTGGCTCATGAACAGAGAGATTCAAACCATCAGGTTTTGTTCAGGATAACAATTTAGCTTTAAGACAAATATATGTGACATTCCCTTAACTCAGATGTATGTGTGAGGGAAAATTTCTACAGATAGATTCTAGTGTGTAAATTGTCACTGGTGTTTGGGATACAGAATCTGAAGGCTGACATGGTGGAATGAGCTCAGAGAACAATGGTGATTCAGAATGGTAGAAAGTGGCAAACAAGGGACAATTACATGAGTTAACAGAGTATGACACAGTGAAGGCAAGACCTGCAAATGTCTGGAAATGGATCAATAGCATTCTGCAAAAGGAATCACTGATATTGTCTTGATTAAGATGCAAGAGAAAAAAAATATTATTTATTACAGTACAGTAGTTTTAGCCTCTGAAAGAGTGGAAGATCTTACTTCTGAGATGCTTTTTGAGTAGGGGTGGCTAGCAAAATCACTCAGGAGAAGCAATCCTGCACTGACAGAGAGGTCATCATGGAAAAAGCCTTCTCCTCCTTTGGTATCTGTTATACTAAGTTTAGAAGATCTGTGCTACTGCTGTGTATTCTGATATTTATTTCAGTGAAGCAAACAGGGATTCAGGGAAATAAAACTAAAAAACAGTGAAAGAAGAAATTTCTAAAGGATCATCATCTAAGCATGGGAACAGTGTTCAAAAAATAAAACAAAAAAAAGAGCAAAACCCTAATAGAGCCAGTGTCGTTAACTGAAACTGAAGTGAACTGATCACAACTATAAAAATAAATATGTTGAATTGCTTCAGAGTTTATTTTGGAGGAAAACCAGAAAATTGTGGGAAAGGATATGCAGGGGAATGCAATCAAAGATGGATTAATAATCTACATGCCCAAAGGTTACATATGCCATCTCACAATAAATACAGCAGGAGTGAAAATGGTCACCAGGGATGAAAGGAAAATTACCAAACCAGGAGAGGATTTAGAAGCATAATTTACCCTATATGAAGAAGTACATGACAAAATCTAGAGGATACCTAATAAATGTTCAGGTCAAGCACATGGGTTAATACAGAATGCTGAATATAAAAATAGACAAGTATGTTTATTAACACCCTTTGGTTTCTAACCAAGCTAAATCAGGTGCATGACAACAAGATAGCAAAATATTTTTCATGGACTTTCAAGTTTACTTAGGTCAAGAGTGTCAGTGAAGCTGGACAAATAGTGTGACAAAAATTGTATCCATGAGTGAATCTGTTCGTGATTTGTCTGACACTATTCATGCCTTGCCTAACTATTTCTGCATTCCAACGTACATAGAAACATAGCCCATGTTATGGAAAAATGTTTCCAAGCAAACCTCAGCTGGAAAAACTTATCACAAGCGTGTTGTCCCAAATGTTCTTTGGTAGTAGATTTGAAATTTTTATTGAAAAATCCAAACCATCAACATTTCTCGACTCAGTGGAATAAATATGGGAATCTCAAGGTTGACTCTGTATTATGCATGTGCTTAATTTCATGCCCAGCAAGTGATCCCATTGCCTTCAGCTCCAAAGGCAACTGGCTTCTGGAAACTGAGCTGAAGAATGCACGTCTGTGGGATCGGTGTAGGTCCCAGCCTGGCAGTGATACCATGCTGGCTTGTTCTTTCCTCAGGCAGATTTCATTGTAGGCAATCGAAAGCCAACCCTGGAGGAAAATAAATCAAGCTTTTATGTATTTTTCAGGTAGTCAGAAGCAATTTAGGCCTGTTAAGCAACTGAAAGAATTCCTGTAGAATTCATCAAATACGAATACAACAGATGACAATGAAGATATAACTGATTTCTAGAGGTTTTTTTTCCCTACTTCTCTCTCTACAGGAGTAAGGCAGCAAAGAACTGTAAGCTACAGGATCTGACACCTTTTGTAGATCCGCAGTGAAATATTCACTAAGCTCAGCTGGCTTTACCTCTAGAAAACCACTGACATGAGTGGGCTGCAGGGGTGTCAATGAGAGTACAATTTGAAGTCAGTGTGTTACACAGTCATCTCAGGCTCATTTGGCCTGAAGGTCTTTATTGCTGTTAATGATAGGTGAAATGGAGGGAAGCTAAGGCTTCCAGTAAAAAAGTAAAAGCTCACAGTGATTTTGCAGGAATAGCAGATACAATATCCATCTCTTTATTTGTAAACTAAGTCTGTTAGATAAAAAGACAATAAACATAGAGCTATTTTTACAAAGTAATTTTTGTCAGAACAGAACTGAAAGCAACTGCACCTCATACAAAACTCCTGCTAAAATCTTCTCACAGTTTTCAGCTCCTGCAGAAGATCTGTCTGAAGATAGGTTGCAACTGTCATCCTTCTGGATGTAGTGATGAGTCAGGGTCAGTTACAACTTTGTGAGCTTTAGAGAGCCCACTACTCCTGTGCTGGGATGTAATTTTAAATGATTTATGGAGAAAAGATAATTGGGAATTATGATTCAGTAGTTTGACTAGAGAGCCATCCAAAACTTTAGCATAGGAGGTACATGACAAGGCGCTGGGGCAGGGTGGAAAGCACGTAGGAGAAGGCACTACTAGAGGACATTGCTGCAGGTCAGGAAGGAAGGCATAGAAGCAGACTAATATTCCTCTCCACCCAAGTGGTACATGTTCATGTGCATATCCTCAGTAGATAAATACTACCATCTAATTACCTGGATTTTTCATCTAGGAGTTTATGGTGTAGAGACTTTAAGCTCAAATCCTGCAGTATTGAATCCTAGGGAGGATGCAAACTTGGACTCAGGCTCAGCATAGACCTCCTACACATTTTACTTACATTGCTCAGGACTCCCCTAGGAAGGACATTGAGCTATTTTCTTTGCCTGACATCAGCCACAAATCCTTTACCAGAAGGGCTGCTATGGTATTTCAAAGTGGGGAGGAGAAAGGCACAAGGTCCCAGGAGTAGTCCACTTGACGAGTAGGTGTACCTTTGGGTATCCTATGAAGTACAATCTTTAGATGCTTCTAGGCATCCACAAGAGATGTAGAGTTAGTTCCAGAGGTATTTCAGCTGGAAAGTCATAAGGCTTGAAATCTGGCCTTGTGATTCTCAGTGTATATATGTCAAAAACCTAAATGCTAGTCCAGACCTATGCCCTGGCTCAGAAGGTTATAAATTCCCTGACCTCCCTTTTAAAAGTGGAGGACCTGGAAGTTATAACTTGGCAGACTCTATCTAACCCCATCTTCTTTTCCATTGTAAGGAATGGGACAAAGAAGCCCACAGGCAAGCACAGTCCAGCACTTACCACAGCACAAAGACAGGTTCCCATTAATTTCAAGAGGATCAAGTGCTTTGAGACTGTCTGAGATTGTCAAGAGTTCCCTTTATCATTCTAATCATATGGGTAAATCTATGCACAATGCTTCAATTCAAGTGCAATTATTGATGCCACGTAAATACGACCTCTACACATTAACATAATTCAGCAAGGGGTAAGTTCTAAGAAAGAAGGATGTAATACTGGCTTTTCAGTTATTACAACTGATGTTACTTTGTTTTCCTTGTTACAATTATGATGATGAATATTCCTTTTTTTTAATTGATACTCTTTATTGTATATATTTGGAAACAGGAAAAAATTGCTGTCATGCTCTCTATGTAAAAGTGTCAGAGAAGTTGCTGGAAATAATAAGGAAAAAGCCTTTTTGTTTCTTGAGTGGGTTTTTTCCTACGGCAACACTAGAACATATTGGATGGCACTTGGACATATAAAAGTAGCTTATGGCTTATGTAATAAGATAATCTACTAAAACAGAGACAGCGCAAGGGAGAGAGTGAAAGTCCTTTTCATTCAAATTTGAAAGTTACTTCTTTCTTTTTACAATATGACACACCAATATGAATATTAATCACAGCCTTCTTTTCTTCCCAGGCAGTTTTCTGCCTTAATGAAGCAGGTTCATCATGACTTGCTATGACAATACCTCATTTTTACCCACTGTTCCACAGCTTTTTTGACTCCTTTGATTAAAAGGATCATGCTGCAGTGTCTCACGTGATAACTATATTAGTTGGGGTAAGTAACTGATCTATTACCACAGGATAATATAGTTTGAAGGCATTTTAATAGGGGCTGGCAGATTTCAATATTATTTGAGGGTCATAGAGTGTCTGACATTTCAATTTGTTATCAGGCCACTCATATCACTAGGGCAATCATTAAACATAGACTCTAATAGGGTTTCTGCTATGCAGGGTCATTCATTATTGACAAGGAGGAGAGAAATAAATACCTTCCCAGGGGCAGCCTCAGCATGTAATACAGTAAAAATCACAGAGTCTGGAACCATATTTTCTAGATTTGATGGCAAATCAAGCATTACATTTTCAAATTAAACCAAATGAAAGACTACAGATAAAAACATGACTACTTAAATTCTATCTTTACATACTGTCAGAACACTCATTGTAATCACAAATATATATAATTATAATTACATCACAAGTTGACTTATTTTACCACTATGATGGGAGCTAATAACCCACTTGTGTCATCTTTGCCTTTATGAGGTCTGTACGCCTGGGACAGACTTTGCATATTACAATTAATCATCATATATCATCTAGCTCCAATAGCTATTTAACAGATAAGCCATCTTCACCTTTCAACTAGGTAGACCTGTGATTTAGCCTGGAAACAAAGGGATTAAATTCTTCATAAAGGTTTATTAATGATTTTGCCCTTAGATTAATGTCCAGTTTATTTGGGATATGCTTTAAATTTCCTTTTTTATTTTCAGATTTTCCTTGAATAACCTTAAGCCTGTATATATTTCACATATCTTTTAAAAATTGCTTGTGTTGTGCTTTAAAACCAAATTGAGATATCAAAAAAGAAAAAAATTAATTTGGAAGAAGGCAAAGTGTATTGTTAAAACCATAACTAAAAGGATTTTGACAGATCTATTTACTTCTGGAAATTTAGTTTAGGGAAAATAAATTTTTATGGAACTTTTTTCTCAGTTTCTTGGGAATAAAAATAAATTACACAGAAAATACTGACATTAGAATGTACTTCAGCATTTGCTTAAGAAACAGCAAGTATTGCGTTAATGGGTGCAAACCAGAAAGGACCTAATCCTGCAACTACATATCGTCTCAAGTAGTCCCATAGGACTGATCCAGATCCAGTTTCAGAACAAAAGACCTTCTACCCTGATTTCTGTATCAGATGGCTTGGGCCCAAAAAATCAGATCAAAAGAGAATCGATCCCAAGAAAAAATTACTTATTTTAATTTACTGTTATAGCTGATAAACTGCAGCATATATGGTAATGGTGAATTAACTTACAAATTTCTTCCAGGTTTAATAATATAAGGTATTATTAATAACTCAGGTAAAACAACATGTCTCCCAAAATTCAATAAGGTGACCCTGTCTTTTTAATTCATGAGAAGAGCTTTAACTGGATCAAAAGAGCAACCAGCAGACAAATAATGTGACAATATAATTTAATTCAGTTAGTGTAGCGAGAAGGAATCTTTACTTACAGTTATTTATTCAACTTTACTTCATTTCTGGGTACCAACTTAGTCAACTCCAACACAACAGCTCTCCATCTCATCTTCGGGAGTCCCCCACAAATAATCATTCAAATCTTAATGGTGTAGTAACCTGGCTCAGTAGAGCAAGCTGTTCTCATTAGGTTTCTGAGCTTTCTGATCGGGAATACTAACCTTTAGTAAGTCAAGCAAGAGATGCTGAACTAAAGAACAGTTCTCCCTTGAAACTGTCACAGGATATTTCAGTAGAAGCAGCAAGGGATGACTGTAGGCAAGATGGCTTGGACACATCTAGAAGGTCTCCATGTGGTAACTAAAGGTTAATAAAGTATGAACGAGTAAGAGAAACTCCTTGGACTGAATGGAGTAGATCTTCAGGAAGAAACTCAGTTATACAGCGAGAAGCTGAAAGACTAATCATCAGCAACTGAGATTGGCCAACTTGAAAGGTGAGAATTCTAACAATATTCAGATATGTGGAGGTATGTACTTAAAATGAAATAATACAGGTAAATACACTCCTGTCTTCCACAGCCAACCTATCACAAGTGCAGCTAGTATTGAGATCACATTTCTGTATAGCATTCTGCATGCTGTCAGAGACTCTTGCAATACTAGAAAATGAAATTTTATGGTATTATCATGATGTAAATTAAGTATTTGGTAACATGACTCATATATTAATTTAGTCACTGTTTTCTTCAAAATAATTAACCATATGTCTAAAGACTAGGCAACAATGGTTATATTGTTGCCTGGGGGGGGGGGGAAATTGTCTCGTAGTATGATTATCATTGACAGGTTAGGATTATCAGACCTGGACATCACAAAAATTTATTTTACAGGAAATTTTTCTTCATGAGAAATACACTGAAGATAGAGGCAGAAATTTCCATCATTATAGAATCATATAATCATAAAATAGTTGAGATTGGAAGGGATGTCTGGGGATCATCTAGTCTATCTCCAAAGATGCAGACTCCATAACATCTCTGGTCAACCAGTTCCAGTGTTAGACCACACTCACCATAAAAAAAAAAGCTCCTTTTTATGTTGAAATGTAATTTCTTTCATTTCAGTTTGTGCCCATTGCCCCTTGTCCATTGACTGGAGACCACTAAGAAAAATCTGGCTCCATCTATTTACATGCTGCTATCAAGTAAATTATTCACTAAATAATATCTATGTCCTGCTCCTTCTCTTCTACAGGATGAACAGTCCCATATCTCTGAGCCTTTCCTCATAGAAGAGATTCTTCAGTCCCTTAATCACTTTCATGGTCATTTGCTTGACTCTCTCCAGTAAGTCCATGTCTCTCTTGTACTGCAAAGCCCAGAACAGGACCAGGCACTTTGGGTGTGGCCTCACCAATGCTGAGTAGAGGGGAAGGATCACCTCTCTTGATTTTTTTTGCCACATTCCTTCTAATGCAGCCAAGGATACCTTTATCCTTCCTTGCTGCAAGAGTATATTGCTGGCTTGTGCTCAATTTTGTGGCCACCAGACCCCCTACATGCTTTTCAGCCAAGCTACTTTCCAGTCAATCTGTCCCCAGTTTATACTGGTAACTGGGGTTAGTCGTCCCCAGATGTAGGACTTTGCATTTCTGTTTTCTGAACTTCAGGAGATTCCTGTTGGCCCATTTGTCCATCCTGTCCTTGTACCTCTGAACGACATCACAACCATCTGGTCTATCAAACACTTCTCTCAGCTTTGTATCTTCTGCTAACGTGCTGAAGGTGCACTCTGCCCCATCATCCAGGTCACTGATGAAGGTGTTAAACATAAATAACTGCCTTAGGTTTTCACATATAGTGACTGGCCTCCAACTGGACACATGCAGATCATCACAACTCTTTGAGCATGACAGCTCAGCCAGTTTTCAACCCACCTCACTGTCCACTTATTCTGTCTACAATTCTTCAGTTTGTCTGTGGGGATGTTATAGCAGAGAGTGATGAAAACTTCACCAAAGTCAAGATAAACAACATTCACTGTGCTCTCCTCATCCACCAAGCCAGCCAGATCATCACAGAAAGCTATCAGATTGGTCAGGCAAGATTTCCTCTTTCATGTTGATTATTCCAAATCACTTTCTTGTCCTTCATACATTTGGAAATGGTTTCCAGGATTATTTGCTCCATTACTGTAGTACGAGAAACTGTAAAAGAGAAAACATACACACTCACTTGAAAATTACTTAGAAAATGGGACAATGTTGTGTTTACAAAGACAGAGAAATAAAAGAAAGGTATTATTAATAGTTTTCTTGTCCTTGTCTTTTTAATGGTTGCAAGTCTCATGAACAGGTTCAAGAGGGAAGCCTGAAAAGTGTTTTGGAACCTCTCTGACAGGACTCAGCCTGAAGGGAGCTATTGCAGACACAGGAGGTTTGAAAGTCTGATCATGTCTCTTTTCAGTCAGAAGTGGTAGCATAGTCAAGTCAGTTACTGTATCTCAGTGTGACACATAAAGGATAAATGAGACAAGGATCAGGAACTGGAGTGAGTTTACTTTCAAAATCACAATGAGCTCTCCATTGATTTTTCTGGAAGCAGGATCAGGCCCATGATGTTTAATCTTTTGCTTCTTTAAGGTAATGCTGTATGAAATGTGTGTCTGTTGACTGTTTTTGAAGTCATTAGACCATCTCCCATTTGCTATTTGGTTAGTCAATAATATAGAACATTCTCTGTGGAAGTGTGAATGCAACTTCTATCAACATGTACAGTCTAATGGTAGCACCCCACACTACTTAGACAGAATATATATCTCTCCATGAAATATTAATTCAAAGACACCATGGAAGAGGTAGCTGTCAGATCTCAGCAATAAAAATGAGTACAGCCCTTGCATTTTAGAAAGAGAAAAGAATTCTGCAGAAATATTAATATAAATCTATGTGCCTAATTTAATTTACACAAATCAGAAGGAGAAAGAACAAGTGGTTAACATCTTGGCATTAGCTGTCATCTGCAGTGCAATTATTGTTACAAAACATAAAAAGAATCAGAGACTGTGAGGATTTTTACATTAGCGGCTACTAATTTAACATTAAAAGCAACTTCAGAGCTGTTAGTTTCAGTAGCAAATGCACCATCTCTTCATGCTTTTTGGAGTTAGATTTATTTTGCTTAGCTATTTCAGAAAGAGAAATTAGACACTTTTATTCATATGGTTATATAGGATTTCCATAGTAGCATCTGTTCTAAATCTCTAGAATCCCACTGCAGTATCGAAACTGTTAGTTTCATGCCCCATCCTACATTTCTGGAACCTAATTCATCGTAGTCCTCTTCTCTTGGCCTTACCTTACCTACACCTTTGCCTGTATTCTATCACGGAAGCTCTTTCAATAGCAGGGATGATGCTACTTACACATTTCTGCACCCCATCACTAGGGAAAGGAAGGGCCTAAAAGTAGATTGTGTCTAATTCCCTGAGGTTATTTCCTCCAGCCAAGGGAACTCTTTTCCCTTTCCAAGAATGTGGAGAAGAGATACCACCCAGATATGATACATGTGATCTAAGGGTCTAAGAAAAATGGATGAGAAAAATCAGTGTTGGGACAAGTGGTGATCCCAGGAGGGGTGATCTGAATATCCTGACAGCATCTCCCACCATGAGATGAGCTGTCTCACAGTAGCGTGCTTGTAAAGGGATAGAAATACCCCACGGCAGTCCAAAATGGCTTAACAGAGTCAGGATATTTCAAGGCTTCATGGTCCTTCTTGATGTCTGCCTGTTTCTGAAATTCTGCCAGAATCATTTGCTTATGTTTTATTCATTTAAGTATAAACATCTATAGGAATACTCTAATCCCCTTAAAATAAACAAGAAAATATTTGTTGTATGTATCTTCACAACGCTGCGTATTCCACATGATGACAAGGCAAAACAGTCTGTTAAGAGAAATAACATAGTCATAGCAGTTCAACAGTTAATCTTTTCTGATGTAAACAGGCAATCATCAAAGACATTCTCAGCTTAAATCCCAGCAGACATGCCAGCTATAGTGATGGCCCAAGCTGATAGGGATATTCAGCCTGGGACAGGTATTTAGATCTGTGCAGGTATGGTCTAAGAGGTCTGCACAGGCTCAGTGCCTGAATTCAGCAGGGTGTGGGCACTTAACCAATGCAAGTCAGTTTTCTCTACTTCACTGCCAAAATGAATCAAACTGAATTGAATTAGGGCTGTTTAAATGCTGAATAAGAATGTCTATAATGGGGATCAATGCAGTTTAACAAACCCATTTTAACCAATACTATTAGTTCATTCAAATGTACTTTTCTAGCTCTTTCCACACAGCAGAGCTCTCAGGAAACACTACATCGTGAGAATACAATTTAAAGTCGATACCGTCAGTGCAAGGTTATGGAGGGTGGTTAAGTACAATATTCTTCCAGATGAGTGGTGCACATTAAGGCCTGTTGCCCCAGTGTTACACTTCTATAGCACATATTTCATCAGCTCTCCAAAGCAGTCTTTTTGTATTTAAGAGGAATAAATTGGTGCAGGAGATTACTGTGCACTAAAAAGCTGCCATCACACTCGTTGCAGTGTCACAACTAGCTGCATTTTCTGGACCTAGGATGAAAAAGAGTAACATCTACTCTTCAGGGTTTTTTTAATTCCCTCCCTTCCCCTCCCTACCCACCCAAAGGCAGTTTCTGGTCATGCAAAGTCCATCACATCTGAGAGAATGTGCAACTTGTTGCTGTAGCAGAGCAGTAGCAGTTGATGAGGACATGAACCTGGCTCATGAACCATGCCTCTCATCCATTTTCAAAGCTTTACCTTGTGTTTGAGTTGCTAGTTTTTGGCTAAAAATGTGAAAAGGGAGAATACAGAAGTGTGGGAGAACTTGGAAAGATCAAGTAATGAGCTGTAACACAAAAAAAAGCCTCAAACCATCCAATCAACCACCACTTCTTTGCTGCATACAGAAGTCAGTAGACATTCACAAGTGGGAGAGTCTTTTTGCAGATGATACCCAAATAGCATGGAGTCAGTTTAGTTTTGTCTCCCTGAACAGCACTGACACTACTTGATTCTCCTCATTATCTCAGAAGTTAAATATCTCAAGGAAATATTAAATCAAGACTCTTACAGCAAGTTTCTGTGAAGGTCAAGTGGGATATTTGAATTCTGTTGGACATGCATGGAAAGAAAGATATTAAGTGGCATGGAGAAATGGATCTGACAACAGAAAAGACCTTTCAATGAATTAAAACTATTCTGTATGCTCTAATAAAAGGATAGCTCCCTTTCTACACAGCATTCACCTGTGTATCCCATCCTCTGGGAGCTCTCACACGCCCATCTATTTACCAGTCTTCTGCTGGTCAAAGCCAATGTGTTTCTTCACTCATTTAATCATCAACCACCATCCCATAACTAACTCTTTACTTATGAGCATGCTAACTAGGGCTGATCAGAGCCATGAGTAGGAAATGTAATTTTGTTATCAAATTGCCCTATTCATTATCCTTCTCAGCATTTACATTATGCACAACATTAGGATGCTGCATATAGTGTGATCATTTACTATGTGGCTGTGACTGCCAAATACAATGAATATAATACAGTCTTCTGAGAGAATTATTCTACATACAGGGAAAACACAGCTTGTTTTAATGGAGTTCAAAAGTGATCAAGTGTAGTGCAATGTTTGCATAATACACAGACTTTTGTTATCAGTCTTCTTTTATATATAGAATAAAGTTGGTTAATATTTACACAAGTCAAACAATTCATGATGTATCACTTCTCAGACCAGTGTGGGTCAGAATGCAATATTGTACCAAAGTGCTTTGTTGTTAATAGATCCAGGGATAGGCAAAAGGAAGAGGAGGGTGTTTTTACTCTCCTATTCAGATAATTTTAGATATAAAAGTATTATCAGGCTCTAGGGACTGAAGAAACACAAAACTGTTGTAGTTTTTACCCCAAAAAGCCATCTGCTTTGATCCAGTCCAGGCAGATGAGTGAAGAAAGTGTTTGAAGCGGGAAACAAGATTTCAGAGAAGCTCCAGCTTTCCAGAAGGTTCCTTCTACTGTTCCTTCTGTTCTTTTCCTTTCTCTTCTTTATCTCTTCCTCCATCCTTGCATGGATTGGTGTCAGGCTTTAGAAACTTTAAAACCCAAGACTGATTGATGCAATATATTTTTGAAAGAAAAAATGTGGTTTTTCTGTGAAGAACTGTTGTTTCCATACTCATGTGTTGAGTATGGAAAATGGGACAAGGACATGAGACCACAGAGATAAAATTGAGGTCAAAAAGAGGTGTCTGCAATATTTTCCCTAACAGATACATCTTTTTCTGCGGTGCTCACCCGCATAACTGAAAATATACAGAAGAATGAATTATTTTAATGGGGAAAAAAATGCACAATTAAGTTGCTTTTTATGTGATTTGCCTTCTAAGAAATAGATATGGAATTACCAATGTCATATAAATGGTATGAGACTTAGGAAAAATGTAGTTTTCACAGCCTAGTCAGAAGTACTCAAACCTGTACATCATGTACACCTGAATTATTCATCCATTACCTGGCCTTTCATCAGAGGGCTTTTATGCTTTGGAAGCAGTTCCTGTACAGATTGCCCGTACAGCTCCTGTACATGTAGGAGAGGTTACACACAGTGCCCACAGTTCAAAAACAAACAGAGGCTGCTTTGACACAGACACTGCTCTTTTACAGTGCAGCTCCTGCTTCTTGGATAAAAAAAGTTGTGTAGTAATTTTTAAAATGTGCATGTTTTAATTACAAGTACTCTGCTTTTTCTGGAAAAGACTGAATGTACTCTCAGGGACTAAGACACTAATCTTTGTCTCAAATAAATTTTTCAATTCCTTTGGCTACCTATGGACCTATGGATTACTGCAAAGCATGTATTTTTGTATTGCTTATGTAATTACTGCATTGGTGATATTACCATTTTGAAGCACTTTGGTTTATTGTGGATATGAAATGTGCTTTGTGGTAAACATAATTTGCAAATCATACCCTGTTTTCAGAAAGCCAAGTACAAAACAGGTCACAGTTTAGTCAATGCTAGTCAATATAAAATCATCGACACTGTACTGATACTTTTAGAAGAGTTTATGGCCACTATTGTAGTATATTTAATTAATGGAACACAAAAATAATAAAGGATAACATTTCCACATGGAAATATGGAGAAAAGACTAACCATGTGTCCTGGTTTGAGTGAGAACAGAACTAATTCTGTTCAGTAATTTTACTTTTCAGCTCAGTTCTTCTAATTAACTG
>WUAM01000323.1:11966563-11990597 GCA_024336885.1 Actenoides hombroni
TTTGGGGAGGGAGGGGGGTTAACAGAGAGCGTCTGTTATCGGTCTAAGGGGCTGCCCTGACCCTAAACCGTGACACCATGGGAAAGGGAAACTCTTGTTTTGGAGGAGATTTGTAGTGGAATATTCTATAAAAATGTGCTGAGGAAGGTTAGTAACCAAGGTCTTGTCTACGTGGAGTATGTTTTTTCCATATGGCTTAAGACAAGGACCTAATGTGATATTGTGTCAATAAAACAAATTCCTCACTCTCTGGGCATGTTGGCTGTCTTACTCTGCTTTAAGTTTCTTTTGACATGTCTGCTATTTGGGAAAGGGTTGAATCTCTTACCCTTATGCAATCATAAGAGAGGTTGAATTAAGAAAGCTTTGTTTGTATAATTTTGAAATTAAAACTGATGTCACAGACCTTTTCCAGATCTGGCTGAGGATCTCCTCACTGCCCACCAGAAAGACACCACTGCCTCTCCATGTACCTACTTCTGGTATCAGCACAGAATGTTTCTCTAGCTGCTTAAGAACAGCCGGGATTCTTAATCTCAAACCATCAGCAAACCACATTAATCCTGCTGTCTTTGAAGTGGATGAGGAAGTCTCACCTGAGCCATGTGAACTGTGGGAACACCAAAATGAGTGGTTATAAGAAGGGAGGGATATTGCTGTCTCTGACTGGCATAACAGTTTGCAAAGGGAGCACCAGTTATCCCAAGATTGAAAAGGATGAGTATGGAAATAAAGTTATCTCAGTGTGAATTCTTTCAATACTAAGTTTCCCTACAGAGACTCCTCATTTACGAATTTGAAGTACTGATATAGCACATCATCATATGCTGACTGGTTTTGAACATACTGGGATAAACAGTAATGCTCTCACGTACAGTGGAAGCTCTTGGAACATGTGCTACATGTAACTGTATACTTGTTTCAGAAAAAAGCTAGATTTAAAATGCTGCTGATGCTCCATCTCTGACTCTAACATTTAGTTGGAACTGCATAGGATTGGCGAGGAGATGGAGAATTAAGTGATTTATATTTTTTCCCTGTGTATTTCTGGCTGCAACGCCTCTGTTACACTGTAGCTTTCCAGAACCATAATTGAATTCACAAAAAGCCTGGAACAATACTGGATAATTAAATTTGAAGAGCACTGTGCTCTGGACCCTCCCTGACACACATGAAGTTGGGAGAGAGAGTGACTGCAGCTACAGAATTGGTGTATCTTCCAAAGTTTAATCTCAAGCATATTCAGATTTAGAGGAGGAATACATAATGGATAACTTTAAGGCATGGTGAACTGAACACCTCTGCTGCTCTCTAGTTCCACACCCTGGAAATGCTTTTAAATTCTGACTGATCCTCCAGAGGGTGTGGAGAGGATCTCCTGCAGCGGGGAACGCATGCTATCTGCGGTTGCTGCTGCCAGCTAGCACCCACTCTGTGGCTGGTGGCACAGTGAAGACAAAGGCTGCCTTGCCAGAGGCAAAAAACCTGTCTCAGAGGCAGACATTGTATCACATACATTTCTGTTTCTGTGTGGTGGTGTTGACGCACATAGAAAAAACATCTGCAGTGACAGTATCCTGGATTTGTTAACCCTTCCGGTAATAACAGATGACTATTTGCTTCTCCAAATTGAGTTTGGAGTAGTGTTGTATTTCTCTCCTAAAAGCAAACTTGTGTTTGCAATGGGGTGGATTATCCGGCCTGCTAGTCACACAGCTGACCCTGCGAAAACCCACCCATCCCATTGCTCATCCTCTGTGTATGTTCAATAAATCTGTGCCTGCCTTTGGCTAATACATCAGCCTGAGGTGCTCACTACTTCAACAGCAAGGAGGTTTAACCAAATAGTTACTACACTGAACACATGTCACTCCAAGGGCAAAGATAAACTGAAGTTCCTAATCCTCACATCCCTACAGTTTTGCTCCCCAGTGTTAATGAATACAGTTCTTGAAAATCACTCCATATTTATCACTCTTTAACATGAAAGAAATTTTCAAAATTTACTTTACTGAGTGTTCTATGGATTTCAGGGCTGTAACCATGTAGCCGTAATTATCCAAGTTTCACCCATGCTGTTCTTGGTATGAACTCACCTGTCTATGATTCTTTTAGACCTCCACATCTGTCCTCCATTGAAAGCAAGAATATTTCTGCAAAGCAGTTTGTCAGCTTCTATTATCTGAAATAATAAATATCTGTGATGTTTGGCCTCAGAAACATGGATCTAAACAAATGGTCAATTCTCAGTAAAACTGTAAGACAACATCAGTCCTTGCATAGTGACAGAGTAGTAACTCAGCTAGCCCATCAACACCTGAGAGAAAGCACAAACAAAATGGGCACCCCCTGCTAAAATAAGCCTCCTTTGCACAGGCATCCAAACCTAAGCTGGATGTATCACCAGGCAATACGTTGTAATTATAGACAGACAGATTACCTATTATCAGAAATCTTTTTATCACATATTATTCTGACTCGATAGCAAAATCAGCAAGGGGTCACCCAACTCACCCCACTGCTTTGACTTGTCAGCCAGAAAAGTGGAATTAAATAGAAAGTCACTTTAATGAATTTGTGGCAGTATCAGTGGGATAAGTAGGATAAGAAGGTAGGAGTGGTGCAGGGGATCATAACTAGGGGAGGCAGGGATGGGAGAGGAAGGCAAAGCAATTAATCTGTGTGTCATGAAAGGAAACGAGTCTAATTAGTTCCATACTGGTGCCACACTCAGAAGAGAACTGAGCCCTGGGTTAGGGAAGCTGTAGTGAGTACAGGGACCGCCACCAGGTACTGGGAGAGGTGAATAGAGAATGTTCTGCCTCACAGGCAGTCAAAAGCAGATCCTGCCTTTATCATTTGTTCTCCACATCAGCCGGCAAGTCTCTTTTTGTTATTTGGTTTACAAGCAGGGCTAATATCATAAAGATACAGATAGAGATTATGTAGATATAGACATAGATATCAATATTGATATAGGTATATGTATAGGAATAGAAAAAAGTACAATAGGTATAGATAGACACAGATACAGACACAGCCCTTCCCTGTCCCTCGACACAGCACCCTGACACACCATCAGCAGTAACAACTAGATTAACAACTCGCTGTGTAATCTTCTGGGAGCAATCAGGAAAAAATAAAGCAAAAAGTGGTTAAGCACCACAGGTAAGTTGGGGTAGGGCTGGTTTGGGTTTTGGATGAATAGACAACAGCAGATCAGAGAGCCAGGGTAAGAATGAAGCTGCTAGTCTCTCTTTTTGTGTTGTTTTTTTTTTTTTTCAAGTTTTCACCTTCCCTTTTCTCTTTTACTTTGTGATGATGTGATTTCACATTCTGAAGTGAAATGTCCGACTGCAGAGGTGCCTTGGGAGAAGCTGCACAGACTTCTTTTCTGAAATGACAAAGAACCAATGAAGATCTTGTGAACAAATGCCACCCCTGCTTTTTTTAGTGTGTAAATACACAAGTTTGACTGCAGATCTTTCTGCTATCGACCTTTTAATCTTTCTCCAATGCCTTTATCTCTTTTCTCTCCTGTACCTGCTACCTCTTGGAAAAGATTTATTGGCAGCTGAAACTTTCATTATAAATATATTTGAAAAAGGAAATGATTGTTGGTATCAAAGGTTAGGAGTTCTTTAAATATTACATGAATTCACATCTGGTTAGAAATAGATAAAGAGATAGCAGGACTCTTTAACGTTAGATGCAAGTAGCACCTTAACCCATTCTAAATTGCTTTCTTTTACCATTCTCACTCTGATTGTTCTCCAAACACATACACACAGAACATGGAACAGATTGCAAAGTCTGCTTCTGGGGAGAAAACAGTCTAGATAGAGACCCCCTGGCCTTGAGCGGGATTTAGGGACTTAGGCTGAGGGCCACACAAGTACCTCAGCCCATTGCATCTAGTGACAGAAGCATCATGAGGGCTCTCCAGAGTCCAACATGTGGCATCTCTTCAGGCCCGCCTGATCACAGTTGTCCCCAAGGTCTGACTTTGCCACCGTCTTGCTGCTCAGGACAGCTTGCCAGCATCATTCTCCCGCCTCCCTCGGTGCAGACAGACTGCTCGGGGCTAGTGCAACTAATTCAGAATCAGTTTTAACTGCTGCCCTTCAAACAGTGAGGTTTAGCAGTTTTTCTCTTAAGTGGAAATAAATGTAAAGTTTCCAGATCCTTGTCTGTATGCAATCTCATGTTAGGGAACCTTTTCACATATTGATTGTGGAAAACTGTTTGATTTTAACTGAAGACACGATATTAGCTGATGTGTAATCTCCTAAATAATGATGGAGCAGCAAGTTCCCAATTGCCTCTTGGTAATTTCACCTAAAACTGAGGAAAACACATAGGTAAGACACCTCAAAGAGGGGATGAGGTTTGAAAACAAATAACCAGGCCCCTTCCCCAAGCATACGGGACCTGCTTTTCTCGTGTTTGTAAAATGTTTCAAGTCCTGAACACTGATGGACACTCAGTAGCTATGAAGAGACCAGTTCAAGCCCTCATCCTGCAAAACCACAAACAAAGGCTCTGAGCTCATTACATACAATCAAGTTCCTATGGCTTAGCCAGATGCTACATGTCCGCTGAGCAATGATATACAACTGGATGCACACTCTTAGGCCACTGTAGTTGCAAAGTAAAATGGATGAACTTAAAATCACCACAAAACAAAATGGGAAAGTCAAACTTCATCATTTCAAAATTTTCCCACAAAAAAAAAAAAATGCTAGAAATGAATGGGTTGTCACAGACTGTTTCAGTGGAAATGAAATTGGTCTCTGAGAGAAGACTGTTCATCAACATGTTTTTGGCCAGGTCTGTCAAAACAGGCTCTGACAGAAAATGTTCTGCGTTTTTTTTCACCCAAAGGCAAATGCAAGAGATAAATCTATGGAGCTTTGACACTGGTGTCTGCCGGATAACATCTAATGATTTGTTTGCTCCATCTGGCAAGAACTTAAAAGGCTTATTGTGTGATCGCAAATAATATCTAGTGGTATTTGTAAGTTGTCATTTAAAATTAGGCTATTACAGCAGAACCTACTGCCGTATGACCAAATACAAATTAAAATACCAGATACAGAATAAGCAGCCTGAAAAAAATAATGAGGTGGCAAGAAAATTACAACTTTGAAAAGCACAGAACAGGAAGAAAGCTCTGAATACCTAGTCAGTTACTTAATTATAGCTTCAAAATTTCCTAAACTTGAAAAAAATAGCATCTGTGCTTATTTTTTACCTTTACCTTTCAAAGAGTAAGAACTTGTCATTTTAGAAGAAGAAAACATTTTTCAATACAATATAACTTTTATTTTTCAATATTGGTAATAATAACAATATGTTTATTTTTCTAAAGAACACAAACCAATGAAATTTCTGTGCTGAACAAAAAAAGCACTATATCCAGGGAAGTCTCAGAGGGCAACTTGGTTTTGTAATCAAATACCAAAATGATTTTGAAAAATCTAATAATCTACCATCTCCCAGCAATAAATAATACATCCAGCAAACACAAACTTAGAAGGGAAAAAAGTCTTCAATCACAGTAATAGTTCTCCTGCTGTCCAGTATATCAAATTACCTTTTCCTTTTCAAAACAATATATTTTCCCAATCCCATTTATTCCTATAGCCTCTGGGCTAGGTTCTGATCTCAGATACACTGTTCAAATCCAGAGTAACTAAACTGAAATCATTCCTTTCAAGTGGGACATTTTCTCTGGGTTAAATAGGAATTATTGACCAATGAAGCTGCACAAATACATCACACAGAGGTAATTTTTGTGTTTCAAAGCATGAACTCTCTATAGTGAACGCATCACATAACATTGACTTAACTGAGAATTTGCCTAGGCAGACCAATTGCAATACTGTTTTAATGCTACCTTTCTTTGTGTAGCATACTCTTCTTTTTTTCCTTTACTTTGTTTTCAATGCTATTTAAATGCAGACAAGTGAGAGTGAAAGGAAAATCCCTGTGAAAATATAAACTATGTGCAATTAATCCTGTTGTTCCCAGACAGGTAAATCTGTGAATCATGCAATAGCCTTCAAAACCCCACCTGGTCTGAATGATTACTGTAAGTCCACCACTACCGTTTCTACCACGAACCACACTGTCCTGGCATGGTAATATACCTCCAGATGACTTAGGAGGTGTTGGTGGTCTCCTCCCGCCTACAGTGCTAGGTGCTGTGCTAAGTTATTGGTTCATACTTCTCCTGCTCTCACAGTATTAAGAAGCGGGTTGTAGAAATTTCACAGCCTCTCTAGGTGATATGTTCAGCATGCAGTGATCTTCTGATGTTTTTCCTAATGTCCAGACTGAACTTCATGAGCAGTGATTTGTGGCCACTGTCCTGTATTATATCATTAGCTATTTCATGAGGAAAGTTTGCATTCATCAATTTCAAAACTGGCTTTAAGTAGTTGCAGGCAGCTGTTAGGTTGCCCCAAGGCCTTTTCTCACCAGACTTAATCAGTCCAGCAAAACCTCCCCAGGAAAAAGCTAAGAAAGCACAGTGAGATGGCAGTAGCTGAAAAGATGGAGTAAGTGTCTCGCAGTGTTTGGAGATGGGAAGCTCTGAGGAGTGGAAAATATGCAATGTTTACTACAGCACGAGTACATGAAAATATTAAATCAACATGCTTCTGGCATAAAAAAAAAAAAAAAGCATAAGTGATGCTTAGTCTAACAATGCATCTCCAGATTGCCAGTCTTCTTTCCTTAGGCACCTTCAAACAACTTCTCTCCTTGCAACCTTTAGGCTTAAAAAATGAACCAAAGAGGGAGGAGGGAGTGTGGTGGGGTCAGGGTGGGGAGGGGAAGGGTGTTTGTTGAATGAATTGAAGGCAGCATCCAAACCTAGTTCTGATTACAGGAATCAAGCCTTTTCTGAAATATCTCAGAGGAATGGAAGTCTGGATAGATTTATGGGTTTGCATACTCCACCAGTTTTTATTTTGCAGTTGTATATATATGAGCAAAGATTAAAAGCCAAAACAAATGTCTAAATCATCGTATATTGATAGTACAGGGGGATAAATACAGCACAGACCTCAAGATTCTAAGTAATGTTGATTGTAAAAGATAATTTCATATTTGCATTCACCTCACTGAGAGTCCGAGAAAAAATGCCTTAAGAATTATGAGAATAATTTCATCTGTACTATTACCTCCTCTCAATTCTTAAAGTGTTAATTTTCTATTTTGATGTGGATCACATTAAAAAGAGAATGCATTATAGGTTTAAAAGGGTTTTTATTCAATACAAGATACCAACAGAAGGTGGTCATATTGCATGTCAAAAATCAGAACTTTCTGAAATGGTAATACCACCCCCTTAAAAAACACTACCAGTAGTAAAAATACTGCCTTCCGTTATCAGAGTTCCTCCCATCTGACATGTCCCCAGCTGGTACATGTACAGGAATCATTTCACTGTTATTCAAATGCAGCTCTTATTACTTTATTTTCATATTTGCAAAATACTGCCATGGAATCTTATAACGAGAATGTTGAGAAATAATTTAGGAAACTGTGATCATGAAAGGTAATGTTAAGACAGGCCACTTGTAAAGCCAAGAAGAAACTTACATCAGCAGATTTATAAAAAGTCATCTTTTAGTGACCACAAATGGTGGGGATCATATTTTACATCTCCTCCAATTGACATAGATTGGATTCATGTATATACAGAATATCTGATGTCTGAGGCATCCCTTGTGTGAATCGTAGACATAAATCAAATCAGTCAATAACATTCTTCTATCCAGAGAATTAACCCTATAAAATCTTACTTTTTAATCTACTCCTTGCTGACAAAAAAAGATTTAGTGTGCCCATGTGCATTTTAAGCAACTTGACTGGTCAACCAACACATGCACCAACATGTGCAGGGAGTATGAGCCCAAGTTTGGCTGGATTTTATTCAGTTTCATCATATAACAAAAGCACAAAAAAACCATGATTCTGCAGCTAATCAGTATCTAGAGGGGACATTAACAATTATATTTGCGACTGCAGTAGGATCTCAACAAATATTCCTGAACTTTTCCCCGATCCCAGAGGAAATGCCAAGCATTGATAACATCCAATTTATGACTTTAGCAATTACCATCAGTGTTTGTTTCCTGCGATCTGGCAGGAATAATACAAATAACAGTTGTATCTGACTAATCTCCACATGACTGTGCTGAAGCAGTTCCGACCTGATCACATGCCTGTCCATGCATAACTGAAATATTCAAACCAAAGGCATTTCTTGTAGACTATGATGCCTATGTAATAAGACCTGGCAGAATCTTTAGACCTTTGCATGTTCTCTCCATACAACTGAAGTTTAAAGAAAGATTTTCAAAGCTCCTGGAGTTTGTTTCTTCCCTCAGAATGTGCCCAGTAGAGCTATCTGTTAAGTACATTCCCTTGTTTCCTATAATAACACTGATGTACATTTGTAACATCAGTGGAGTTATATTAGCAAATGCCTGATGTGAGAGGATTGAAAAGCATGTACTAAGGAGATTTGGATTTGGTTCTGCTAATCCTGCTTGAGACTGGGGAGCTTGAGTATGTGGTGTGATCCGTTTTTAAGAATTAGCAGTATTTTCTATATTTGATGCATTTTTGACCTCTCTTGACATGTACAGGCTCTTGTATTAACACAAGTGGACATCAGCAGATGTAAATTTGTTATTTGGATTCCTTATTACTTAAAAGTGATCTCAGTCGAAGAAAAAGACACTTCACTTGTTTGATCAAGAGTTTTATTCAAGTAGAAATGGTAAGCAGAAAGTTTCCTCCTTGAGTCTAATGCTCTTCTAGTGCTGTTTACAGAACATGAAAGACACACTCTACCTACCTTGCTCAGGATAATAAATCACTAAATTGGAAGCTTCAGCTACCTTAACAATTTCAATAACAACATTAATAGAATTAACAGCTTATCTGCCTCACCAGGAGATTGTTAAAAACAGAAGCTGCATCAACAAGAAAAAAAGTAAAATATATCAAAAGAGACCTATTTTTATGGCCAAATCTAGTTGTATTTCTTATGTTTGACAGTAAGACAGTAATTCTGCTTTCTCTTGTTCTCCCACAAAATTATACAACCCTTTTTTAAAAACAATGGAAGAAATTCTATCCATTGTTGTCTGCTTGTTCGGGTTGAATGCATAATTAAAGCTGGACAACAGCAGTCTCTGATCAAACACTAACAAGCAGAATCGAAAGAGTCCAGCAGCAACCTGGTTCTGATAAACATGAATTCTGAAGGTCTGATAAGCAGAGGGCCACTGTTATCCAGGAGAGGATTTACTAGCCTATGTTTTGTTTGTTTGCTGGCTTCAGGGCAGGATCATCTTCTGTGAAAAATATTGAGTTTTAATTGCTCTTCAGCATGTCCAGGTTCAATGGGTCTTGAAGCCAGTCAGATTTCTATCAGTTTCAGTGGGACTGAGATTGCAACTGCGGTGTGAGAAATAGCCTACATCTTTCCTCTTTCCAACCCTGCCTGTGTGCAGCATTCGAGTGAATTTGAAATCTGCTTCAAACTGATCTTTGCTTTGTTTTTTCACCTCTTGTCCTTAAAAAAATTGATGGTTTTGTACTTTACCTCTTCTATGCAAAAATGGGAAGCAATATGTAGTAACAAAAAAAAGTCTCCGAAGCTGTTAAGATTTGTGGGTAAAATGGGAATGGGTCCTACTCTCAGTCTGGCTGTGTGAAACCAAAGCAGGGTTTAGAAGCTCCTACAAAAATAACTCATGCTGTATGTTGAAGTGTGAGAAAGCTAGTGAGAAAGGTGACATTTTCTGCCAGGCTGTACAGAAGCAGCAGCTATTCTGGGAGCAATGCATTATCTCCCCCACCTGATGTGCATCTCCTGACAGCATACAGAGCAGTTGGATCAGCATAGCTAAGGATGTCATCAACATGCTGCCCCACCCTTAGACAATGACTTTTCTCTTAGGAAACAACATTATTGTTGTGTGAAGTACCTGCTTATTCCATGTGCATGTTCCTAGTATCCAGTGTGCTCCTACAGCCTTCACAACTGTCCTCAGCCTAAGACAAACATCACCTTCTGGGCCCTGGAACAGAGAGAAGAACAGTAACAGAGTTAGGCAACTCAAATAATAGCAAGGTTACTGTTGATGTTGGTGTTCATAAGAATATCTCACATAGCTGATATACTGAACTGGGTGTGGAAGAATTGAAGGCATGAGGCAGGGCAAATTGCCTTATACCTAAGACACACTCAATAGATGTTGATGGGTTGATGTGTACATCTAAACCAAATTGAGAAAGACTATGGTTTTGAGAGAACACCGTGGCCTTTCTAAGTATCTCAGAGAAGTACCCTGTAAGATTTCAAATGAGCAAAGCACAGATTCCAGGGATAGACACAGGGAGAGTCAATGCAGAGTTTGTTTTTTTCATGGGCATCTAAACTCCCTTTGAAGTCCCTAGAGAGCTAGGCAGGAGAGCCTGGGAGCCTGGAGGGTAATTCAGCCTGCCTCAAGGCAGACACCCAAGAGGTTTCAGAGGCTTACATAACAGCAACCCAACCCAACCGAGCCTCTCTAATTCCCTTCCTTGTACTGACCAGGACTCTCTCAGTTACCTGTATGTAATGTCTGGTAGTGTCTGAGATGCCCTGGGTTATCCCTGCTCTCCAGAGGAGTGGCTCCCCAGCTGGTACTGTGTCATAGAAGCAATGCTGTACAGGTGCCTGTGGTTCCCTGGGACATCTCAGTTAAGCAATTGAATTGACTCATTTTTTAGAAACTGAACTCCTGGGAAAAAGAATAACAGAAGCAATATTTTGTAAGAAATTTTATTCAGTGCTGGTCTCAGGTACATACCAGGAAAGGAGCTCATGCAGTTGACACTGTCTTTGGAGGGGCAGCAGTGGTAAGGGCACAAATCCAGCTCATTTACAAAAACTGACTTAATGCAATCCCTTGGGAATTCACCTCACAATTGGATGGAGAAAGCCTGAAAACCAGACAGTTGCCTGACCCAGGAGGCCTCAAGATCTTGACCTTAATGTTCCCTACCACAGGTGCTATCTGTCTTCCAGTCAAACATCTGAAAGAGAGGAAACAAAGATCTCTGAACATTAGCTCCACAGAACAGTTAGGAGAAGGCTGACATACCATAGGTTCCTTTGGAGGGATGTGGGATTGCCAAGGCAAAGGTTGAAGTTAATCCTCTTTTAAGTGATTATATTTAAATGTCTTTGTCTGGGGGTCCTGGCTCTCTGCAAGACTCATAAAATCCTGATTGATTACTCTTGCCATCTCCAATTACAAAATTTCCCCACAGTTTTAAATCAACCTGAGGTAACAAGGGCTTGGAAGTTTACTAGAAAACTAAAATAAAATTCATCTTTTACCTTGTTGCAGAGACATGTGAATAAATCTAATAGACCTAAACCAGCTCATAAACTATAGGATATACCTAATTCATTAAGTATCACTATTAACATTTGTAAAGGCAGGACGTAATGTACATGCATACCTAATTTCTGATGGTCAACATATGGTATGTAAATAATTACAATGCAAACCTAAATTATGCAGCAGACTCCCTTGTATGTTAGATTTATCCAGAAAAAAAAAATATTTTTTAAATAGTTTTCTGCTCCTCTCCAACTTTATAGTCATTAAACATTAATGGTTGGAAGAAAACCAAAACTTAGAATTGAAATATAAAACCAAAATACATTTCAAAGGTTTTACGTCTATGTTCTGAAATGTTTTCTCTTTTTTGTGATCATTAAAAATACTTCCTGGAGCTCATTTCACACAGCTCACAGTTCTGCAGACTCCATTCTGGTTTGTTAACATACAAATTCCCAGTCTGTGGAGTAAAATCTTATAATCTGCCTTAAAAGCTTCTCTTTAGCTTGAGGACTTGAGCAAGAAGGATTTGGCAATATTTTTATTTTGAAGTAAGCCTACTTGTGGGAAATTTGTTTCCAATATAACTATTTCTATTTCTGAATTGTCTACTATCCAATACAGATTTCTTAAATAGCATTTGTTATTCTCTGTTACTGTATATTTATAATGTGTAAAGACCTTTACAGGGTTTGCCATCCCATTGTAGTAGATGATGCGTGCCCTGGAGACCTTACAGTTGAGAAATATTTGCTTAGTTGCTTAGAGAAATAATTTTTTGCACATGGCTTGTTTGAAGCTATTCATTTCAGCTGTCCACTGCAAGGGTTGCTCTGTGTCCTGCATCACAAGTATTTCCTAACTAGTTGACAAACTTTTTAAGCAATAGAAAGGTGAATGGTGAACAGTAAATAGTACATTTCCTAGAGGAATCTGGGGGCAAATGACCACCTGTGCTAAAAGCAGTGCGACACTAAAGACTCATAAATATTCACATAAACATTTGACAGTTCTTCAAATGTTTGCAAGTTATTAACATGACTACTGATAATGATGACACTACACATTTGCTTGAAAAAAAAATAAAATGTTCAACTGAACATGCTTCCAGGTGCTTTCCGCTTACAAAACTCCTCCCTTTTGAATGATTTCTTCATATTTCTTCTTAAAATAGAGAAATATTGTCACACACACCACTGTCAAACAGTTTTCTGAAACCAGCAGCAGCATGCTTTGCTCAAGATAGTTTTCCAGTGATACCACACATTTCAAACAGAGTACAAAGCACGAGAAATATAGCAGGGCAGCATCTTTATAGAGATGGTCTGGAATGGAACTTCTCAGGAGGGCAATAATTCCAGGAATGTTATCGTAAACCTGCTGACATCCGTTGCTATTAAGGAAAAACATGCAGTAAAATTCCTGCCCCTTCTAGAGACATCTGTACAGAGATACACATTTTTTCTGAGCATGTCCAGAAAACAACAGTAGCCAATACAGACTCTTATGTATCCAAGCAATTAAACTCACTGCAATTATAAATAGGCCATTTAAGATAATGGTATCTTTCAAAGATGAATAAAAGCCACAGGTGGTAAATCGTGCACTGAAAAGATTTGCTAAATACACCAGAAGACCAAAGATTTGTAATTGCATACTTTGTTGATTGAACAATGGGGACATAAACATATCTTCTTCAAAAGAGCTCAACAACAAAAAAGGCAAAGAATTCTCTGGGATGCCAGTGTAACATAAACCCATCTCCAAATAGAGTGTTTCAGCTGAAGTCATAAACGGTACAAGTAAAAGAGGAAATATCTTATGAGTCTACAACAATGCATTACTAATTACAACAAAACAGAATTAGTTCAGTAAAAGAGAATTTTCTAAAGCGTTTCTAAAAAGAGAGGAAAAAACCTCAAAGGAAAAAATGTTAGCCCTTTTACTTCCAACTCAGAAGCAGAATGACTGCTTACTATTTATATGGCACCACAAATAAGCACGGCCTCTTTTCTGTGATATATAACCAATTTCCCACTTTAAAGAGTTCACTGTCTAAGGATCAGATTTGTCAAATGCTACCATCAGTCACAAAGTTTAGCATCCTGAGTACTCCCTTTCTGAAACTAACATTTAGCTCAGCTACTGTTCCTGTTCTGCTAGTGTTCATGAAAAAAAATAACATTCTCAGCATTCTCAGACTGATGCTGCAATTTTGCAATGGACACCACTCTGTGCTAGAAATTAAATAATCGATACTGTTCCCACATATAGAAGTTAGATTGTCCCATCAGACTGTTGAAACATAACAATCACATTATAGACTAGAATATTAATTGCTTATTTAACGAGCCTTTCAGTAACATTTATTGTTAAATGCACTAGAAGAGCCTTTTTGTCCCATTGCATATTACTGGAAGCTTCTTAGCACTTTCATTTTGTAACCTTAATGTCACCAGACTGACAAAACCTCTGAATGTATTTCTGAAACAAAACCATGATGAAAGTGCTGCTGGACAGGGAAAGCGTCTTTCCTGTGCTTTACACAAAAGGAAAATGGGATTTTCCAGTGCACTAACAACATGGAAGATCCTCACTTCAGCCCATTAGCTGCATCAGAAGATGCTGGAAGCTTGAGAAGTGAGGAGGATAAACGAACAGAGGAATGAGTAGAAATTCTTAAAGGTGAAAAAAATCAGAAGAAATGAAGGTTGCTGTCAGATATTACTTAAATTGTATAGATGAACATGACATTGGAATCTAATTTACTGCATGGAGGGGAAGAGTTGCATCTGCAAGCTTTGACTGACTGTATCACTCCCTCTCTTCCCAGGGCTCTTTGGAGTTTTTTCCAATGCTATTCAATCCTTCTTTATCTGCATCTAATATTCTATTCTTTTTTTTTCTTTTTTTTTTTTCCAAATGAAATTTCAAATAGTTTTGTCTTTGAGAAAACCCAGTAACTGACATCTTAAAGAAGGACTATTCATGGACATGAGGACATGAACCCCAGGGGAGCTGAAAAACAAGCCACCTGAACAAGGATTTGAATTCAGTTCACTTATAAAGAAATGCTGATATTATCTATTCTTGAAAAGACTTTTCTGTGCAGATCAGAAAGTGGAGGAAGTAGAAAGCCTTCTGACTGCTAAATGTTTCCCATTTATCGTGGTTCCTGTGATATCCTGGCAGAGATTGATTTATAAAGCCAGTGGTCCTTAGTAGTTGCTAGGAAACAGTGTTCTGCACTCCATCTGCACACAAGGGGATGTGCAGCCAGAAAGTGTGGTTTCTAATGGAGTAATTCTTCTGACTTCAACCCTGTACAGAGAAATTTCAGTGTGTGGCTTCCCCAGAACAACATAAGCAAGTTTTAGTCCTCTGTGCATATATTGTGGCTTAAACTAAGCTCAACAAAACTGAGCTCTTAAAAACTTTTTTTCCCCAGGTCCAATGACCACAATCCAAATGCAGAATTTACTCATTTTAGAAATTTAGGAAAGCCAAGCATAAGCTGAGAAGGATTTCCTGGGCCATATATCCAGTCCTTTGATATTTCTGTCCACTTATATAATCCCCTTCTTACATTTATCAAGCTCCATCTTTAAAAAAACCAAACAAACAGGATTTTGTCCACTACAAACTGCATTGGTAAATAGTAGCCCTCTTTTAATTTCTAACATAAATTTATTCCTGGGATTTTGTGTGTGTATCAACATTGTCTTCTCAGCTAAACCATTTTCTCCTCCTTGGTTTTATTACTTCAGTGCATTTATAGTCAGTAATCCTATCTCCTCTAAGTCTGTTTTTTGTTTTCCTAACCAAGCCCCACAAAAGCCCCATACTGTTGTTAGTAAGATCTCTTCCTGCTGTATTGAGATGCAGCACTCTGCTGCACTTCTTTGTTTGAATATTTCTTTCTTGAATCTAAGTGACCAAAAATATACATATTGATTCCAAGTAACATATTACCATGCATTGGTGCTGGAAATACACTCTGCTGGAAATACTTCTGCTACTTACTAGTATATGATTTTTTTATTTATTTTTTTTTTCACATCAATGGCTCAGAGACTTCCTGTGACTGACAAATACAAATATAACTTTTTTTTTTCCTTTTTTTCTTCCCATTTTCAATGGGTATCAACCATTCTTGTTATTGATTCTTATAAGCATAACCTTAGACTGTGTTCAAGTTCATGTAATCCCACTCTGTTATTGTGGGCATCAAGTTGACCAAATTCCTGATGAATTTGCCTTGTTGATATGGGTGGGTGCTTCCCAATTTTGTACCTTCAACAAATTTAATTAGCGCACATCCACTTCTTGATTACTAATAAAAGTTCCAAGGAACATCACTTGGAATCTCAATCTAGAGTGCTAGGTTGCCTTTCAGCATAATCCATCACTGTGTACCCTTTGGGCAGTTCCTTGTACCAATTCTCATCTCACAGAATACCTAAACATTATGAGAAATGTTTTACTGAAGAACAGATAGACTACAGCTACTGTGCTACTATGTTTCCCTTGGGTAAAAAAAAATGAGTTATTGAAGAAGTCTGAAACTTGGTACCCTTTAGTAAGTTGATAATGTATTTTAGGACACCTCCTCATGTCTTTCATTCTCCCTAAAATCTTGCACATCAGAATAGCTGGTCTATGGTTCCTAGGTTTGCCGTTTAGCACTTTTTGTAACTGACACTTGTTAGTGTCCATTCAGTTGTGTGTATCATTTTGATGAGTGCTAATCCAAAATTTGTGGGGTCATTTCCACTTTCCATTATCCTGGTTCCCATAAACAGTCCTGCTCTAGCATCTGTGTTGCACCTGCTTGTCTTCAGAGGCAGAGACAAAGTATTCATTGTTTGGAGGGCCATCCCTAACATAGCTTTAACGTATTTATTGTTTTTCTAGTTCTTTAGTCATTATGGCTAGAGAATATTTAGATCTTTCATTTGTTTTCTCAAGGTCTAAATTATCCCAAGTGCTCACGATTGATATTCTGATCTTTCATTTTCAATCCCCCAAGTCCTGGTTTCTTTTTCAGAGCAGTTCTGTTCTGATTCTTGAAGATTCTGTGGTAAATCTCAACAACCTATTTATTAGAATTATTTGTCCAGAGAGGTCTGGAGATCTCTCGTCTGAGAATAAAAATTTCAGACCTGCACTCTATCACAATTCAGTGCCTTTGCTCTTCAGACTGATTCCCCATGATATAGTCTGCCCTTTTACAGTTAAAAACCTTAACTACCAACTTGTCTTTGTAAATACTGCCATTTCATTTAAATTGAAATACTGTCATCACTTGATAGCCTATTATTTTTTCAACTACTTTATAATATCTTTGCTACTTGTCCATCACCAACTTAAAATACTATAATCTCCTAGCAGTTCCATGGCTCCTTGGAAAAGGAGGTTTTTCAGCTTCCACTCTGAGAAATTACTGAGTTCTACCATGGATGTAACGTCTGTTCTTCAGTCTATGACTGTGAAATTTAAAGTCTCTCATAATGATACAATCACCCGTTAGCTTATCTCTCTCAGGGTACTAAAGCAATCTCAAGTCCAATGTTCATTGTAAAGCCCAATCCCTTTCCCACTACAGTCTCTTTCAGAATCCTTTCCTATAACACATTTTGACACAAGCTGATCCTTGCTTATCCACACTATCAACATTTCTTTACTGCCATCTGTATTCTTAATATATAATGCTACCATATTATCTTGACAATTCCTTCTGCAATTCTTTCAACAGTGTGCACCCTGCAGTACTTGCACTCTGGTTGCAATTAGTATTCTATCATATTTCTGTTATCCCTCTAATATCCTGTTTCACATCATGTACCAATAAGTCTAATTCTTCCATCTTCAGGTGCAGGTTGCTTTGCTGCATCTGTTACTGCCTCCTCACTTCACCTGGTTTCCAAGCAAGGTTAAGTACAGTATTTACACTGATTTATTGTCTATCCAGTCACTGAAATCTGGGGACGCTTTTTCCCTCATGTTTACTGCTATGTGTTACTCCGCTATCTTTTGCATATCCTCACAGACTTGATCTTACCTGATTTGTATTAAAGGAATGTGATGGTAATATGGCTGTCTCCCCAGTTTCCCTTCATCTTCCTGCGCACTGTCTTCTGCAATTTAAAGCTCTTCCTATCTATCATGGCAGACTTTATCCCAGGAAAGTCATGCTTCAAGGATTCAGGTGGAACAAATCCTTAGAAAAGACTCTTCGTGGGAAGAACCTCTTTCCGTAATATTTGTTTTACCCCTTGGCAGTAGATTATTGCTTCTGCTACTACTACCATCTCTTTTTTTTTTTTTTTTTTTTTTTTGGGGTGGGGAGGTGACAGGCAGTGTTTTAAAACTTTATTTGAGAGTACATTATTTTCCTTTCTCTTCTTTCTATGTAAGTATTTATACCATGCTCATCACTTTAGGATCTGGCTTTATTCAGGCAGCTAGAGTGTTTCAGGAGAACATAAAAGCATTGCAAAATGCTTTTCTACAATGGCTCTCAGACAAAACTAGAGTGTGTTTTCTGGGTGCTTCTTGCTTCTTGGTATATGTCTCTATATTTCCCATAATAAATACCTATTTCAATTACACTTAAGAGATACATGTACTTTGCTGTAGCTGGGGTGGTCTAAGGATGCAACAAGTTTGCAGGTTGAGATAATATATTTATTATGCCAACTCTTACAGTTGGGAAAATTAAGTTTTTCAGCAAGAAGGCACATCTTAGGGTCTTTTGGTGCCTGAACTGTTAGAAGTGTTAATAGATCTTAGTGTCTAAATGGCCCTTTGAAGGTCCTTGAAGAAATACTATCCTCCTCTTATATTTAGCATTTAAGTGATTACAGTGAGTCATAAGGAAGCCTGTGAAGTAGATTTAGAACCAGAATCAAGTGATCTGGGCCTAAAATATGTGCCATTCTTAATGACACTATTCATGATATCTGTAAAGAAAAAAATGGAGAAGAATCATGACTTACTATGGAAAATTTGTCAAAGACTATTTGCAGTTACTTTAGGAAAACACTTTAGAATGTCTAACCACTGTTATACAAATATCCATGATTTAAAAGAAAAACAACAACAAAAAAACCCTCAGAAAATAGATAATGCAAACAAAAGAGCTTCAAGAACAAAATGGAAAGAATGAAGGAGCACAGGATACACACCCAGATGTCATCTCCAAACATGGTGCATAACCATGCGCTGAATACAACCTCATGGAAGCAGAATGGCAAAGGACCCGGTGAACAGCATCAGGGACTGGCAGGATAACAACAGGAACAAGGCCCTGGCTTAATTTGATGTCAGTTTAAATGTCCCTCCAGCTTCTCATGTTTTGTCAAGGGGATGGTCAGTAGCTCCTGTCTCACTTGTAGCAAGTAATTCTTTGATCTAAGAACTAAATGACCTGGAAGTGTAATGGAAATGAGATGATGCCTCATAGCATTAAGTTCAAGATAGCACATATAACTGATGCATATAAAGGCTAATAACAAGAATTACAGTAATAACACAAGGATACAAGCCAGAAACAACTAAGAAGAAAGCCCAAGTTTATCAGAGAATGAGTAAGAGATGACACTGTGTGAAAGGCAATTCCAGGTAGACCAGGTGAATGTACCAGTAGAGACAAAGCACTGTGAGCATTGGGAAGATCTTCCCAGCCTCTTATGTGCCCTTTTGGGTCTCTCAGACAAGAGCAGGTGCAGATCACAACCAGGGGAACAGAGAGTCAAAGGCATGTCTGTTAAGCCTGAGAAAATACAAGCTGAGAGAGAATATCACGCCTCTCTGTAAACAAGCACTAGGGAAAGGAAAAGCTACTTAGATTAGAAGCTGACACTGGCACAAGTACAAATACATTCAAACTGACCATGAATGCATTTACATAGGGAAGTAGAAAAAGATTCCCAATCCACAAAGTAGCGAGGTTCTGAAACAGCCACTGAGAAGGCTGTTGGGAAGAAATCTTCTGAGTCTTCAAGCTGAGATTGGTCAGTTAATATTAAGAGTGATCTAACATCACTGTTCAAGCAAACAGAAACTTAACGCCCCACAAGGTCAGTCCCAGTCCTGTTTTCCATTCTAAATATTAATATCTAGTAATTAAACCATACTCTCTCTTCAAAAACTGACTGCTTAAGCAACCTGTCAATCAATGCCATTATGTCTTCTTGGAAGAGAATATGCTGTGGTGGGGAATTGGAGCAGCTCAACCCTGCATCTCATCTCACAGAAAACAGTAAACATAAGGTGTTGTTATGATGAAAAAAAAAATGTAAGCAACATTTATTATATTTAGAAGTACCCGTATAACATCAAACATATGCTTGTTACCCCTTACAACTATTCTAAATAAAGATAAATTAAAACATATGTTTACACAAACTTCAGGATGTAATCTCCTGAGGGCAGGGAGTCTACAACTATACTCATGATTTTTAAAACTAAACATACATCTATGTAAGTAACCACAATTTTAGATGACTGTTGTTGGTAGCCAGTTGAAGTTACCTCATTAACCTCAGATGTGGAAGTGATTACTATCAGGTACTCAGACCTTTCTGAACAGTGAGACATCTGAAATATTGTGCTCAGGTCCTATTTCTTACATCCACAGCAGGGGTGTAAATATTCACAGGCATCTGAGCATCACTTAAGTAACAGCAATAAAGACCCTGAGCATTTTGTGAGAATTAATGACTGCCTGAGAGTGCTAATAGCCTGAGGTGGAACTTCAGACCATTAACCCCAACTGGTCATTAAACTTCAGGAGAGGTCCAAGGCTGAGGTCATTATGACAGTTATGAATTCTAGGAGGGAAGGTATATTTATATATGTTGATTTAATACTATTTAATCTGTACTGTTGTAGATCAAAGCTACAGATATCTTAAAGATACTACAGATCTCTAGGTGCTGGTAACAGCTGCCAACCCTTCTTCATCTCAGTGGAAAAGACTGCAAATATCAACACATCAGAAAATTCTCAGCCAGGTTGGACACATTTTCAGCATTTGCAAAAAATTCACAAAAGCAGACAGGTAGTTAAAAAAAAAATTCCATTAAAGAAACCTTTGAGAATCAGTCCAGACTGCTCCCTTAAGGCCACAGACCCTTGTATGTATAAGCCCAGATACAAGGCAGGGGAAGGAAGGTGAGGTGGATATAGACAGCAGAAGGGATGAAATTCACCCAGATCCAGGATCTAGTTCCTCTTAAAGTCCCAGATATATCTTGATGGCACTAAATGCAGACGCCACCTCCCAGCCTCTACACAGATATCCAGTTTAAACAGTCTCTGCATTTCTGGTGGTGTGCAGCTTTGCCACTCATGTCAGAGGAAAGATGAGGACTCAATGTGCTGCTGAGGGGCAGAACGGACACCAGCTTGAGGGTTGTCCATCTCATGGGATACTACAGATCAGAGGAGACCCAAGAGGAGTGGGGCACCCTGAGGACAAAGCTCAGCCCTTGAGCACCCAGTGCAAATAGACATATAGCTAAGGGCATCCATATGCTCCATAGACAAATGAATGAGTTAAGGCAGGTGAAAATGCCTTAACTTGTAGAAATTACCCGAGGGTGTTGTTTTGTGTATCAGTGGAGCTGCTGTAATGGCCTCAGAGACTATCTCTGCTCCCCCTCCTGCTTTACCTCCTGCCTTTGTGGTCCTGCCCCTTCTTGACACCTCAATAAGCCTGTTCAGCTCACTAAACTGGCAGAAACCTGGAGAGAAGGGAGGGATTGTCACTTTTCTTGTCTGTTTATTTGGGAATCTGTGGGAGAGCACAGCCTGCAACCAGGAAATGGGGATGGAGAGACACCAGCCATTTAGATTGTGATTTTCTCACACCAAATGATACTTCATTTCCCACAACCAGAAAGAAGTACTAAGCTACAATGATCTGAAAAGCTTATCAAACAGGGCAGAAAAGTCCCACAGAGAAGTCCAACCCCATGAAAGTCTATAGCACAGGTCACAAACATACTTTGCCACATCTTGCACAAGATTTCCTGCTAATTTCCAGTGGAGAACTGAAGAGTACTAAAAAACTTAAGAAAGACAAATTAAAAAAATAATAATAATAATAATAAAAAAAAGCTATATAAACATATTACTCTCAGTTCTTTGGAACAACCAAAATGTAAAGACAAGTACACACATGTACTAAAAAATAAAACTGCTCACAATATATCTCATTCCACAACTGTTTTTACCACAGCAGGATTAGATACCAGGCATAAAGTAGCATGCTGGCAAGAAGCCAGAGCATTCCTAGATTGCACATATGTTAGATGTGCCTGACATTTATTACAACAGTGCAAGAGCACCTCTATAGTCAAGGGTCAGTGAGCATTTCCATTATAAACAAAGAAGTTAAGGCTCTAATAGCTTGCTTGTTTCAAAAGTCCCAGTAAAGAATTGCAAAAAAGATGTGTAGAGAAAAGCCTGACAAAAAAAAATGCTATCAGACAATTTTAGTTCAGAGATCTTCCAACCTCAATTTTTACAGAGCCTGGAAAAAAATAGCCTCCAATATTGTTTTTTAAAGCTTTTAGTTTACTGGCAGTTCTGGAGCTAGTGCATGGTTTTTTCATCTGTGGATTTGACCCATTCACAGTTGGGGCATTGTTACAATCCCTGCCCTTGTGGTTCTCTTCTTATACAGGAATCACAAAGCACAGTAGCACATTTAGAGCAGGAGGTTATGGCTCACACTTTCTGTAAACGGACTGGCAAAGGTTAATACACCTGCTAGACACATCCTGCTAGACAAACAGTATTTTGCCTTCACGGGTCAACAAACTACCTCCCTATCAACTGCATTTTAAACTAAGATTGCACAATGCCATGGCAAGCCCACCCAGCCATGGGCAAATGAATATTAATGTCCTTGGATGCTTCTAATAGCATCAGCATACCCTGCATGAGCCACCATGGCCCCAGGCACACTCCAGCATGTCAGACCCAGTGCCAGGGTCAGCAACCCAACTGGAGCTCCATATGGGAGTGTGGAGCAATGTTAGTTACTCGTTAGATGGCCTCGAGTGTTTGCTGTGCCAAAGGCTTGTTAGAAGGAAGACTTGCAATGCACAATTATTTGCTTATGATGAAAGAACGACTTTTTCTGTGTGCTACTTGCAATAAAGGTAATAGCTACCTTAGGTGATAGCTGTGCCTTGATTTCAGTGGGAGTAATCTGTTACTTTCATGTAAAACTGAACACAGAAGAGCCTTACAGGGTACTTCAGCCAGACATGGCTGTGGTAATGACTTTGGACCTGCTGTGGCACCTGCCTGTTTCAAGGAACTAATCAGGACTTTATCATTTACCTTCCTGCTTTCCCCTAAAATGTTAACCTGAATTGTTACTAGTAATAGAAATAATACTATTGCTCTACTAACAGAATAGTGGTTTGTAAAACAGACTCTTGCCTTTGAAGTAAAATCAAATACACTGTTCTTGCAGATCCAGCATCATGCCATTAAAAAGCCATGTTTTCTGGGATATTTGTGGTCAGATCTGAAGTACTGGCACATCCAATCAACTTATGGGAATCCATATTCTAAAGAATGAGCTATATACTAAAGGATTCACATTTTTCAAGAGAAGGGCAGGAGAAGGAGAGCGACTGTGAAGCCTCTTCTATCAGCAAGAGTATGCACCAGTTTCACCTGTGTTAAGGGGCATTGCCTTCTGAAGGGCAGGTTTAAAGAACATGTTAGTTAGGTGTAGTTAGCAAGAACCATAGCACACCTTTAAATCTAGCTGAGACAGTGCAAGCTCTTGATCCCTAAGGACTCATCATGGTCAGAAGAGAAGGAATGAGCTCAAAAGTCCCCATATGCCCAGCAGAGTCTCATCATGAAAAAAAAGCTATAGATAATGGCCTGTGGCTTGCAGTTATCTACTCCTAGGTCTTTACAATTGGAGAATGCCACATATACCACAAGCTGAGTGCAAGATGAAGCAATTAAACCAGATCCTAAAAAGCAGTCTGAGTATACTTTGCTTGGAGCCATGCATTACAACAAGCAATATATCAGACACCCTTCATTATCAGGAATGTGTCCTGCAGGTACTGGAATTTCTCCTGCTTGCTTTATATTGGGCAAGAAGCTGAATTTTTCCCTATAGTCCCATACAAAGGATCTTAGACCAGTTCCCACTGAGAGTCATAAGCATTCACTGAGAGACCAGAATCTGAACTTTGAGTAAGATTTATTAAAAGGTTCAGGCACTCTAGCTAAGTGTAACGGTGAGTGACCTCATGGGGATAACTGCCTACTGCTTACAGCAACTCTCCCATTTCTGTTAGATTGTATCAACTTCTGGTTGCTTTTTACCTGGACAGTATTACTAACTCTACATTTTTGGATTCATAGCAGTGTAAGAAGCCACCAGTGTGGTCAAAGAGATATTTGTATCATGTTTGCTTTACTTTGGTCTCCCCACATTGCCTCTAATGTAGCACTCACTCCCCATCCCAGGGATGCCATCCAGAGGGACCTTGACAGGCTGGAGAGGTGGGCCCATGCCAATCTCATGAAGTTCAACAAGGCCAAATGCAAGGTCCTCCATCTGGGTC
>WUAM01000323.1:11990697-12003818 GCA_024336885.1 Actenoides hombroni
TTGCCCAGAGAGGTGGTGGAAGCCCCATCCTTGGAAGTTTTTAAGACTAGGCTGGATGGGGCTCTGAGCAACCTGATATAGTGGGAGGTGTCCCTGCCCATGGCAGGGGGGTTGGAACTAGATGGTCTTAAGGTCCCTTCCAACCCTGACAATTCTATGATTCTATGATTTTATGATTTATGCTGGAGTGTCTAACCAAAATCAGGTGGCAGAGTCTGGGGCTCTGACAATGCCTCTGGAGAGTCAGTTTGATTTTCTTCTCTGTCACCTCTCTGTGGTATAATAATTGTAAAGATTCAGAATTTAAATCAGAGAAAATACTGTTGTACCAGGACTAGAACTGAGAAGGTCGAAGACATTGAGTGACCTGTAGTTTGGAGGATTTTTCAGTAGATTCTTCAAGAAGAACATCTACTTGCCATGAAAATACTGCTCCTTACCCCAGCTTTGATGTGTTTTGTGGCTAGGACTGAATTCTCTCTGATGAGATTTATATTCATGCACTAAGAAAGATCTGTTTTCCTTAGCAACAGTAAATTCCATAATAACCTCCCTGCTACCAGCCAGAATTTAAAGGACCTGCTCAGTTAATTTCCTGCTGAACATGCCTTGGCTTCCCTTTCCTGTTTTAGCTCTGTGCCGCTGGAAGTACAGGAAGGTCTCATGCAAACTCCACGTTGGTATACCTGGGAGGGCTTTAGATTCAAAGAAGAGAGAGGGCATTTACTTCCTCTCTTCCTTGGTTTTCATAATTATTCTTTCCATGATAGTTCCAATCCCTAAATCACTATCATCACAATTCTTTGGATGTGACACTAGTTGTTAGTATTCCTTCCACATAGGCACATGGGTGGGAGAGTATGTGTGTCTGTCTAAGGAAGGCTTCCTCATAAAAGCACCATTGTGGATCTGGAGTGCACGCGTGCTTCCCAGTCTCCCCCACTTCAGGAACACATCCTTCAAGGATCAGCTTCAGCAATACAGAGTGAAAGTTGCTCTGCTATGGAGATGAAAGTTCATACCTGGTGCCCAGGCTGTGCACTTCTGATAGTTGCTTAGCAATGGAATGTGCAGCACATGGTGATAGCGTAAAGATACCAGAGAGTTCTTTTTTTAAAGGAAAAAGAAAAGGGATAAGAAGGTCATACTAATAATCATTAGAGAAATGGAAACATTTTCAGATGCAGCATCTGGAGAGGAGGTCAAACTCCCTTAGCCTGTCTATGAGATCTTCTTTCCTCATTTACTTTTAACACTGATGGACAAAAGAGGAGGCAAATTCAAAGTGGTTTGTCCCCACTCCTGCTTTACTGTTAGTGATTCCATTTTAGTACACTGGAATAGGATCTTCTATTTATTTCAAAGTAGGCTTGCTCCTGGGTTAAAGGGATAAGGGCTAAGAATCTGCCACATTACACCAAAATAATGGATTTAGAAAGAAAAACATTTATTAGTGTAGATGAAAACACAAATATTATTTTCAGGCTAGAGTGAAGCATCCCATTAATAATGATTTAGCACGGATCCCAGAGGCAGCTAAATAAAGCAGACAGGCTAGGCTGAGCTGGGAAAGTGGCTTATGATTATAGGTACACTCCAGCCTCAATGGAAAAGAAAAATTAAAAAAAAGAGAACTGAAATCCTTCACAAAGCAGAGTACAGAAGAAAGGTGACTTGTGGCCTTTTGTTAATACAGTATCAACTTTAATTGAACCTCCAGGCTTTGATTCAAGTCAATATATCTGCAGCTTCCTGGAACAATAAATCTTGATGTTAACCACAGTAGAGGTCAATCTCTGTCTAATATATGCTCTGTACTGCATTTAAAGTAGAGATATAGTATGTAGATGGTGAATTATTCATATACACAAACTATTAATGAATAAGTCAATATACGAACAAGATTTGGGACCCTTATTATTAGAAAGAGGAACTAGCTCTGCAGGAACACAGGTTCCCAATGATAGTCTAACACCCTGTTCGCCTGTGTACTCATTCTATTTATTTGTACGAACCTCATTTGAGACCATTTCTAGGCTGAAAATGTGCATTCAAAGACCTGGAGTTTGGGAATGTGCCTCTCCCATGTTGCACACAACCTCCAGGGATGGACTGAGATTTCTGCATGGCTTGGAGCAAGCGTTGGTTCCCAGAGCTTCACTGCTGGGGGAACACTGCGACCCCTAACATGGCAGCAGCTCAGCCAACCTCCCCATGCCTCTCACCCTTTTCTGTGTGACAATGGCAGCAAACTATGGCAGTCCTCACATGCTCCTGCCACCCCAGGCAGTGGAGCTGAATCTGTGGATACTTTCCTCCTGCCTGGCAGCTCTGGGAGGGGAGAAGGCAGACCCAAGGACAGCAGGCACCATAGCTGTCAGAGGTGTGGATGCTGAAAAGCTGTTAGCAGAGGGATTTTCTCAGGTTCTCACAATATTTGGTGAGAGTCCTGCCTTTCTCCCACAAGTTATGAAAAACAGTAGGATGGTTTTTTAAGCTGGACCAACACCTGGTGTTTTGTTAAGTTCTGTTTATGGTACATTGGAAAAATATTTTGAAATGGGTGTTGTAGGACTTCAGCCAATCACCCTAGGAGATGGGTGATCGCTGACCAATCGCCCTATGAGGCTAGAGTATATAAAACTGGGTTATAAATTAATAAACACTGCTGCTGCTGGCCTTCTCTTGCTGAATTTGTGCGTTGCTGCATCTCTTTGCTCCCAGTATAAACAATGACACAGAGGGGTGGCTCATTTCAGATCCTGCAACTTACCTGAGCCTACTGGGCTCACAAATCATAGGTACTCCACATGTCATGGTGCCAATGGGCATAGTCATTTTGTTCATCAGATCCAAGAGTGGGAGAGAGCTCACAGGCTGTCTCAGAGGAGACAGGGACTATGTGGTGGTGGGCAAAGATGGGCCTCCAATGAATGAGTTGTAATATTACAATGTAGCCTTGTGCATCTGCATAGCAAACCATTAACAGCAAAATTAAAGGTAATATAAAAGAGCATGGCTAAAATTAAACATTTTGAAAGCAAAGAAAGCCTTCCCATTTCCCTCTCAATTTCTGTATGTTACACAGCCAATCCACTCAGTCTCTGCTCATTCATATCACTAGAGAACATTACACAGAAATCTCTGGCCCCCTCTCATGAAAAAAAAGCACTGAAGACAAATAAGGTTGTAATGCTTAAACTATGGCGTAGGAAAAGAGAAAGCAATGAAAAACAGTAAGATAAAACTTTAAGCAACTTGTTACCTGAGAAACCCAGCCACGATTGATGAGTCCAGAAGACATGGGTCGGCCTGTGGCTCTCGGCTTCAAGAAGAAATGTGTTACAACACATGCAACAAGAACAAGACATCTGCTTTAGATGAGGTATGTCTCCTTCCATTCCTCAGTGAGCATGTATCTTTTTCAGTAACATTCAAGGAAGTAAGTAAGCACATCAATAAGAGAATGTGGCAGTGTTTGCCAAGTGTTACTCAGACATGAAAGAGCTTTAACCATTTAGCACAGCTCCCCTGCCCCAATCAATCATTGGACTTGCTTGTTACAGCTGCCAGATCCTGAACAAACATCAGGACAGAAGCATTTCCACTAGTACTGCTGTCCAGTCAGTGAGTACATCTCATCAAAGGAGAAATACAAATAGGGATGCAAACTTCATTTCTCAAATGGCAAGAACTTGCCATGGTGAAAAGCAGCTGCAAAACTCCACTTCTTGGGCTTTTGATAGTTTAAAACAATCTTTAATAATTTCACCTGGATACAAATCCTAATGATGTATGTAAGAAGCTTCAATTTTTGTAACATAATCTGATTTTTCTGTAGTGCAATCTGAGACACTACCTATGTGGTAACTCAGTGGTGGAGAGAAACTACAGAGATCAAAAAGAAGAGGTATCTCTGCTTTAATTCATTGGAAAAAGTATTTTGTCAAACCCTAGCATTTCCCTGTTCTTTGCTGTGTTAGGCCACTGAACTGGCAGCAGAGGGCTGTTTACAGCTTCCTGCCAATGCCTGTCCCCATAATCCTTGGGCCATCTAAAGCAGCTTTCAAACAGAGGATCTTTGTTCTTCATTTCCTCTTCTGTCTCCAGGAAGTTTCTGTTAAAAGCTCCTACCACTTCTAGCTGGAAGGATGAAGAGTTTGTGTTCCGGGGCACAGTGTGATGTTGTTCATGATAGTATCTTATTTGTCCTATATAGAAACCACCTGATCACAGTTGTCTAGAAGAGTAAAATATGTAGAAAATGTTGGAAAAATTCTATAAGATAAAGATCTCTATCTGCTGCCAATTCTGCTCCCTTCAGCTTCATTCTAGACACAGTTTTTACATTCTGAGCCTTTCTGGGTTAATTATTGTTCCTGAAAGTGCCAGGGAGCAAAAGCACTGCTGTGTATCATCAACTAGACTTCCCTGAGTGTCAGTATAGATGTTCTCTGGTAACATGTCTTCTTGATATACGTAGCCACAATGAAGAGAAACATAACCCTTCATGCAATTCAAATCACTGAATATTTGAACTTCTCATTTCAAGAATTTGTACTTATTTTTCTCTTAGAAAAAAAGAAGAGAGGGTAAGAATCATGCAGCTATGAATTTTGACACAGCACAGACCACCTTCCATCCCAATCACACACCAGCTGCCCTACTCAGTATGCCTAAAACTAAATGATTGTCAGCATTAGCTTCCCACTTTCTAAGTTTTCAGTATCATCTTCAACCATCCTGAAAGCTCTAAGGAGGCAAAATACCCTCTTCCTTCACATGAGCAATTTTCTTATTCCTTAAAAATCCTTTTATCAGTAATTCTTGACAAAGCAGTCATTATCAGCAGTCTAGTGTCTTTTCTCAAGGTATTTAGAGCTAACAAGATTTGCCACAGCCTGTTAATGCTCTCACTAGCCAGCCATTATCCAGACTAACCACCAGCTTCACAGTTAATACTGTTACTGAAATGTGGAACTTGAATTTTTAGCCATTTGACTTATGGGACTGGTGTATTTGATAAACTCATAATTAATAGGTTAAAATGAGAGAGACAGGAAGCACTTTCTGTTTTAGGCATGAAGCAGATGTTTAAAAGCATTGTGCTTTTCTGAGAATGTTGGAACGTATGTCTGCAAGAGATCATACAGATTATTGAGTCAAGTTCCCAGCAATCAAAGGCAATATGGAATAACTGTTTAGTCCATAAAAAATGTATAGGTCTGTAGGAAGCTCGGGTCCTTCTAGGTCTGCTGTTACTGGAACATCTGTCTCACAAAGCCCTGCTCACCAGTGACAACAAATTATTTCTCAGCACTCTGTATCAAACTAAAGACTAAAACAACCAGAGCTGTCTGAATGTACCAAAGGCAAACACAAAGATCACTGATATAAGAAATACCCAAAGTCCCAAAGGAAGTTCCCTAATCATCCTATGGATGTAAGAAAGTGTGCAAAATATAAGTAAGACAAATTACTAGCTATTGCAGCCAAGCTGATTTTTTTTTTTCTGAATGCTCTTAATGTAATGACAACTCCACCTCAAAATACTATCTCAAAAGCATTCAGAAGTCAAATATAAAGGGATTGTCCTTTTAAGACAACACTGGTAATCTTGAGAGATTTGGAAAGTCATTCCATATTAGAATTATATAGAATCAGGCATTCTCCCCTCTGGAAGGCTTTGAAAGACCCACACTGAAAACCCTCAGCTCCTTATTTAATCAATGGAGAGAGGTAATTGCTATGCCCAAGCAAAACAACTACCGTCACAGCACAGAGCCTCTGCATCTCTCCGTCAGTTGAGTTAGGGTCTGGCAGCCCTAGGTAGCATGTTCTCTGATGGAGAGATGCTTCATCTCCTGGATGAAAAAGGATGCTGACCTTCTACTTTAAGCTCTTGATGTATTTGTGCATGCTTATCCATGTGAGAATATGGTTATGCCTACAGTCTCCACTGGAGTAATAAGAACAAGGGTCCTCTTAAGGAGTGCTGAGGTATTTGACCTTTAGGTCACTAGTTAGAATTTAATCCAATCTGGTATTTATTGAAAATTGTTAGTGTCCAATGGCTTTACTGTGGCCTGCTGGTATGTGAAATGAGCTGATGTTTTCCCAGGCTAGATCCTGTTGATGAGGTTTGTGGAGCCTTGCAAGTAGCTTTGCCATTGGCAGTCTGAGCAGACCTGCTAAAATAGTAGAGGCTTGAAATTACTGAACTTCTCCTTCTACAATTCACTCTGGAAAAAGAGACATGCTAGCTGGCTTTTTCAGGGAAGTTTAATTTTCTTAAAAAAGCTACCCACAATATCTTGTTGATGGGCTTGCAGAGCAATTTAACAACACTTCCAAATGTAAATGCTACTTGTGAAAACGTGGTTGCACGATAAGTGACAGTTTGGGGTTTTGCAAGGAGATTGTAAGCTCTCAAGTCCAGAGTTTTGTTTTACTGAGAAATGAGTAGGATGTCAGGGTTCTGGCACCCCAGAAACACATACCACATTAGAGCTTGCTAGTACCATCCTTCATATCCCTTGCTCTTTGTTTGGCAATTCCTGTTGATCACTGCCCCCAGCTGAGCTGGCAGAGCTCAGACTATTTGCTCTCAGCTGGATAAAAGTACTGGAGAAACCAGTGAAGCTTTTTCTAGTCGTGTCAGGCAGACTTTTACCTCTGCTCGTGCATTTGATTTGATTGTGTCATGCAGTCCCTCATAGCATTTCTACCTCTCCCATTGCAGAGAAGAATTAGTTTCCCAGCTGCCCGTGCCAAGTAGCCTGCTGGCAGACACAGGTCAGTGGGTGAGATAACTAGCTACCCCTTGCTGAGATGAAGGGAAAGAGAAAGATCTGATGAGGAGCTATGCATATGTATCTACATGCCAGGCATATTATGCCACTCAGTAGGTTTCCTATTCTAGCCTCTGAGACTCTCTTTTTGGTTTTGTTGGCATCTCCCTCTGTCATTTCCATACATCTTGCCTGGAGATTTGCTGCATAAATGTTTTTCCAAATAGGTTGTTAGAAATGCTACAATTCCTAAACTAACAAAGTGGCAATGGGTATTTGTAGAATGTATATTTTCCACTCCTTGACCAGAAAGAAGATCCTTGGGCTCCGATGTTGCTGAACAACAATGTGCATTCTACTTTTGCTCCTCTCTACACTGCCCCTTTAGCCTAATTCCCCCCAGTAACTACAACTTCCACTTTCCAGAATTTGCTGTTGTCCTGAGCTTTCCTTTCTTGGATTCCTGGTAACTCTAAGAGCACTTCTGCACCCATCAGTCTGAAAAAATATCTTGTGCCATCCTTATAAAGCAGGTATCAATCCAGTTCTGCTGGCCTCACAGGTACAATTTTTTCTTGCCTCCAGAGAATTATAAATGAAGAGCCTTCCTTTTTTTCCACAATCCTCATGATTATTAGTAGTATTAAAGTAATGTTCAGCCTGTGATGGGATTGCATCCAGCCACACATAAAACCAGAATCCCATAACTTAAATAAATTGCATTACTAGTCACAGCTATCTCAGCCAGTGATTAGAAGACCCTCTAGGAGTCTGTGCACACCTTCTGAGGAGTTTAGAAAAAGATGATCATGAAAAACTAATTTCTACTTGCTACTAAAACTAATTTCTACTTAATAATTTCTACTAGAAGGAGATGTGTGTGTGAAATGTCTATGGATTTCCACACCTCTACTGAGTTTGCATCTCTAAAGAACTGAAAGCCACTGCAGGAGACAAAGGGAGAAACATGACACACAAGGGAGGACTGCTCACAGACCTTTTCAGTACCTCTTGTGTTCAGGATTAATTTCCAATCATATCATAGTCCATTCAGGATTTAATAATGAAAAGTGCCATCTCACAAAATTTCACCTAGGATTTAACTCCTTTTTAAACAAGACTTCAAGGACACAAGCAGAAAATCTCTAGAGCAATCCTGCAGCCACAATCCTCAGATCTTGCTCAAGCCACCATGAAAATATCTTGTGCTTTGGGTAGACCATCCTTTTACCCAGGTCAGTCATCTCTGTGATGATTCAGTCAATACACACATGCTTCTTTGGGCAAAGCCTGCAATGAACACTACTGTTTCTTTGTCACTAACATAACCTTTCCGATGGTGGTAAACTATTTGTGAAGACTGTTACCTGCAAAGAGTCAAAAGTTGAGTGGGTTTAACAGTGAGTTACAAACAGCTGCTGACTTGCTGTGGTTTTCCACACTGAACAGAGCTCTTCAAATCCTGCAGTTATTTGCCATACTGTAACCCTGAACCTTGGAAGAAGTGTTACACCTTTAATATAATACAAGAAAATAAGGGTGAGCTTAATATAAAAGTAATGTTATGTATTCTTTGGGGGTTTTATTCTTGATGTTACTTTCCCTGTAATGAGTCATTTGGAAACACCTTTAATATCCCAAACCAAAACTGGAAAAAAGCATATATAATTTAAAAGGTAAATAGAACCCAAGATAACCCTGATAGCACAGGTGAATGATGCAAAAAGCTTCTTCATCACCTCCTTCAGCCTCAGAACAGGCTACCCACAAAGTGCTTCTTATTTCTGGGGCCTCCAGATTCTTCAAATTTCCTGGATACCCAAAACACATCAGTGCTAAAATGTCAACTGCTGCCTTGATTAACTTGAAGACTATATATTTCCTAACAGATACATGGCTAGAGCTGGTTATCCGCACACAGGCCTCATGGTGCCATATGGCACTTCACTTCACTTGACTGAAAATAGTTCAACTTGTTAATATCAACTGCTTAGCAGTTTATGTTAAACTCTTAGATATTGTATGTTATTTTCCAGACAGTTTACATGTAGTTAGCAAGAGTCTTCAGAAAAGTATAAGCTACAATGTCAAATGGAAAAGTATTTATTAAAAAGACAGACTTTAATATGAGATTTCTATATTGCTTACTTAACTAGCTGAAGGAGACATGATAGTATTTGTAAAGGAAAATGTACTCCTGGGCTGGGGGCAATTCTATGCATGAACAGGGCACAGAAAAGAAAGGTACACACTGCTAAAAATTGCTGAGGTATCCTTTGCAGAAAAGGTCCAGAGCGCAGTGTCATACTGTGGGGACTGTGTAACCTTGAAGACTTCAGTAATAGAGGGAATTTAATGATAGACATGAAAGATCATGCCTGTAAAGATATGCTATTACAGAAAAAGTTTCTTATAAAAGCTGGGAGCACCCCTATTAGAAGTAAGAGAGAAGAAGAAAGACTTGGCTATACAGGTTAAACACATGGCGATTGTGAAGGGCCAGTATATTGTGACAATAAAAAGACACAAGAGGAATCTGAGGATATATTAATATTCCAGCAGGGTCAAGCTCCAGAAAGGGGAATTAATCTTGATGGGCTCACTAGTGATCAAAGGACAGAAAGGCCATCTTGTGATGAGTTGTGAAGAAGCCTGGCCATGGCAGTCTGGTATTGCAAGGTTGAGAGGTGACATGACACTTCTCTGCAAATCCTGGGCTGCATAAAGAAAATTGTGTCTAGCAGGTTGAGGGAGGTTCTCTACTCTGCCCTAGTGAGACCACATCTGGAGTATTGTTCTGGTCTCCCCAGTTGAAGAGAAATAGGGAAATACTAGAGAGAGTCCACCAAAGAGCTACAAAGATGATTAAGGGACTGAAACATTTCTGAGACACCTGGGGCTGTTTAGCCTGGAGAAGAGAAGACTGAGAGGGGATCTTATTAATGTTTACAAATATCTGAAGGGTGGGTGTCAAGTAGAAGGGGCCAGTCTCTTTTCAGTAGTTCACTGCAATAGGATGAAGGGCAATGGTCACAAACTGTAACACAGGAAGTTCCACTTCAACATGAGGAAAAACTTCTTTACTGTGAGAGTGACAGAGCACTGGAACAGGCTGCCCAGAGAAGTTGTGGAGTCTCCTTCTCTAAAGACTTTCAAAACCCATGTGGGTATGTTCCTGTGTGGTATGCCCTGAGTGATCCTGCTCTGGCAAGGGGTTTGGACTAGATCTCCAGAGGTCCCTTCCAACCCCTGCCATTCTATGAATCTATCATTCTGAGAGAAACAAGAGTTATCTCCACAAATACAAGGCTGACCAGGGACAAATAAACTTGAATAAACTTCATACAGAAATTAAAAGGCTTCTTACTATGAGAGGAGTGGATTTCTGGTATCACCTCTGATATAACAACAGATATAAGCAGCTATTTTTAAGACATAATGATCAGTTCTCTGGCAGGATTTTTCAGAGCTTTGTGATAACAGGGGGTTAGGCTCAACATCAAATTTTCATCTGAATCCTCTGCCACTTATACCATACATCATGGTACATGATAATGATTGCTGTCTCCTGCTGCTTTCTCTCCTGTTGCACTTGGAGCACTCTGCAGAACTAATCCTGTCCTCAAATTCAGGGCTGAGATAGTTTCATCAGCTCTGATTTCCCACAACGCCTGTGTTTCACCAGAGATATGAAACCACTGAGAGATTGGCAGCTCAAAGGCAGCTCAAACCCACAAAAAAAAAAACTTTTGTAGGACTGGATCAGGAGCATGGAATTCACTTGGTGCATCTCCATTAGTGTTTAGCTCAGTCACAGTACTTGCTCATGAAGATGAGGACTATTTCTATGAGACAAAAAACACCATGTCCCTCAGAACACATGAAGTCAATGTAAAACTAATTTCTTTGGTCTTTTTCTTAGGACTTGTTCATGATGCCTGCTCCAAGTTTCTTTCGAAGTGCTAACCAAAGTACTTAGTATCAAGTCAATTGAAAACTGTACTTTTTCATTTTCTTTCTTGGGAAGAGTTTAGATAAGAAAGCCTGATGCATCATGTAAACGGGGACTTGATGGGAACAGATTTTTCTCAACTGCTTTTCAAACCCTCCTCTGGAAACCTCAAGGTCATATGTGAATTTCAGGTCAGCCCGAAGTCTAGCCTGAGTTCATGTTCACAGATCTGCTGTTTTGATCTACAAAAGCTCTTATCAGACAATGTTGTCTGATTTCTGCTGTTTGCTATTTCTGCTTCTAACCATCCTCCTCTTGAAATTGGAAAAACAGAAAAGAAAAGGAAAAAAAAAAAAGGAAATGTTTTAATTTTTTTTATACACTGTTGGCTTTGGAAATTCAGCGATATTCTCCCTGGTATCAGAGAGTTTCTGACTGCAGGCTCCGATCCTCCAGCTGATAGGGTCTAAAATTAGGCTGCATTCTACAATACACAAAATGGGCAAATGTATTTACCCTGGGTCATTTGTTATTTCTGCCTGATGCTATGGAATCTCCAGCAGATGACTGCACAGTATGCATTGCTGAATTATGCAGATAACAGATGAATTTTAGGGTGGTGGCTGCCTTAAGCAAACACTATCTTGCTATTGTGAATTTAATATTACAATGATTTCAGCACTTCTCTGTGTTTCATCTGCTTATTTTAAGAACAGCAGTATTTGTTTGCTATGGCATTGTAATATCCCCATAATCTTAAACCATAATGCCAATAAACCACCACTGACATTGTAATGGCTCACATTACCATATCATTATAGATGTAAAAGTCAGCCCCATATACTTCCTACAACATCAGCATTGGTGAGGCAGCCATTAAGATGTCAGTGGTAGAGCAGAGAATCACCATTATAAGCTTAGTGAAGATAATAAAACATTGCTAAAGGTAGCTTACAGGGTTATGCTCAGCAGCTGTTTCCAAATACTAACCTCTCAGCAGTTTAAAAAAAAATTTTAAATTAGCCAAATGCTTGAATCCACATTAAGAACTGATGTTTATGTCAGCAAACAAAAAGTCCTATTTAAGGCAGTCAGACTTTGGGGTTTTCTTTAATGTTTATTGTCAAAAAGGCATCTTTTTAAAAAAATATTTCAGTATACTTTAAATCGCTGAAAAATTGAGGGACAAGAATTTTGCTTTAGCTGTTCATGTCTTGTCCTTTGTTGGCAGCAATGGAAATGCCCTACTTAAAATGAGAATGCACTTAGGTTTTATATAACAAGATTTCTCCTACTGTAGCTGAATCCAGTGGTGAAATACTTTGCACATAGGAATTTTTATTCTACAACATAAATAATTGGTTATATTCAGGCTTTTTGTTGCCACTAGTATAATTCAACATCATATCAGATTAATCTTTTGCATGCAATTTTAAAAGAAGTACAATAACAAGCAGACTAATGAAAAGTAGTTAATAGAGATTCTGGCAAAAAAAAGGATATTACTTCAATTTGGAAAGTATCAGGGATTTGACTGTAAAGAACAAATGGGAATAAAAGAACATAACTCAAACAGCAACACAAGCATACTAAAGTAAGAGCATTCACTGCACCAGCAGCTTACATTTATGAACATTGCATTTATGAATGTGTTGAGATTATGTTATATAATCAATCATACTGCTGAATTTCTTTATATTTTGCACATAAAAATCAGAGGCAACTCTTCTTAAGTGAATTTTAACCATGATAAAATTCAGACAATACATAAGAAAAACATAACTGGAGACTTTCCCTCCTCTCCATTTATTAACTAGTCTTCAGGAGCAGGCAGTAGAGCCCTCACCTTTATTGCTCAGCCTGTAGTGAAGCAGGAGACACCTTGATTTCATCGACACTTCTTAGATGGGTAAGTACCTGACAGGGCAAAGATGTTGTTGAAATTATCCCTTCATCTGACAATACACAATAAGTGTGGAGCACCGTTAAGACACAACTCTGAGGGCTCCACTTTTACAAAAGATTACGTTGTCAAATGCAGAGTTTGACAAAGCCACATTTTTAACAGTCTATCAAAAATCTGCAAAAACAATGGAAATAGATTTTTTTTTCAAATTATTTTTTCTAAAATGATTGTGAAACTGGAATGACTGATTTTTCAAGTGCCTGTTTAGATTGGTCAGAGTGATAAGTCAAGTCTGTGAGGTCAGAGGAAATAACAGAAGTAATTTTAACTCTTTCGGTCAAATGATGTAATTTTTGTGCTTTATTAAAGCATGTCAGAACTATTGTTTTCAACATGATTTATCTGGTATGCAGGTGAATGCAGTCCTATCTTCAGATTCATGGTAGTTATAACCTTGAGTCAGCATGTAAGA
>WUAM01000323.1:12008955-12022408 GCA_024336885.1 Actenoides hombroni
CCCTAGCTTATACTTATTCACTCTTTTCCTTGCCCTTCCTCCTAATCACCACTCAAGATCTCACGTGCATGACCTGCTTGTCCAGGTGCCTGGAACCAGGACCCACTCTTCATGAGGGTCCTGGTTACCACCATTTTACCTCATAGTCCTTTTCCTCTCCAGAGCCAAGCATCGACATTCAGTGCAGAGGGTAATGCTCCTGCTCCCCTTCCTGTGCTCGGAAATACAACCGAAAGCACATGTTAAGTGACCTGTAGATATGTGACCTGCCAGTCATCATGATTTTAACACTAGTTTAAAAATCTTAGTTCTTCAAGCCATTAACCAAAAGTGAATTCCTTATTTCTGTAGGATAAACACATTTATAGTGCTCTTGGGTGAGGAGGCTATTCTGAGCAGGTGACCAAGTGAGTCTGAATAGCTCCAGTGCCAGAAGGTGACTGCTTTTAAGTGATATATTTCTTTGCTTTTATGGCTCTCATAATTTTTAAGCCTATCTCATTTTCTTTGGGATCTGAATCATGAAATCAGTTTTTATTCAAGATGCTGTCCAGGATCAAAATGTAGTTTACTAGGAGATTCCTACTGAAACTCTTCATTTCAGCAGCATTAAGCATACCAGCTCTTTTTAGAATGAAATTCAGCCTTTCTGAAGGCAGCGGGAGTTTTGTCACTGATTTCAACAGTATAGCTTTCTGCATTTTCATATAAAAGAATCACTTACTGCAGAGAGGAACTGGGATGCTCAGGCTTGGATTTGGATCCTAACTTATCTGTAAATCCCTTGTGCAATCACCCAGGCAGCTGATCTCTATTGCAAGTCCAGGAACAAGGATGAATTTCACTCAACCCCAAAAGAGAACAAGAATAAAGCAAATGTTTGGCGGATTTAAAGTCTTTAGGAACCAGAATGGTTCATTCTTCCCATTTCCCTTAGCTGCTACTGTAAAGGTTTACTTCACTGTAAGGCTGATCCAATTGCCATTGAATGTCACTAGCAAAACTGCAAGTGACTTGTAAGCCAGAAAACACTGGAAGGTTATTATTGTTACCATTACACTATATAGAAATGAATTTTGAAGAACTTTTTGAAAAAGATGTGTTCTGTCTGTTCTGTCACCTAGACAGATGAAGTTCCATCTCCCAGCAAAACACAGAATGACAGCTTCAGAAATTTCTTACTAGCTCCCATTTTAAGGGATGTCATTTTTGCCCTCAGTGTGCCTGTTAATACTCTATGACTTCAATGGACTTTGCACATATCCTTCTGGTGATAAAAGCAGTCCTACACCAATAAAACACCAATAAATCACCATGGAAACAGCCTAGTGACAGCATGGAGGAGTTCACCCTTGCCAATTAAACCACATTTTCAATGTTAGGGTCTTGCTACAGCATCAAGTACCTCATAGGACTGTCTGGGCAAAAAAGAGGCAAAAGAAAAATACTTAATTGCATTTTGCCAAAAAAAACCCCCCAGCATTAAAATTTTTCATAGAATAACTCAAAACCAACAAATCACTGAAGGTTTGAAGGGCATGTTCTTGAACAATGGTGCTGGTGCATTGCATGCTGGCAGTCAGCATGTTAGGGCAGCTGCTTTGTAACTTTCCCTGTCCTGGGCCAGTTCAGTGTACATGAAGAAAGAGATTTTTGAAAAAATTTTTTTTAAGTTACAGCTATTCAGAGGCTCTAGAGTAGGAAACTAGCATTGTGAATAGAGACCACACTGCTGGAGATACTTTCCATCACGCCTTCCAGCATGATGTTCCCCCACCCTACGCACTTCATCTCGTTTCTTTTGCTAATTTGCCTGCCAGCCTGAGAGTCACAAAAATTCCAATTACACTCTTTTGAAATGTGCGTAGACAGATTTCTTCATTTCTTCTCTCTGGAGAATGAAGTTCTCTTCCTAAGCTAAGTACACACAAGCCTTTTCCCTCTGGGTAGGGGTCCTCATGTATGAAAGAGGTCAGAAATCTTATCACTCAACCTTCTAACTTTTCCAATGCACCAAAAGGACAGTCAGCAATCTTCTTGACAGCGGATTAAGAAGTAAGAAGCTTAACTACAGAGTCCCTGAACGTAACTTTCAGTGCCCTGCTAGTATGCTTTGAAATGGATCTTAGTGTACATTTTCAATTATATGTTTTTAAAAATTCCATACACATGGAGTGGTCTGTTTCCCCTTCCCTTACCCAAACATGTTTACCTTCTGCTAACAGGAATAGCAGAGAATGGAACAACATCTGGGTTGTAGGCACTAGGAGTCTTCAGAGTCCTCAGCACTCCCAGCTGCGTTACAGTTTTATCACCCTGCCAACAAAAAATCAGAGAATATTTCCACTTCATTCTGCACTTTTGCTTTATAGGTGTAATGAGCCTTCTTTCAGTCAAAGCCAAATATTTTACTGTGGATGCAAATTTTTGCTAATGAATGAATAGCAGACATACATTTTTCATTTGATAAAGACATGCACTTAATGTTGTAATTTAAAAAATGTATATTCATATAGCCATTTAAAAATAACTGGCACCATTGTCATAACTATCTTTTCATATGTTCAGCAGTGCCAGGAATTAACTATGAATCTAAATGTAATCAAGCACGCTATCACACTTTTAATAAATAAGGCAGCTTCTATCTCTATTGTGCTGGGAATGATCTGTGGTTTGCTCTTGAAGAAGCTAAGGGGAGTCTTTTCCCAGCTTACAAGTGTGTTGGTTCACACACGATGTGGTGTACCACCTTGTAATGAATCTGTTGAAATGCATAGAGGGAGATTAGCTCAAATAAAAAAAGGCATCCAGCTCCAGTTATGGGAAAAAAAATGAGTATTTGTGTGTGTCCTTCCTCATAGACATGGGGAGTGGAGGATTGTCTGGAAATAGTGAGCAAGAATGGATTTCTTTGGGAAGGTACTAAGTAGGTTCTCAAACTCCCCCATTAGCACAGAGGCTGTATATGTTCCTGCATCACACAACATAATCACAGCCTTTTATCTATATATCCCTTCCCCAATCTCCCTGCTTCAGCCTCCACCTGTCAGATGAGAAACACTTTTACCAATGGTCTATGTAGTTTAAGAAAAAGCCATTAAACTCATGTGCACAATAAAAAACATGATATATGATCAGAACACAACTTACCATGACTTGATTATTTCACTTTGGTCTTGACCCACCTCACACTTCTCCCCAACTCTCTCACAGTGCCTTTTGCTTCTTTCAGATTCTCACCTCCTTGGAGGAGCAAGTGGTTTTAATGAACAAACCACATAGCCATAGGTCCCCTCAAAAACCCCAAAACTGCTTTTCAGCAAAAAGATATCAGAAATAGAAAAGGTGAATTGCATAAAGGCAATAAGATATTTTTTCCTTAGTATATGTTGGAAAAATGGAAATATATCCTTTCAAAATGTATTCAGTGATCTCATGAAATGCCCAGTTGAGAATGCTATTGTCCTTCAGAAAAGGCGTAAGATAACCAAGATTTGGGCAAATATGCCTGTGCGTCTGTATTGGGTCTGGCTGAGCTGGAGTTAATTTTCTCCATATCAGCCCTCCCAGTGCTGTGCTTTTCACTGAGAGCTGGAAAGGTGCTGATAACACACCCATGTTGTGGCTGCTGCTGGGTAGGGCTCGCACAGCACCAAGGATGGTTTTCAACATTCCTCCTGCAGTGGGATGGGATAGACAAGATCTTGGGAGTGGACACGACTGGGACAGCTGACCCAAACTGACCAAGGGGATATTCTGTACCATATGATGTCAGCTGAATTATAAAAGCTAGGAAAAGGGACACACACACGGACACACACACACACAGATGGGGGGGACAACATCGGCTCATCCTCCAGAGTAACCGTTACGTATTCAGAGCCCAGATTCCTGAAAAGGGCCAGACATCACCTGCTGATGGGAAATAGAAAATAAATCTTTGTTTTCTTTTGTTTCTGCACATGGCACTGCTATGCTTCTGCGGTAATCTGCTTTTGTCCCAGCCCATGAGTTTCATCTTATTTTCTTCTCCCTGAGCGGAGAAGGGGGGAAGTGATAGAGCCACTTTATGAGCACCTGGCATCCAGACAAGGTCAAACCACCACAGCCTCAAAAAAAAACATGCTATGGAAGGACTTGCTTTGGGGTTGAAATGGCCATTTACTCTCCAGAATCATTTGGGCCCTCTGTATTTCTGCTGTGAGAAGAGGATATGTTAGCAGACATATGAGCATCTTTCCAACTAGTAAAGGGCTGATACAACTCACTTATTAAATCCAGGCCACCAGACACTTGCCACAAAAGCAGGCTTCAGAGCAGAATAGACTGGATACTGTGCTGGATTTTAACCAGTGGCCTGAGGGTAGAAACACATGTGTGTCCTAGTATCGGGTATTATTTCTCATTGATTTGACAGGGAGACCACTCTCTGTTCTGGCATACTAAAAAGCAAAGACCACACTAAAAGTTTAACCCCTGAATACATCTCACAGGGATCTAAAGACCCAAGGCACTTTATTAGGTGTGGCTTGCAAGCAAGTTCAACTAATACAAATCATTGAAAGGAGAAAGTTATGAAAACTAGGGTCTACAAGAAAGCTGGAGAGGGACTTTTTCAAGGATATGTATTCATAGGACAAAGAGTAATGGCTTTAAACTAAAAAGGGTAGATTTAGATTAGATATAAGGAAGAAATTCTTTATGGTGAGGATGCTGAGATACCGGAACAGGCTGATGCCCCATCCCTGGAAGTGTTCAAGGCCAGGCTGGGTGGGGCTTTGAGCAACCCAGTCTAGTGAAAGGTGTCCCAACCCATGGCAACTGCCTTGGAACTAGATGATCTTTAAGGTATCTTCCAACCCAAACCATGCTATGATTCTGTGAAACTAGTAAGTCCCTTATCATGAAGATACTGATCTCTGTCAGAGAGAGTTCCAGATCATCACTGATGAAATTGTTTGTTCTTTTTTTTTTTTTTTTTTGTCATCAGGTTTTGCTTCTTCAGGTATATTTACTACGTCTCCCACAGCTCTCAAATGTCATCCACAAGGTCATTGGCAGGTAATAGGAGAAAGGCAGCTGGAGAGAGATGCCAGAGTTCCTCATAATCTCATCCTCCAAAATGAGGCACCAAATTTTTCATGGGGGATTTTTGTTTATGCTTCAAGAAATCTGCACCATATAAGCACCACCTGGACCAAAGACTTCCACTCAGACTTTTTTTTCTTTGTGACAACAGCATGGAGACTGCTTTCATGCACCCTTGCACCTCCCATTTTCAGTCAGCCCTGAAGGTAGACGTGATCATGGACACGACTTCTCCATTGCCATCTCTCTATATTGGGAAGAGGAGGAATGTATGACATAATGACAGCTGAGATAAATGTGGGCAGATTTGCACACTGAATCCTGTGCTTTTGAGATTAAGGCAGTGGTAGTAAAGAACCTCTTCTCAATACTGCCATACACAAAAATGGTACAGGAACAATACCTGTCTCTGAAGAAAAAAAAAATCAAGTAACCTAGAAATACTGACTTCTCAATAGAATCACTTGTTTGGTAAAAAATGCTTAGAGACACAGTGAGGAGTACAGTATCTTCTTTCCTTTAAACGTAGTTGCTGGTCTAGTGATAAGATACAATATCATTAATATTATTTCCCTTTAATGGTTTTGGATCATTAGTTGTTATCATAGTTGATTACAGTAACTAGCTATGCACTTAAATGTATATGACTGGAAGCATGATCAGTAAATTTAACTTACTGATTCCCTAATGGGTTCATTTATGTCTTCAGCTTTGTGAAATCAGTAGTAGCAGACAAGACTTGGTTTAAAACCCATCCAAGTCAGGTCAGAATTGTTTCTGTGTGCTCCAGGAAATTTGAGTCAGATCCATGCAGCATGTCCATTTACAGAGGTAAAAACATTTTACCAAAAATGAAAACTCATTTATCAGACATATGTTGGTGGATACGTATGTGTACACATGCTATGGTGTATATGCAAGAATTGTATTTTGTATGTATCAGCCATTAATTTTATTTTCTTAAAGAGGTACGAAGATAAAAAAATACCTTCAATGGCTGAGTTCATGTGTGTGCATAAAACAAATTGCGGGCAGTGTAATAGAAATTATGACAAGTTGTGTTTCCACATGCAATGTGGTATAGTATAAATTTTATGATTATACTCTCTGTCACATAAATAATACAAAACCTCCAAAGGGCCTTTGCAGATATCTGCTGATACTTCTCTGGTTTTGTAGCTTGCAGACTACTATTGGGTTTGTATTACTGCTGTAAAAATAGACACCACTACATGAGCTGCTTACCCTATTCGCTATTTCGTACTAAACAGACGTGAGTAACACATAGCGCGTGCAGAAACAGTCTATGTCCTACTCTAGAAAATTAACACAATGCATCATATCTTGTCACCTTTTTTTTTCAGTGACAAGATCATTAGAACTGCTCTGTCCAGAAATATAACATTAAAAAATGTAGCAATTCTTTAAATAAAAGTTTTCCACAGATTATCACTACTGAAGAAATGTAATCCTGTTTTGATATTCAGTATATATTTTCTACTGACAGTTTTATGGTACAATTAAATTTTGTACTTTCTTTTCTACCACTCTGAATATGCATTAGAAAACCAAGAATCATAATTCTAAGACAATTGGCTTGATTTGCTTGTTTAAATTCAGATATTGCTTCTTTCTGTGCATTTCAAAGAAAGGCCATGGGCTGTAACAGTGTATTTAGAATCAACACAGCACATGGTCACTAAAGGTCCAGCTTGCATCAAAAGTGTATTTCTAAACTTATGTGCTTTACATGAAAAATGAAATACTTTAATTCTGAAATGGTTTATTGGAGTAACAAATTGTACAGAAACAAGAGAGCTAATGGAGGGTTAGGGAGAGAGGCCGATTATGGAACTCATTGTGTATTAGTTGAAAATTAAACCGATATTTAGATGGACTTAATAACTTAATAAGACTCATTTGAATGCAAAAGAATTAACATTGAGTTGATATTAACTTTTAATGCTTGTCACCTTATGTTAATTTATATTTTTAAATTATAGTTGATTTTTTTGTAATCAGACTGGCTAATTATACCTCAAACATGTAAATTTGACATGATGCCAACACCAAATGACAAAAAAAAGAAATTCAACAAAATACTTGGTTATAAAGACCTATAATTCCCTGAAACTGGATTCTGGCTGAGTTCCTCCAACCACACAAAGCATTATGCTTTGCACTAGTAAAATCATTCAATTTCTCTGAGACAATTTCTACAGTTTGTTTTACCAAGGATACTAAGCTAATGCACTCTGTTTGTGTAACCTTTTCCTGATCATTGATTTGATCATTCTTGGAGAAATTCTTCATCTAGTCTTGACACCTGCAGATGCAAATTGCAAACATTCTCTCACGCTAAAAGCATTGTTAAGAAAAAAATATTTTTGTAGCACTGAAATGGTGTCAAATTGAGATCATGAGTTCTGTTCCTAAACAGTAGATAGTAAATTATTCTTTTAAATCCTAGAGCTCTACTGACCTTCAAAAATCAAAATGCAAAAACAGTGCCTTACATTTTATATATCTGATTCCCTTCAGGGCAATTATTTCCCAGCACACACTAAACAAAGTTGCTGTGTCTAAGCATGCCAAATAGGCTGGAGCATATATGCTACTGGAAGATGAGTGCTTTCTTTTCTTAATTTACACTTCGGAGTTAGACTTTATTGTATTTCTTTTATCATGTTTCCAGAACTGAAATAATAAATTCCTTCTGTAGAGCTCTGTACAGATAGTTTTTTAAGTGCTAGTAATTCAGTTGTCTTTAAAAAACCATAATCTTCTAGCTTGAATGACCTTGGCCTTCATCAAATTGGGAGATACTGTGAGCAAAACTCTACAGTAGAGATGTGTTGAGCTGATAACCTTGTTGCATCAGCCCTCTCCCATTCAAATGGATTTGTTTGCTTAACAAGTGTTTGTGTAATGGAAGCCAACTATTTCATGAAATATTTTTTTGCTTGCATAGAGATGAGAAGATGAGATGATTAACATATACAACAAATTGAAAATCCTTACTCCTTCAGTAGGCCATTCTTTCTCCTCCTCTCATCTTCCTTTAGGGTCAGCTCTTTATTGATCTTGTGTTTCAGGACACAGATTGCAATGAAAACAGTAAACTAAATTTTAACATGACAAATCTTCACTCAAGAAAAACTCCAATTGATTCAAGAAGGAAGTTTCTCCTAAATAGGAATTGAAAGTTGAACTGTGGCTTTTGGGGTAAACCAATGTACAGTTACTGCCAATAGCTAGGTTAGGGGAAATTTCTACCTCCGCTTCACTTACTTCTATGGAAATGTAAAAGCTAGGGCCCGTCTCTGGGTTTATGAAGCATTTTACAATGCCAGCATAACCCCTCCTCACTCAACCATATCTATAGCAATGCAAAATCCCTGATGCACAAAATTGTAGGTAGCATCTCCTGCAGCACTGAGAAAGATGAGCAGAAATTCTTCATTCTGCCTTGCTATCAGGGCTTTTGAGGACAGCCGTCAAGCAGCCAGATGTTACAGTGCTGTCCTCACTAAGGCACTGCAGAGCTTAGGCTACCGTACTATAATGTTAGCGGTCCCATGAGTCCACTGACTGCAGCCACAGAGCTCCAGGGGCAGTGGTTTAGCAGTGGGTTTCCACCACTGGCCACCAGCAAAGCCATGGGATGTGTATAAGCAATTCCCTTTCCCACCAGTAGTAAAACTGTCAGTCTGTGGTAAGAGCTTAGTCTGCTTATTTTCTCTAACCTTTTTATGTGTGCAGATCATGAAGCTCACAATTACACCCACAGTTAACTAATAATTACTGAACATCTATCTTTGTAGCTACCAGATGAATATGGTTCCCCTTCTCTGTCTGTCTAAGCCCATGTTATCATATTATCAAACTGCTTCTTATGACATCAAAGCTTTGCATTTCCAGCATCATCTTTATTATTAGTTTACAAAATTATCAGGACAGTTTTCAATCATAGTTTATAATTTTTAATGCTAAAATCACAGTAATTTTTTTTATTGTTATTTTGTTTGGGTTTTTTTTGCTACGGTGGGAAGGGAAGGAGAGGTTGGATGGGGTTTGGTTTTACTGACTGTTGGGGGGTCTCATTCAACAGAGATTATTCAAGCACCTGTATAACTGGCTCTCCTCTAGCATCTATTATCTGCTCTGCAGTTGGATCCATGAAATGCAGGTAATAACAGTTACAGTGCACCAAGAGGGTGCACTTGCCCCCAGTGCAGAGCAGTGAAAACAGAAGAGCTCTGAAATTTTCAGACCATCCTTATGATACCTAAGAACACATCTTTTCAGCAGCTCAGAACAGATTTTCTCTTATTAAAGCATCTTCCATAATAGCTACTGCATACTTACAATGCTAGTTACTTTCTTGCAATTATGTTATTCAGAAATAATTGGATTTCTGGGTTTAATTGGGCTCTAAATTAGCCAGAGCTTTCATAAAAGCTATTACAGAGATTTCTAATAGCAGCTTTTCTTGCTATTTAAGCACAGAGTATTTCAATGAGAGTGATTCACCAGTGTAAAAAGTCTTGGCTGCTGTGAACTCTAGCACAGGGTCAAATTAATTATGACGATTTAGGCACCATCCTTTTGTAATTAAACATTTGCTCAAAACATTACCCAGAGCACACAACTGTGTGAGACAACTGGTTGCCCTTTATTTAAAAAGGTATGATTTTGTTTTCCAGCTCTTTGGAAGATCAAAAAGCTTTATGGTAGGTGGGCTCCTGATGATCGAGTTCAGAGGCAAGGTCAGCATCTGTTTGATCCCACCTGTCATTTCACACACCCAAGTGGGAGGACACTGCATGAAGTGTCATCTTGACACTCTCTCCCACCTGAGGGATCCTATACTCCATTTGCTGACCACCTCTGGACATGTGTGCTTGTGTGTAAACATCCCACTACCAGGAAAAGCTGAGAAGTAAAAATGCAGGCAGGTATTTCAGAAAATAAACTCAGGCAGGTCCTTTGACTTTGCCATGGATGATTGAGAAGTGATGATGAGGTTCAGAGTAACAGACCTGGCCTTTGTGTTTATCCCTGTTTTCTGTTGGTGGCACCACTACTCTGGTACAGCAGTATCTGTGATCCTCACAATCTTCACCATACCCTGTAGGCTAGGCTGTTTTAGACATCACTTTCATTAAGGAAAGGTGTGTTGTCTTATGCTAACAGATACTGTAACTCCTGGACCATAATGATGCCTTCTCTACTTATCTCCTGGCCCAGTGGGGGAATAGGGGATAAGAAGAGCAATTAATCAATTGACCACTGATGCCTGCCTATTGACTGGCCCCTGGATACCATGTTTGCTGCACTAACAAGTTAAGAGAAGCTGAAGTTTTGTTCAGTCTTTCTGCATTCAGTCTCAAGTGAAAAATGAAGCTTCTCCCAGACACAAGACTCCAGACTGTGTTAATTGTATTGTAATGTAATGGTCTTGAGGATGGAGTGTCATCTAGCACATGAAAACTAAGGAAGGATTTGAGAAGGCAGACTTCCTGAGCTTTGTTTATCAGAGATCAAGTTAGCAAGTCTTTATTTGGTATTTTTTGCTATGGAAAATGATAATCTAAGAAAATTTAAAACGTATTGTGATAAATTTGCCTCATTCTCTGAATCACTAACTCTTCCGAAGAAGACCACCTCTCTTCAAAGGCTAGCGTTAAGGGACATGAGCCACAGTGGTGAAAGTTGGTCTTTTTATTATCTGCTTTGCTGGAAAAGGTGAGAGCTGGTTAGCTTTAGCACAAACATGATCGTTTGAAACAGCAATATTTTTCCTGGTCTAAATTAAAGGCAAAACCATGAGAGTTTCTGATCTCATCATTTGCACTGTCCCTTCTTGACTTTCAGAAAGACATTCACTCCTAATAATGTTCTGTTCTGTTATTTGAACTACTTTCCATGCAAATGGATACTTGTCACATGCAGGTTTTGCCTTCCACTCTAAGCCAGCACCTATCAGAGTAGGTGGACCTGATTGCCAGCATTGGGTTTTTTTTCCAATCATTCATGCCCTCCACAGACTCTTCTGGGCTATTTCTCTCTTCAGAAAAGGCATAATTTTTTTAAAAGGCTTATGTTAAAAATTCAAAAATATTTTTTTAATTATCACAGGTAAAAGAGAAAACTTTTCCATTGATCCATACAACGCTGAAAAATGTTTGATCATGTAACAGAGGGTGGGATTCAGCCCCAAATTAAAACATGATACTTTGGATGCCTATATATACATAGCTACACATGAACTAAGTGGCCAAGTTTCCATCAGACATCTGCAGTTTTAGTCAATACAATCAAATGACCATAAGGACAATTCAGCCCATTCTGACACAGACACTGTACCTGAATGTAGCCACTCAGTGCTATCTGAGAAGCCCTGGAGGATCCCAGCTGCCTTTTGAGTGTTGTTCCTGGAGGGTACATACATCCCAGGGTTCAAGTACCACAACTGGTGCCCCATGTCCAAGTCTGGGGCACTTCAAGTAGCACAAGAATCTTCCATTTCTGCAGCTGAGTTGATATCAAGAAGTCAAAACCTTGAAATAACTTTGGACACTCAAGGACTTCATAAGATAGCGCCATCAACTTAATTCACTATATTGCTATGAAAGCCAAACAATATCTGATTTGAAAGACATGACACATTCAAAATTTGACAAAATTAAATAAGAAGGTTGAAAGAATTCAGTTAAAATTTTTACTTTTGAAAATTTTTCCTTTTCCTACAAAATGCTAGACACTGAGATGAGACTGCATTTTCTGGTGGAAAAGTTTTCTAATCACAGGCAGTCCCCTTCACAGGTACACTTGAGATAAAATGTGAATGATAACATTTCAGTATTTTGCAGCAGATGCTTTCTGGCTTTGTTTTATCTATAATGTCTTGAAGGATTCTTTGAGATTTACTTCAAGGCTGAGAACATTTTTTGGAAATTCATTTGCCAAGGCACACTTTTTCAACTACCTGAGAAAATTCAAAGTTCTTCTGGGTAAGTAGTGGGAAATGGTAACAAGGCACTGCATGGATCAATTCTCAATCCTTTTCTAGTCAAAAGGAGTTTTACAATGGACTTCAACAGAAGCAAACTTAAACATTCTAAATCAATATCCCAGTTTACCATGGACTAAGTACAAATAAAACCTTACTAAATTGAAAAAGAAATTTAGTGAGTTTAGTCAATTCACTACGTTAAACAATAAAAAATGTAATCAGAAGAGATATTGTATTAAAAGCATTATATAAGTATATCAACTTCTTTTGGGGCCTGTTTCATATAACCAAAGATTTATCAATATTCATCAATAACATATTCACCTATGACGACTGTGAATAATGTGATGCTTAATATTCCCTAAATTTTTTAGATAACCTTAGTGAAAAGTCCTTAATTGTAATATTTATCTGTTACTTGAAAAAGAACATGATATAAAATGACAAGTCAATTTTCCTCTTTGACATTTCAAATACAACTAGGTCACATTAATCAATCAATAACATGCTTATCATACACTGTGGTCAATTATACCCCAGCTATCAGTGACAGTTTCCTGGCTTGCAATCTGGACACATACACTGTCATGACAACTACATTCTTTTTAGCCCTTTTGTATTTTACAGCCAGAGCTATTGCTAAAGGCATATCATAAATGTGCAAAAAGAGCATCAGATACTTTATAATCCCAATTCCATGTCTGTGATAATTGTGTATTTCCAAAGAATGAACTTTCAGTGCACTGAAATCCATGAAAAATAGGATAAACTCCATTTCTCTGAAGAGAAAGTTACATGTAAAATAAAACTGGCAGTGCTACAAATTGAGCATTTGCATTTGCTGATTGCAAGGTTGCAATTATAGCTCACCATTTTAATGAAGTCATAAACTAGTTGAGCTTACTACTTTGGTTTCTTACACCATGAAAACCTTATTTTTTAATTTTTTTTTGAGCTGTAGCTGTATAAACTATAATTATTAATATCTCTGTGAAAGACATTATTAATACTGTTTTCCAGGATATTATTTATATTCTGGGGCTATCTGTAAAGATGAGTCAGTATCTCCAAAATGAACTTTGACACAGTTTTAAATAAAACTTCTCACCTACAGACAAATCATATAAATCTTAACCTTCCTGGTTTTATTAACATTATTCTGAATGAATGGAACAATCATAAATCTTATGATAAAGTACTTCTCCATTGGAAAATACTGGTTGGCTAAGGATACAAGCACTGACTGATGAACCTTCTTTCCTCATGCAGAGGTGATGGTTTCTGCAATTCTGTCCACCAATTTCCTGAAAACACAAGAGAATATGACCTTCTCTCTATATATATTTT
>WUAM01000323.1:12022531-12040890 GCA_024336885.1 Actenoides hombroni
AGTTAATTAAAAGAACTGAGCTGAAAAGTAAAATTACTGAACAGAATTAGTTCTGTTCTCACTCAAACCAGGACACTTCTCTTAAAACCTGTCACATCACATTCCCAGTAATTAGCTATCCTGTTCCAATTCAGAAGCAACAGTATCTCAGAGGTGGTTGAATGACCCAATCATTTGCAAACAATTTATTCAGAATAAAAATAAGAGAAAAGAAAGAAATAAAAAAAGATGTTGTACACATCTGAGAGCTCAATAATTGCTGTTTGCATGGTTTTATTGTTTTTACATCATATTTTGATGCTGTTGTACTCATTGGGACATTTAGAGGGTAATACAGTGATAATTTATGAAATAATAGAGCCTGATATGCAACTGTATTCCTAGTGGTGCATTTTGTATCATATTAGCAATACAAAAACTGCAAAAAGCTGACAGTGGCAGTGGGTTCCCGCTGAGACATACCCTGTTACAGTAGTATCCATGTCAGCTTTTTGCTTTTTAATCACAGCTTTGACATTCAGTGACTACAGTGTTTTTCTTTTAAAAATCATATAGGTCTTCACTCAGGAGCCCAAATCATTTAGATGACATTCCTTCTCCTAATTAAAGACAATTAATGAAAGGAGTATCCTTAATGCAGCTAACTCCCATTGATGAAGACTGATGTACCAACCTTATTTGTGTGTCCAGTCTAGAGAAAAAGCCCTTTCTTAACCCATAGCTTGAGCCCTAGTTGGTGCTGCAATGGAACATGAGAGAGAATGGCAAGCATTCCTACAGCAATTTGAAGGAACATTTCTTTGCTCTCACAAACATGTTATGCTACCAGTGCACAAACGTACATGAAAATTGCTAACAAAACCTGGCCTTTCAGTATTTTTGTGACTTAATACACTCAAAACAAAGATAGGCAAGACCCAAAAACTTTGAGCTGTTCTGAAAACTTTGCTGTTGCCTGAAGCATGGTTGGACCACCAGTCACAGCTCTTGCTCTGGGAGGTAGAAATCTTCCCATATAAAGCCTTGTTTTTATTTTAGCCGTGCTTTGAAAGAGAGACATTGTATGTCCATAGAAGCCAAGCATGTGAGTGGGGCTTTGCCAGATAGGTGGTGTGCAGTGGTATTGGCTCTGCCTTAGAATTCCCTTATTTTCCCCAGTGATGTCTTTAAAGTTTAATCATCCTGGATCTACAAAATTATTGACTGTACTGTTGAATCTTCAGTTTAATTGTTTTACACCATTCCCAGATTTTTATTATATCACTGTCTCCCATCAGAGAGAGATCATCTTTGTTAGAGTAAACTGAAAATCACTGGTTATGACAAAAAAGAATTCCCATTAACAAGTCATCATCTAATCGTATTAGAATCTTTTTATCCTATTATCAGCTTTCTTATGAAATACCATTTCTTAATGATAGGGATTTGACTAATACTGTGTGAACTCTGTTAACATAATTTGAAAGTTACTACCAAGTGTGTATTTATGGAATAAGGTGTCATCTTTTTCATGCTTGCACATAATTCTAGCTTGTGATTTGATCAGATGTGAATGTTGAAAGTTAATTTTCATCAAATCAACTGAGGAAGGGGGAATAGAGTTATCAGCATGTTGCACTGGTTTAAAGCATACTGGCACTGAATTCAGTGGGGCCTCATGAGGAATCAGATTTCTCTTCTCTGTGTCCACAAAAATTCATTTGTAGGTGACAGAAGCAATTCATCATTTAGCATTTTCTTTGAGGCCAATGGTACAGCTTGTTTATGCAATATTATGCATTTACTGTATTTCAGCTGGTTTTGCTGAGGCCAAGCAGCAGGGAGAGCCCAGGCCCCTACAGTCCCAGTTTTGAACTCCGTGCAGTGAACCCAGTGCCTGATTCATTTCTGCTTCCTCTCTCACTCTGAAACATTATGTTACTTTCCCCATCTTCCCTCTGTTGCTAATCCAGATTGACTTTACCTCAACCTGAGTTGCCTAAGTAAGCTGTCCTGGCTCCTGATAGCATGGAAATTATACACTGGTGTAACATGCTACCTCATCATTGTAAGTCTACACATGAAATCTTGAGAAAATAGGGAAGAAATTTCTCTCTCTTTTGGTTTTTTTTTGTTGTTCTTGTTTTTTGGGGTTTTTTTTGTTTGTTTTTGGGAGGTTTTTTTGTTCCATATGGTTTGCTCCTTGTACCTCTAATTTAGGGATAAAACACATGGCACAATACCTATATATTTAATAGTTTACTTTCCATCAACCCAAAGATAAATTTCTTAGGTAATAGCTTGGGAAAAGAGCTATTTATTAATTTATTAATTGTTTGCATAGTCTTGAAAAGACAAAAATAGATTTTGATACCTTTCTCATTGATGATTTTCATACTATCTTTCCTCTCACCTTAAAAGAACAAAAAGCATCTATTTATTATAGAAAAAAAAATCCTCTCACAGTAACTGTCACTTTGGATCTATTTAAAAGATATATATACTCTGCTAAATTAAACAAATGTGGAGATACCTGTCTGAAAACACTATACATAGAGTCACAGAACTTCAGAAAAAAAATTATCGACAGCCTCACACTGGCAAAATGCTGAGCACTAAGGTCATGGACTGTCCTTTCGGCTTGTATGTCCAGTAGCTACCATGGGCTCAGATCAACAGTTGATGTACTTAGATCTACCACAACATAATTAGCAATACATTTTTATCAATTACAATGCCACAGAGTGAAATAGGTAGTATCATAAATTACGGCAAATAGAACAAAATTGTTAAAATAAGCAAATTACCTATTGTGCTTCAGTATCCTTGGTATTTTTGTTATGGAAACCCATGTAAGGGGATAATGCAAGCATGATAACATCAATGGAAGTGTTTACTTTGATTTCCATGAGCTTTGCATCATGCTTTTACTTCCTAATTTGCAACATCCAATAATCCATGACAGAGTCCACAAAGCTTACAGCACTGTTTCTCACCAAATCCTTGAAACAAATTTGACTTTTTCAACACTGCTTCTAGTTGTCTAACAGCTATCACTTGTGAAACAAGACCCTGAAAGCCTGGGCTAGCTGTGTGTCAGAAAACAGGCAAAAGAGCTAAAGCAGGAATTCAACTGGTCAGCATAAAACCAGAGAACACTTTTTTATTTCATCCAACTTTAGGTAGCTGGATAAATATTTTCATTAATTAAGCTGTGAAACTGTTTCCCTGATTTAGAGGTTTTGATAGTTTCACTGAGCTCATGTTTAAGCTCAACTTGTATTTTCTTTTGTGATTCATTCATTTTAGTGAAGAGTTATCCATTTGAAACAAATACTGGGTTTGCACACATGGAAAGAATCCCTTAATAAATGTAGGACATTGTTCTGCTCTAGCTGCACAGGGAAGACAGATTGCTGTTGTAAATTAACCCACAAACAGACTTTATGCTTTCTTGCTCCTTAAAACAAAAATCAGTGTGTAGCTAAGTAAACCATTTCTGAAAATATGTAGCTTCAGTTGCTCAGCCAGTGCAGAAAAGATTATTAATAATCCTCAGTCTTGGTTTGAAAAGTTTAGCTAATGACAATAGTCTGTGTGAGAAGAAAGGGAAGCAGAGCACCATCTGCTGTACAACTGTGCAAATGTTTCAGAACAAAAACCAAAAGAAAACAACCTCACTGTAAGTTTTCCAAATAGTTAGGACATACTAAGGCGATCATCATCTGACATTGCATGACCATGACCTTGAGATGGCCATATACTACAATTAGATAGCGACATGAAGAGACAGGGGTCAGAGTTAACCATCAAAAGCTATAAGGAGGAAATAAAGTAAGGAGTGCTGTTTCTTGAGTGATAGGCATTGTTGTGATTTTTAACAGTACAGAATTTGACAGCCTCTATAAATATATATATATACATATATACACACATATACATATATATGCTACTATGCTGACATCCTATTTGGCAGACTTGCTGCCTCGGGCTAAAGCATTGTTGTGAAAAAAAATGCCCAAAAGTTATTAGCAAGCCTAGACCTCACACAAAAGGAAAATTATTCTGCTCAGCAGTCACTGTCAACATCTTTGTGCAACTCCTCATTATTTATAAGGGACTGGCAGCCACTTGAAGATGAGACTTTTGGGGGGCTTTTATTTGAGAAAGTTCTTTGTGGGGATCTCAAAAAGCAGATCAGGCTTGGGCATGCCCATCACACTCTGCAGAGGATGCAAGAGTTAGGAAAAGGGATGCCAGTGACTCCAGAAACACTCGGCAAGCCTGAGGGTAACCTGCCATCCAACACAAGCCACTGATGAGTACAACAGTGATGGAAAGTGATTGATTTCTGTCCTACTAATAGAGAAGAAAATTCTCATTTCAGACTACCAGCTGCCCAAAACAAAATCAAGACCATCACCTCTAGTAGATGAGGAAAAGCTACTTCTTCTAAGGACTATATAGTTGAAAGCCATCAACCTAAAGAACAAATAAGGAGTGAAGTGGCCCCTGAAGAGGATGAGGGACTGACCGTAAGCCTGACATCCTGAGACACACAATCTGCCTTTATCTGTTGCACAGAAGCACCTCTAAGGCTCATCTACTAAATACTGGGCAATCCAAATAAGCACTAATGATGCTATCCACAACAGCTCTAAGACCAAGAACTGGGCGGAACTGAGTCACGAGTTTAGCAGGTGCTACAGCCCTCACATTTTCAAGAAATGCCCTAATGGGAACAGGGGGATCATGGGGATTAGCACATTATTGTGCACACAGTATTACCAAAGAGGCTTTGTTTTTTTTGTTGTGGGAGGAGAAGCCTCTTATAAGGATAGGGCATCTTCCCTGAGCTAGAAGACAGGGATGGGGAGCAGAATGAAGCCCCCATAATCTAAGGGGGAAACAATTAGTGACTTGCTACGCAACTTAGACACACACAATTCTATGGGGCCAGATGGGACCCACACAAGTGTACTGAAGGACCTGGCAGAAGTGCTCACCAAGCCACTTCCCATCATTCATCAGCAGGCCTGGCTAACCAGGGAAGTCCCAGATGGATAGATACTAATGAATTAAATAAGTAACACACAAAAAGCTGGAAGCTTCTCCTATGAAGAAGTGTGATCACATGTCCTTAATTCCCCATGCATGCTCACCCTTTTGCCCTGAACATTTTCTCCAGAGAGCAAAAGGGGAAATGGACGGTTTTGTCCACAGTTTTGTCAGGCAGCCCATAATAAAATGAGTGAAATTTGAGAAGGCACAGAAAAACCTTGGTAAACAATCAAAAAGGTCCCCTGGGGAAAAAAATTGTAGGTCAGGATACTACAGACAAGTACAAAATATCCTAATGTAAAACTGAGACATGAAGCATAATAAGAGTCACTTTGGTCTATTCATGTTTTCCTCAAGAATCTCAAACATAAGTGAGCGTACAAACAGTGGGAACCAGGTCAAATTATTATGGATAACAATGTGAAAGAAAACAACAAAAATTTAACCACTAAATCAGAAAAGGATAAAGTCACAAAACAAGGATTATAAACAAGAAAGTTGCCTATGGAAGTACCTCAGCCAGAAGGAAAGAAGAAGGGCTAATAAGCGGTGCTAAGAAAGACACTTCTTTTTGTTTCAGTCTTGACTTAAAAGGTCACCCAGGTGACAGAGATAACATTAGTGCCAGAGAGCTTGCAGGTTGGGTTCAGCTGTCAAACTCTCAGCTAACTTACCCACATGCAATTAAGTCTCAAAATTGTACTGGGGCAGCTGAGCATCATCTTTCTGTTTTTAAACAAAAGAAAGAAATCCCTTTTCTCTCTTGCCATGCCAAAGGTTATTGGGAATGTGCATGGTGTGTGATAATACATGTCTGCATAGCTCTACCTTGGTCTGGGTTAGTGAACTGACTCTCCTGGTGCTCTGACAAATATGAGAGACGAGATTCTTATGCTTTATGCCAGCATAACCCAAAAACTCTACTTGTAAAGTAGAACATAAAAAATAACCAGTACTAAGGACATCGCACAAAATATTCTGTCTTTTCTTAATGATTCATCATTTCACCATTTTGCCTTTTCAAATAAAACCTTTGGGATCCTGGCCTTCAGGGAATACTTAATGCCAGCAAGTCAGCAGTAAGTCCATCAGAGGTTACAGCTATGCTAAAAAAATAAAGGTGACCAGACCCTTCCTCTGTTCCTGGGAGTAACTGAAAGGCACAGGTGAAGCCCACTCCGCTGCATGCCCCTCAGGGAAGCACTGTGGAAACAGGCTTGAACTAAGCAGGGAGATGCTGTGTGGGTATCCGCAGGCTTGCTAATCAAATACTCTTAGTGTAGACATGCAGTCAGGACAGGTGCAGCCAGATGGGCACGGACTTCAGTCCAAGACTTTTACAGCTTACAATCAGATTTTAAATTCTGATTTCCTGGGGAATTAATACAGTGAATCTCAAATGTCTCATTTGGATTTGTCTAACTGCTCTCTAATTTTAGCACTGATTCACCAAAAAAACCATAAACAACCAGTGATGCTAGTTAGGGCTGACATTAGCACAGAAGCATGCAAAATTGTCAGAGCTTCTAAAACATTGAGCTAAAATTCCCTTGGGGATCATGGGAGGGAGATTCTGAAGTGTTGGAAAGAGGACAGTAGCCAGCAGTGGTTCCAGTTTTCTGACTGAGGCAAGAGAAGGACTTAGGGCATGGGCACCAACTTCTCAGTCTCACCAAGGAACTTCAGATGGCTCTTACTTGATGGCAGCAGCTCAGAACCTTCAGGCTAGACGACCAACACCACAGTAGTGGTACTCACAATTTGTGACTGGCCCAGGCATGTCACACTTTCAAACAATGAGCCAGAAGAGTGTTACACTTTTAAAGAGATTAAGAAACAGTAAGACCAAAAGTTATAGGTCCTTTATCAGCAGATGAATCCAGAGATAAATCATAAATGCACAGGCTGCTCAGACATGCATCTAGAGTACTAGCTCTGAGCAAGCATCAGAGTGAGGAAAGCTCCTGAACCAGAACTGTAGATCCATTTGTGGAATGCCATTTGTCCACCCACCCTGCAAAAGAAGCCAATGTACAATACATCTGGACTGATGTCCAGCACCCCATTATCATCTGGCTCTACTCCTGCCTAACTTCATCAACTGGAAGAGTAGAAAGTGTGACTTGTGAAAGGGCAGACACAGAATCTCCCTCAAAAAACAGCCTAGGCTGAGCCAATATGCTTAACCATTACTATCTTGCTGTTAGGATCATAAAAATGAAATTGCCTGTGAAAAGCCGAAAAAATCCATTGCAAACATTCTGCCTTGAACTTAATTTTGCAGCAGTCCTCTGCTTCTCAGAGCTGCAATAAACATGCAGCTATGCCACCAGCAGCGAGCAGGTCGATGTGCCTGTTTTCACCCCACAAGTCACCCGTGTTGCAGAACCAGTGAACATGGGAGCTTTTATATAGAAGTCAATACACAAGCTCATATCCAAGTTTCATAGCAACATTTCTCCACTTCTTTCACATCTCTGTGGCCTGGTAGAAAAGGCAAGTGATGTTCTGCTCACTTCAGTCCTGCAGCTCACTTACGAGTGGTTTTGATGATCCTATAAGAAAGGCTGATTCAACCTTTCCCTACTCTTAAGAGTGGTAGAAATGTTTTGATTGTTTTCACTGAGCACTCAATCATGTCCTTGATGGGTAAGGGTAGTTTATTGGATTGACCAGCCAGAAGAAACACAAGGCATTTCTGACTCCTACTCTCAAGAGGAAAAAGCTGTACTTTGTCACTGTCTTTGTCCTTCTACAGGCCTCTGTAAATAAGGAACTCAGATTTCTCGCATAACTTATTTCTTATCAATCATTACCAAGTCAGGCAGTTCCAGTAATAGCCCAAAGAGATCTACAACCCACAGTTTGGTCCTTTTTTCAAAAGCATCAGGATAGGACCCCAGAATGAAAAGGCAGTTATAGTCTGGTCTGGAGGGAACCCTTCACAGATGGAGCTGTGATCAACATCCTGATTTGGATGAAGCTGCTTTTGTGTCATTACCATTTCATTTGGACTTTATGGGCTGCTGCTGTGTCAAGATACTATTTACATGACAGTTGTTTTTATTCAGAATTGATGGCCAGCAACTGAAATTGTATAAAGCAGTAAAGAGTTGTCTTTTGCCACAAAGAACTGGCAATCTATGTTGATGGCAACACACGAGGAGAGGCTGAAACAAATGAGGAGCAGAAGGGATGGCAGCAGCCAGGTGGGTTTGCAGTCTCCACCACAGCCTTCCACCCTCCGAGTGAGCAGGTTGGGTCACAGTAGAAATGCTCCCACTGGGGAAACCCCAGGGACAGGACAGCAGCTGGGGCTGCAGCCAGACACATATCATGCTGGGTAAGCCACAGTGGTAGGGTAAAGGGGTCAGGCAGGCAGAGAGCACTGAGGATGGTCACAGGGGACAGACCACCTCCAAAAGACCCTAGAGAAGCAGCCCACCATTTAAGTAGCTCCATCAGCAGCACCCCAAGTCGGTCAGAGGAGAAAAGGGAATATACAGTTACATCCAGAGAGGATATTAAAAAAAAATGCAGCCTAAGATACACAGGCAAGAGGACACTAATAGCTGCATTTTACTTTAACAGTTAAGCTGTCACTGCTTGCAGCGAAGATAACCAGAAACAAGAGAAAACCACCAAAAGCAGGTAGATTTCACCCTAAAACTGAGACCCCAACATACAAAGGAAGCAGAACATTTCAGCATCCTTCCATCTCCCCCTTCATACGGCACCTTCACAGGGTTCATTAAATCCACAAGGGAATACAGGAAAAGCCAGTCTCATCCCCTGGGAAATGCAGCATTGTGACCTTTCATGTAAGTCTGGGATGAAAACATCTGCATAAAAACTTCTTTTTCTTTTGTTCAGGTAACCAAATCAAAATATTATCATTCAGTTCATTCTGCAGCTACAGAGGCTAGAGAGGGCTAGAAACTTCTTATTTCTCATAGCTGTTGAGTTGCTATTGTTTTCATTTTTCTTAATCACTTCACTGGAGTGACTGAACAGTTGCAAATGTATACAATTTTACCAAATGCTTTCAGAAAAAACAAACAACCAAAAAACAAACCAAAACACTGTGAAAACCTTCTTTAAGAAAATTAAGGCTTTGGGCATCAAAAACATGCCCATGTTCCTCCTCTTTCCAGACTGAAGGAATGTGTTACTTTCATGAAATAAGAGAAACTAATATTATGTAAAATTAATATGTGTTTTCTTACAAAACTCCATTTCAGACCAAGTGACCTCTCTTAAAAATACAGATGAAAATGGAGTTCCAGAAACACAGCTTGTAGTAGTGCTCTTAACATAACAAATTTACAAAATAAAACAAAAAGCCTGAGATAAACACACATTTGTGTGCTATTAAAGTTGCACTGTTGTGCTTTCCTTCCCCTGAGATTCGGCTGAATCTAGGGCTCCTAGATGACTGTAAGCAGTAATAGTCTCTTAAATTTAAGACCAAATGTGAAAGAAATGTAAAGCAGTTTGTGAACTCCTCTTGTCTGTGGAACCAATTACATTATTAAAGACTGACAAAACATTCTGTATTTTAATTGCTCTTCAAGATCTCTCAATGCGTCCTGAAAAATAAAATTCTGCTTCTTTTTCAATTAGTGCCCAAGAGATATTTAAGAACAAAACTGCATGAAAACAGTGCTAGTTACTCAAGGTCTTATTGAGAAGAGTGCCACTTAATTTTCTTAATTCTGTGCAGTTCCCATAAAGGCATACCACCTCATTTACAGAATCACAGAATTGTTATGGTTGGAAAAGACCTCTAAGATTCAACCATCAACAACAAAACCCAAACCAAAACAACAAAAAACACACACAAAAAAACCCCAAACCAACCCACACAAAAAACCCACCTCACCATCCCCCTAGACCTTGTCCTGAAGTGCCTCATCCATATGTTGTTTGAACACCTCCAGGGATGGTGACTCCACCACCTCCCTGGGCAGCCTGTTCCAGCATCTGACTACTCTTTCAGTAAAGAAATTCTTCCTACTATCTAATCTAAGCCACCCCTGGTGCAACTTCAGGCCCTTTCCTCTAGTCCTGTTGTTATTTACTCGAGAGAAGAGGCTGCACTCACCTCACTACAACCTCCTTCCAGGTGGCTGTAGAGAGCAATAAGGTCTCCCCTCAGCCTCTTCTTCTCCAGACTAAAGAGGCCCAATTCCCTCCACCTCTCCTCATAGGCCTTGTTCTCCAGACCTTTCACCAACTTGGTTGCCTTTTTCTGAACTTGTTCCAGCAACTCAATGTCTTTCTGGTGGTGAGGGACTGCTTCCTCATGGATTATTGGGGGATTCCTTGCCTATCCCACATTCTTTGCTACCAATTCTTTGCCTATCTCCCATTTTGTACAGTTCACAAATGTACTCCCTTGATTTTCACTCTGCGGAGCACACGGTGAAGATAAACAATAACTTTATATAGAAAATATTGATTTAAAACCATTGATTTAGAGCTGTAGGGTATCAAAAGATTAGTTACTTTTAAGGAAAGTACTAAAGGTGACTTTTGGCTACTTCATTATTGAAAAACACAAAGCAAATAAACCGTGCTATTCAGAGCAGCAAGATACCAATGCAGAAGCTGTTACCAAGCAAACCAGTTTGACACACCACAGACCAATAGAAAGAGACCCAAATAGGCATTGCCAGCAACTATTTTAGTGATAAAATATAAATGCTACATCTTCCAGAGAAAAGGAAAAAAAATAACAGAGCTTTGGTGTTTTATTGTAATATCCAGATGAAAAAGGAACAGCACAGAATAAAACTGTTGTGATGTGATCCCATAAGGATGTCTTCAAGCATATGATGAACCAAATAAAGAGGACCATGGGGTCCAGTCTGGTGGGCATCACTACCTCTTCTCAAAGTCACTTGGAGCTGAGGACCTCAGTACCCACAGCTGGGAGTTGCTGGGGTTCCACACCAACCCCCTAAATCCAAGGCTGGTGCTGGTACCCTGCCTCACACCAGCACAGCCATGTGTCTGGGTGATGCCACAGGGTTGTCCTACACATAATGGGGATGCTGTGTTGGGTGTGCAGAGCTGCACAGGGATATGTGAACATGCAGTAGGGGACTGCCAGCAACCAGCAGCTCTGCTGGGGCAGGCACTGGGTGCTGTCACACAGCTCTATGCTCACTGGATTTGGCCCTAGGGAAAACAAAACATCTGACAGTACTGAAGGAAAAGCATTTAATCCAGCCATAAATTACTTCCACTATCTCCTTATAAAACTCAGGACTGGAAATAGTGAGGGATGGCTACTGTGACTAGACCTTCTGTTGTCCTTTAACGTAGTGTGGTGGGTTGACCTTGGCTGTACACCAGATGCCCACCAAAGATGCCATATCATTGCCCTACCACAACCAGAGAGAGGAGAGAGAACATAAGAAGAGTTTCTTGTAGGTCAGGATAAGGACAAATTTCACAGTGCTACAGGGTTTCTAGAGGCAAGAGCTGATGCCTTTAAGCAAATGTACTACAGAACCACAGGAAGAAAACCAGAACTGCTTCTATAAGCACACATACAGACAAAAATGACTGCCAAAGTAATTTTTACTAAGCTAATGGAAAGGTTCCAATTTTTGACATTTTTCCATATATCCTAAATAGACATGGTGAAGGTTTCCCCAGGGACAACAGATCCTTGTCCGTACACTAAGCGTAAAACTTAGATGACATTTTATCTACATGCACCAAACAGTGTTGTCTTGGTATTGACACAGATATTTCTCACTTGAAAAGAACAAACCCACTCTAATCACCTGGACCATCCTGTAACCTTTCCACAATATGGAGATGCTTGAGTTTCAGGGACAAGACCTTAGAGATTATTATGAAATGGTAGAAATGGTGGTGACTGCATACAAGAAAGGAGGAGGTAGAGGAAAGAGAATGTGGTGGGCACACAGGGTAATTAGGATACTTAATTCCTCACCTTCTGTAATGCCCTCAGGCTGAGGGACTGTGAGATAGCCTCACTCTGGAATCAGGAAAGAGTCTGAGAGGTCTCGAAGACAAGCAAAAAGACCTTAACCTCTCACCTTACAGAGAATGTGATATGAGGCTATCCCCATATGGAAAGCCATCTTTAGAATACTGTGTCATTACCAATTGATGATCTGGTATTATAAAACATAAGGTTGCCCAGAAGGCAATGACTGACAGGAGGGCTTGGATCCAGCCACGCAGTGTCCAGAGATTCACTGTCTCAAGAGAAATAGCCTGGAGTTAGTGATGAGTTGGGTTTGCCACAAGCGTAAGGGAGCACCTTCCACTCTGGTTGTTTTTTTGAGGACATTTATATGCAGACGTTGATGTATGAGCAATCAAAGACTGCTGGGCTCTTAGATGACTGAAGGGGGCTAATTTTAAACATCTTGGTGGATCAGAAGAGCGTGACTGAAGTAAAATGGCATTATTTTTAATGATTTTTGTACAATAAAGAATTTTTCAGATTAAGGATGACTTCATGTCATTAAATTCATTGTTGTCTTCTTGTTTTGCATTTAAAGTTCTTTCAATAACTTAAGTCAATAAATCCTTTACATGGCCTCGACATTTACTCTCCTTCAACAAGCTGAAAAAGAGACAATGTTTATTTCCACATCTTATTTGATACAAGCTTCTATTCAGTGCTGGATCAAAAGGCAGTAGGTGGGAAGTAGTAAATACTGTTTCCAGCATGCTGAAAATGAATGCAGATCTTGAATATGACAATCTGGCAGAGAGTAGCTCGAGCTGATGTCTGCCAGTACTTACGCACTCACACAGAGCACAAGTGAAAAGACAGTAACTTCTGGAAACTTCCTGATCAATTTTGTTGGGCTAGATGGATTCTTTCCCAGAAATTAAAGACAGAAGGCTTTATAGAAGTCTCTAAAGTTCAAACTTTTTTTTTCCTTCAAATCATGCAATACCTACATAAAGGCCTTCTTTTCTGATCAAAACTACATTGGCAAACTGAAATTGGCAGCCAGAATTAGAAATGCTGGCTGAGGAGCAGAAGTAGAGGTAATCACAATTCACGTATCAGCCAAAACTTTCAAACCGACAATACCCTACACATGTAACGTGCAGATGCAGTAACAGTGAGTTGACTGAAGTTAATTTGCTTTAGAATCATAGAATATCTCAAGTTGGAGGGGACCCAATAAGGATCATCCCCTGCTTCTGCAGGACTACCAAAAACTCAACCATTTGACTAAGAGCATTGTTCAGATGGTACTTGAACTATGACAGGCTTGGTGCCATGACCACCTACTTCCCTGGGGAGCCTGTTCCAGTGACCGACCACCCTCTCAACAAAGAGCCTTTTCTAATGTCCAATTCAAACTTCTTTGATTGTTGTTAGATCACCTTAGAGGTTACTAACAAGTGTAACTAACACAGAATGGATTTTTAAGAGATATTAGCTACAAAACAAAAATTAGTATTACATTTGTATTTACATAAGAAACTCTACTACAGGATGTTTTCCTCCTCAGTCAAGAAACAGAACAGGAAGAAAATAAACTGCAAGACACAAAATGAAGCAGGTACTAGTCTGGCCAGCAAGGTTTCTCCTTGTTGCAGTCTGAAGGGAATAGGCTTCATGTATGGTCCCTAAAAGGTTTGGTTTTCAACAATTTTAACAAGAGACAATGGGCACAAGTGGAAAAACGGCATATTCCTTCTGAACATCAGCAAACACTTTGTTTTTACTGTGATGGTGAGCAAGTACTGGCACAGGTTGCCCAAGGAGGTTGTGGAGGCTCCATCCTTGGAGATATTCAAAAGCCATCTGCGCACAGGCCTGGGCAATCAGCTCTAGCTGGCACTGCCTGAGCAAGGGGGTTGGACCAGACGACCTCCAGAGGTCCCTTATAACCTCAACCCCTCTGTGATTCTGTGATTTATTTTTTTTTTAGAAGTTCTAGGAGCTACTTTGCTTGTTACTATTCCTAATCTGCATTTGGTCTCTGCTGTTTAGGCTCTAAGATACTATTCAGTTTACCAGCTATTTTACATCCACAAAAAGTGAGCACAGCATTTGCCAACACCAGTAACTGCAGATAAGCCATATTTGACCAGTACTCCATCTGGCAGACAAGCATCTTACAGAGTTGTCATGGAGGCACCCACAAAAAAGACAGTAGCAGCTATCCAGAAATGGGGGTTTATTGCAACTAAAGTTGCCTGGCCCTCCTTCTGAAAAAAATTTAAATTACAAGTTCAGCTGTCTGTTGGGAATATAACTACTACACAAGTAATTCCTAAAATTTTAGGAAAGATGAACCAAAATGGACACACACCCACTCATCAAGGGAAAACCTCCCACATAAGAGCACCCAAGTTGTCACACACCCAGAAGGGGGGTGAAGCTGACTCAATCCATAGAGACTCATTCAATCCATGGAAATATCCTTGGACAGTGTGTCCAAGGGGATGGTCCAACTGCTGGGCCCTCTGCTCTGCAAAGAACCAACTCAACCCATTCTTAGGCAAGGCTCCATTTACACTCTAGTTGAGGGTGCTCTGTGGTCTTTCTAAGGGGGGGGGAGAGAGAGAGGCAAGTCCAGACAAAACAGGCTAAAGGGTCTAGACCCTGAGGCACCAGTTAATTATCATTGGGTGCAGCTTAATGGCCAACGTGCCAAAATGCTCTGGCGCACCCTGTTTTTTTCTGTCTGGGGAGGCTGCACCTGCCACAAGTGTGACACAAAGAAGATGATGCCAAGTGAAGTTTCAGTAAGATAAAAATAACATAAGGTAAGAATTAGAAATTACTAAATTACGTAGGAATTACCATAATGTTCATACTGCAAAACTGAGAACTATTACATCTGGGAAAGCAAAAAATCAAAAACAAAAACAAATTCCCAAGACCAAAACCTTGCAGCTGACAAAATGAAGGAATACAAAAACAATGCTGCAATTTCTTGAATAAATTAAGAACAAAAGAAATTAAACCGGTTTTACTACTGATGATAATGTTGTTGATAATGCAAAAGCATTCAATTAAGTCTTCTGCATTCAGAAATAAAATATGTTTGCATCACATGAGGATATTGAAATACTTTTTGGTCCATTAGCAAACCAGAAGGAAGTTAAACACACATTGACCAGGTACAATTATTTTAAAAATGGCAGACTTAAGACAATTTACAGTAGGAAATGATGAATTACCTGAAGAATGCTTCTGTTACAGATCCAATAAATATTATCATTGTCAGAAAATTCCAGAAGATAGACTAAATAATTTCCATATTATTCAAAATACCAACTTACTTGTAGTCAGACTACTGTGAAACTATTCCCACATAAAAATTATTACAAAAGTTGCAACACAATTAACTGGAAGAGCATTAAAAAACCCAAAAAACCAAACTACAATCAGAAGTAATCAATGTGGTCTCTAGGAAAATAAAGGCTGTCAAACAAATCTGATATTTATTCCTGAATGTATCTTTTTTTTGTTCCAATAAAGTGAAAAAATCAGAAACATCAAAATCTTGCAGGATTATTTGGCCACTCTCAACAAATAAGCTTTGATAGAGAAATCTTATCACAGATCTGTTTCCAGTGATGTTATAAAAGACAAAACTTTATTAAAAGCTTTCATTGGTAATTTGGAAGTAAATACAAAATCATGTCTGATTACGTTTGCAGGTGACAATGCCTGGCAAGATGGTCAACAGTGATAAAGACATCCATTTCACAGATGAATCTGCATTACTGTGGCAAAATGACATCAGGTTGAGCTAGCTTATTTTAACAAGGTCAAATGTCCCACATCAAGGAATGTAGACCTTATCCCAAGGAATGGAAAGTAAGCCAACAGGAGCATTCAATGTATAAATATGGAAATTACTAGGAAAATTTTACCTATGTATTAAATTTATGAAGTCCTTCATTATACTGAAATCCTGTATACCATCCTGGTGCCTGAATTTTAAGAAGGACTCTAGAAAATTGATGAAGGTAGAAAAAAAGAGCCAGGTTTTCATGGTGGAAAACAAACTGAGTATGAGCCAGCGTATGCTCACAGCCCAGAAAGTCAAGCACATTGAAAGAAATGTGGTCAGCAGGTCAAGGGAGGAGATTCTCCCCACTTTACACCACTCTCAAGACCCCACCTGGTTTACCATGTTCCACCCTGGGGCCACCACCACAAGACAGACATGGGGCTGCTCAAGTGGGACCAAAGGAGGGTCGCAAAGATGATCAGTGGGCCTTAGCACCTCTGCTACGAAGACTGACTGAGAGAGCTGAGGTTGTTTAGCCTAGAGGAGAGAAGGCTCCAGGGAGATCTTATTGCAGCCTTCCAGTACTTAAAGGGGGCCTACGGGAAAGATGGGGAGGGATTCTTTAACAGGGAGTGTAGTGATAGAACAAGGGGTAATGGTTTTAAACTGAAAGAGGGCAGTTTTAGATTAGATGTAAGGAAGAAATTCTTTACTGTGAGGGTGATGAGACACTGGAACAGGTTGCCTAGGGAAGTTGTGGATGCTCCATCACTCACTGGAAGTGTTCAAGACCAAGTTGGATGAGGCTCTGAGCAACCTGGTCTAGTGGGAGGTGTCTCTGCCCATGGCTGGAGGGTTGGAACTAGATGATCTTTAAGGTCTCTTCTAACCGAAACCATTCTATGTTTCTATGAAAAAAAGTGACACACTTTAGTGCAGGGAGTTCGTGAGCTCTGTTTGATTTGCTTATCCAAAAGGAAACTGAGGAGTGATTTGATTATAACATTTAAGTACCTCCACAAGGAGAAATTGCAGAACATTAAGGAGTTCTGTATCCTAGTGGAGAGAGGCATAAAGAGGATCAATGGCTGGAAGCTAATGCCAGAAAAATTCAAATGAGACACAAGGCATACACTCATCCCCCTGAGAAAAATGAACCATGGCAACCGGCAAAAGGAAGTATTTCCCTCTTCATGCCTTCAAAGCAGGATTGGACATTTTTCTGAAAGGTGTGATTTAGCTGGACACGAGATATGCTTTAGTCAAATTATTGGGTTCAGTATAGAGATAACAGGGAGAAATTTAATGGACTGTGATATATGACAGATTAAACTAGATGTACTAACATATACCCCAAGGCTAAACTATTAATTGATTTATTGGTGCTTTATGCTGCCATCCATTGCTACAGTATCTGAGCACTTTCATATTAAATCAATAGCAATGGCAAAATTCCCCATGGACTTCAAGAGCTGGAACTTCTGCTTTCAGCAGTAAAACTAGGGAAGGATTTCTGAGGTTTTCCAGAGGTCAGGTCTGTATTTATCTTTCTTGTTATAGAAAGTATATTATTATATCTCTGTGCTTCTGTAGTATTTCGAAGCAGTGAGCTAGTGATTTCAGTCAGGCACAGTACTGCTAAATGGTTCTGTTTAAGAAACACGGTTATCTTTGTCTCCTCTAACACTTGTGAACATGTGAGCATGTATCACGACAGATGTGTCTGAGCTCTAGTTTCCAGTGTGGTTTAGGGTAAATGGACACTTGCTTTGCAGGTACCAAGCAAAAATGTATGCATCCTCAGAGCCATAATTTAGATGAAAATGAAGAGTGGCAGGAGGTTCAATGCACTATATAATCTATTCCTTTAAAATTACGTATCTACAGCAATAATATACCACTCTAAGAGGGCAATATCTCTGTCCAGCAACAATTCTCACTACAAAGCAACTGAATTTTTATATCTGACAGTTATTAGACTTATGCTATAGAATGTGTTCTCAAACATTTTTTTGCAGAAGGTATTTTGCAAAAAGGTATTAATTCAACCTTAGACTTGAAAAATTATAAAAACACAGAAGTATTTTTTGTATAAAATTATAAAAGTTTCTCAATTTACTATTTAAGAAATGTACATTAACAAAGCCACTTACAATTAATTTAGAGGCTGCTTGAGGTCTAACACATGAAAAATAGAACAAATTTTCTAGATGTTACATTTTTCTTACAATAGCAAACTGCTAGCACTTTATTCTTCAAGCTAAATCAATTTTCATTAATTACACCCTATCCTTCTGGCCAAAGAAAGATTAAGGTAGGCAAACAGGATTACTATAAAAATAAGATATTGATCATATTTTTACTTATTTTTTTCTCAGTTTTATTAATTATTTTTATGGGCCAGTGAAGAAGTTACTTCTCAAAACCCTGCATGTATCAATGGCCTAATTGCAGCTAAGTTTTCAGCTAGAAAATTATAAGTATATGGATGCTGAAAAGCTGCTAGCAGAGGGATTTTCTCAGGTTCTCACAATATTCGGTGAGAATCCTGCCTTTCTC
>WUAM01000323.1:12040990-12064903 GCA_024336885.1 Actenoides hombroni
CACAGTTTTTCCCCACTCCTCTCTCTCTCTCTCTCAACTGCTACACAGTATTTTTTTTCCCTTTCTTAAATATATTTCCACAGATGTGCTACCAGCTTTGCTGATTAGCTCAGCTTTGGCCTGAAGTGGGTCCATTTTGGAGCTGGCTGGAACTGGTTCCGTACAACATGAGGGCAGCCCCTGGTCTCTTCTCACAGAGGCCACTCCTGCAGCCCCCCTGCTACCAAAACCTTGCCATGTAAACCAAATACAATTATTCAATGCATGTCCTAACATCTTAGCTTGGAGTATCAGTGAAAGTAAAATTTAAGCTAAGTTGAGGAACAACATAAGCATCCTTTTCCTTCTACCAAATACATCGAGAGGGTCCTTAACAGCTAGGAAATAGAAGTGATTTCTTAAGCTACAATATTTATATTGTCTACAGATGTAGACTAGAAACTCAGCAATTTAAGAATTTTTTCTTTCTGTAAATCATCTACAGGCTACAAAGAGGACTGAGGCTTTCTCTTCACAAGAAGCCCCATGGGCAAGAAGCAATGGGTACAAGTTGCACAGGGAGAAAGAAATTTTTTACAGTGAGAAAAATCAATCACTGGTACAACCTCCACAGGCATATGGTAGAGTCCCCATCACTGGAGGTTTTCAAGATGTGACTGGACAGGGTACAAGATAATATCATCTAGGATCCCTTTCCCATGATAGGTTAGACCACATGATCTTTTGAGGTCCCTTCCTGTGGATGCTAAAAAGCTGCTAGCAGAGGGATTTTCTCAGGTTCTCACAATATTCGGTGAGAGGCCTGCCTTTCTCACGCAAGTTATGAAAAACAGTAGGATGGTTTTTGTAAGGTGGACCAACACCTGGTGTTTTGTTAAGTTCTGTTTATGGTACACTGGAAAAATATTTTGAAATGGGTGTTGTAGGACTTTAGCCAATCACCCTAGGAGATGGGTGATCACTGACCAATCGCCCTGTGGTGGCTAGGGTATATAAAACGAGGTTATATATCAATAAAGTGGCTTCTTCTTCCTCTCCTTGCTCTGTCTTGCTGAATTTGTGTGTTGCGGCATCTCTCCACTCCCAGTATAAACAGCAATATTAGTACTGTGCACTTATTGCAGTCTGTAATCCCTCTAAAACCTTGTTTGGGCTTTTTGAAATCATAAGTCAGTTATCTTTCTTTGTATATGTACAGGAAGAGTAGTCAACTGAAGATTGCTCTTCCCTGAGAGGTTCTTGGAGTGGGCCCAGAGGAGGGCCACAAAAATGATCAGAGAGCTGGAACACCACTCCTATAAGGAAAGGCTGAGAGAGTTGGGGCTGTTCAGCCTGAAGATGACAAGGCTCAAGGGAGACCTTACTGCAGTCTTTCAATACTTAAAGCAGGCCTATAAGAAAGATGGGGACAGACTTTTTAGTAGGGCCTGTTGCTTCAGAGCAAGGACTGATGGTTTAAACTAAAAGAGGGTACATTTAGACTAGATATAAGGAATAAATTTTTTACAATGAGGGTGGTGAAACACTGGAACAGGTTGCCCAAAGAAGTAGTATGAGCCTCATCCATGGAAACATTCATGGTCAGGTTGGATGGAGCTTTGAGGAACATGATCTCGTTGAAGATGCCCATGCTCGCTGCAGGAGGGTTGGACTAAATAACCTTTAAAGGTCCCTTCCAACCCAAAGCATTCTATAATTCTGATTGTCCAGCACCTACAGGAACAGGGCAGAGACCAAGCCCTCCACTGCACACCAGCTGCCCTGGCACTTGTTATTTGTTCACACTCTTCTCCGAAGCCCTGCTGAGCCTGTCTGCCTCAGGCAAGCAGAATGGCTTAAGTTTAACAGCTTCACTGGCTAAGCTTTCTTCCTGAAAGCATACCTCTAGTAAAAAGCTTTTATTGCTGCAGAAAAATAAAAATGATTACAATATTGTAATAGTCTACACAAAGATGAAAGCAAAACTAAGTTTATTTCCTGAGCTACAGCCAAGAAACAGATGGCAGTGCTTAGGACCTACCTTAGGTCAAGGACATGCTTAGGTGCCCAGACCTGTGCTTATCCATTAGCACTGCGAAGAAAACAGCACACACACTCCAGGGTACCCTTTTGGCTTGAAATGGTACAGTTACCTTATCACAGTAAACAGCCCAGTTCTGAAAACACATGCTTCTGCCTGGTGGCAGAAGCAATATTGGTTAAAGGGCATACCAGCTACCAAGATCCAGAAACAGCATCATGAGAAGAACAGATGGAGTGACACCCAACTCCTGGAAGAGACAGGCAGCAAGAGACTGGAGGGGTAGTAGAGAAAGCAGGCAAGCCAAGAAGAGCAACCAGGAAAGATGAGTGCTCGTGACAGGCAGTAAACCCCCAATACATCAAGTTTACCCACTAGACTAGTGAAAAATACCAAATCAAAAGACAAATACAGTATATAACACGCCGTGGGTAGCAAAAGTGGGGTTTATTTCTTGGGTTTAGATCTTCAATACTGATTCAGCTTGGATAACACTAACCATGGAATAAAAATGTAAAACAAAACAATTAAAGAAAACAACAGAATATTTTAAAATTACAAATTAGGACTACTAGTGACTATTCAAAGAGTGCATGACATCATACTTCTGAAGTTTCATGATATCCAACAGGCAAGTGAAGTGTCTCCTAGATACCAGCTGCTCACTAATACACAGCAGGTTAGCATTATAAGGCTAAAACATCAGCTTTAATTAAATTTAATTTCCTAGTCTTACATCAGCAGTTAAAACTGATTATATTGCTTTCATTTTCTTGGAAGTCTAGAAAAAAAAAACACCAAAAAACACACAACCCTATGCCCTAAATACTCATTAATTCAACCACAAAGATTTGCAGTTTAGGATAGATTCTACATCTACTTTTGTATTTCAAAGCAATTCATATGAATATTACAGACTGATTTAATGTGAATTGCTCTAGGAAAATGTGTACACAAATGACTGGCAGAACATTAAGATTCATAAAACAGAGACATAAAAAAAATGAACCTCTTGTACCCAGATTATAATTCTGAGAATGAGGATATGATATTAAATGACCCAAAGTCAGAATAAGAGAGAAAGCGACCTCCCAGAATATGAAGGTAGTAGAAAATACATTAGGCTATTCAAATAATTTATTCATCTCAGTTGGTTTGATAATTTAATATGAACTGGATAAAACAGAAAGGTCCTTTAGGAAAGATTTTTAGAAATCAGTGTCCGATGCTAGAAGCAAGTGAGGAAATAAAAGCGCAATATAGCAACACTTCTCCAGGCAGTGAGGAAGCCACAGGTTAAGTTCCACGTTTGCACTCCATGACTTTACAGAAATCTGAAGCACAGAAACAAGTCACTAGCTAAGCAACTTCATGGTCCATTTCCTTCCCTAGCAAAATTCTGTTTGGTTTCAAGGGGACATTAATTAAAGCAAACTCCCAAATTTTTTTCTTTGCTCTAAAAGGACAAACAGATCAATAAATTACATGTGGAGAAGAGCACAGAGGGGAAAAAAGGTGAAATTGAGTGAGACTGTCAGATCAACAGGTACCTTGAAAAGCAGTCACAAGTCTTAAAGACTGTAGACTTATGATTGATTATATTCTTACAGGCTTCTAGCGGACTTACTTTGGGAACATAATATACCTGTATCTTACAAGTTTGGCACTCTTAGAACAGCAATAAACTGTATCAAATCTGAAGAGTTCTGCTCTTGCAGACCTGCTTTGATAAATAGTGCAAGGAAAGTGTCTTGACTTTTAATCTACGAGTAAGGCCCACAACCAGTGAAAGCATGCTCCTAAATGAAGGTGTTAATGTGTCAGGAGAAACCATGAAGTTTATTCTCCTCTGGCTTTGACTCAGACGCAGAAAGTTGAATTTTGGTTAGTTTTAAGTAGGCAGACAGCAGCCAAGCATCTATCATAAGAGAGGACAGGGACATAAACTGATTCAGGGAAGAAACTATCACTTAATCACTCAAGAAACATAACAACTTCACTAAATACTTAGAAATTCCTCCTACCCAAACATCCTCAAATAGCAAGCTGAAAAAAAAAATTAAAAAAATCCAACCACAGTAGGACTACAGGTTCTCCTTTAATTACAGGTCTCTACAAAGAGGCCTGTAATACTATCTCACATACATTTTATAAGCATTGGAATGCAAGAAGAGCTCAGTGATTATCTTTTAAAAGCAGCAGAGGGAAAAGGGGAAGGGAGAAGAAACAAGCCTCACAGAAATTTGCTAACAAATATACAGCGAGATGCCCATTCATAAGTTTAAATGAGGACTCTCTAAAGAATTGAATGCAGCTGTGCATAAAGCAATAGCAAAACTGAAGAGACAACAAAACTTCAATGCAAAAATTTCTGATTACTTAATATTCCTTCAAGAAACTTGAAATTTTAATAGGCCCCCAAAAGGCTTAAAAATGCATTGGAGAACAACAAATCTTAAATTTTTTAACAGCTTTGGAGGACAAGCTGTTCTAGATCTACTAAGTGGTTACAAGAGAGAGATTTTGAGAACTGCTTTAAAATGAGATTTTCTCCTCACTTCCTGAAGTGGAAAATTCACTATTACATCTGCAAACATCTTCTGGTTTTAAACTTGAGTAATAGTTTCTAGTAGTCTACTAGGACTACAAAGCAGCTGTGAGGCAATCTGCATTTCTGTATAAAATTATCCTGCATTATTTAAGATTTGGTAGTTAAATACAGAAAACAAGCTGTAAGTGTTCCTCTGTAGAGCTAACCTTGGATCAAACATCAATTTTCTTTTTGCTAAGGGAACATAAATTGCATACACTAGTGTTTAATTTTTTAAAATTTGACTTGCTGGGTTCATGCTTTGCTCGCTTAAGCAACTTGAGCAAATAACTTGGCTGTGATTTGTGCAAAACTTTGCAGGAATTTAAGTTATTCTTCTCAAATAGCTACATAAATTCAGCTGGACAGAACTGAAGTGACAAAAAAGAAATGGAACAGAAGATATCCAAAGAGATCAGAAATATGACAGAAAAAAACTTAAGGTTCCTTTTGAACAATACAAGTTGTGACATTACTTGTGAGTGTTTCTGTGCTTGCACAGAAGTGCATGGATTGTCAGCAACAGCCACACAAGACACATCTAAGATCTGTTCCAAGATCAATGGTGATGACTTCATGCTTCTATTGTCTGTAACACAAAAGAATCCACTTCTTGTTAATAAAGACAAAGTCAGACTCTCCCATTAGCATTCTCTGCGACTTATTTTAATACCCAAAATTACTGGGACTATTCCAAATGCCATCCATTCACAAAGTAGTGAAGTGGGCAGTGAAGCTATGATAATTATAGTAACCACATTAGATATCACAGGAGAGAAAGTTTAAAAACAAACATACAAACAAAAAACAAACCCCAAACCCCATTATTCAAAATGGATAACTTCTTTTAAAAATAAATAAATACATAAATAAAGACACAAACATTCTACACATTAATTTAAATTACAGAGTATACCACTTAACCAGGTCCAAAAAAAATTTTTTTAATCAGTAAATGGATATTGTTAAACCTGCTCGATAGTTGAAAAACCTTTGAATTTGAAACAAACTAGACAATGAAAAAGAACTTATGACTTCTAGGAAATAGAAATTCTAGATATGTTCCTGCATTTGGAGACACCTTTATAAACCAAGTAGGAGAAACCGTAAGTCTAGTGTTTTCCTACAGTAAGCTAAAAAAGTAGGAGAATGATTTTTACCCCTCAGTTTCACCCCATTTAATACCCAACAAACACCATCACATCCATAACTGTGAGTAAATAAGCAGCAGTGCTTCAATCTTATTTTATCTCAAAATAAGAAAACCTATTAATGAACATATAGATAATTACACCGTCAGCTTTGTCTCTTACATGTCTTGCTCTTAAACCTTCCAAAGAAAGCCCAGACCATTACCTCCTCCCACCACTACGCTGCAGTTATTTCCTTTTCCATGCTGTCTAGATGAGAGGTATAATCTGGGAGGAGGAAAAGAAGACAACTGGTTTCTCAGTCATCCTGCTATGGAAAGTGCACAGATGGAAAAGTGGAAAGCCTGTGTGGCTGGAGTATGTCTAGTACAGACAGAAATCTGGTACAAACTAACAAAAGCATTGATAATTCAGTCTTCCAAACATTTTACCAGAATGGCAAATAGCTTGACAAAACAAATTTAGGTGAAAAACAGCAAAATGCAAGTCCATATTGTTTTAAAATCTGCTTAAAAAATCACAATATGGAAAAATAATTATTTTTTTTCTAAACCTCTTTTCTTAACTTTTCTAAATTTAAATAAAAACCTTATCAAAAACAATTCGACTGGCACTAAAGGTCACCTTCAGTCTGAATTTTGGCACAACTACACACAAGTGGAAAGACATTTTCATAAGGCTTATACAGTCTTATTATCAGGCAGAGGTGTAAGTACCATATGTAAGGATGTTTTGGTCTCATTAAAGGACAGCTGGCCTTTCATACTACCTACAAAGAGAATTTCATACAAATGAGACAACATATCTTCAAATAGATCTCTTTATCATGAGACTGTGATCCCTTTGAAGGGAGACAGAATAATGGTACCGTCATATAGAAACAAATCAAGAACGATTTATCTTGATTTAACCTAAATGTACATTTCCTGACATTTACACTTTATGAAACTTTACACTTCTAGTAGAATTAAATAATTTTATAATAAATAAATCCGTAAAAAAAGGATTTCTAAATTTCTACAATTTGTCAGGTCTTACTGTTGATTACTTATGTCAGCAGAAAAAGCAACATTTCTAAAACTGGACAAAAAATAAAGATTCACGGGTTAGATATATGTTTCTACACTTACGTTCATATAACCTCACAAATCAGGTATTGATTGATTGAAAGTATTACTGGTTTCCATTACACTACCTTGATTTGCCAGTCTTCTGTCTCCAAATGTATTCTTTATAAGTCAGATTTATTTTTTTTTAAGATCTTTCTAAATTTAAGACATAGATATTACAGAATTAAAAAAATATTCAAAACAGACAAATAAGAAAGCTCCTTAATGGAAGCTACTAGACATTTACTGGTATTTATGTTTTCTAAAGTGTTTATGAGTGTTACTTAGGAATGGATAGTTCAAATGAGCAACTTAATTTCATATTAATAAAAACTAAACAAAAACTATGGCATAAGGCAATACAGTCTGCTATTTGTAATATGATAAATAAACATCTCTTGAAATAAGCACACTGTTATAAGCTTCAATACTAACCCTTTTTGTTATAATCCCCCACAAAACCTGAAATTTAAGTGGAAAAGTTGCTGCTAATCTTCACAGTACTTTTTTTTTTCCTCCTCTAAAATGGCTCATTGGGTTTTAAGCAGTATCTTCAAATACGTACAACATACTAAAAATCTATTCAAAACTGAAAGTTTCTACAAAGACAAACACAAAAAGCAGGCTGAAAGACTTTTTAAATAGAAACACATGGTATAAGTAAAAAAAAAAGCTGAAGACAAATCGATATATAAATCAGTATTTATGTAAAAAAATAATGCATTGCATATTGTAAAATCAGTCAATAACAGTATTCACCTTCACACAGGTATCTAGATTTTTCAGCCTTCAAAAGGTTACATAGCAAGGGAAAGAGACCGTAACTACGCGAGAGGCAGACTCCTTCCTAGTTTTCGTCTCAGAAATTTACACCCTGAACCAGCAGGGAAATTTGGAGCAGAATATAAACTCTGCTTACAGCGGAGTGTGGTTTTGTACTGCTAAAGCATTTGTCCAGCTCATGTGGATCCCGGAGTCAGAGCCAGCTGGCTTTTGTCAAAGAAACAGCCACAAAAATTAAGCTTCCAAAATAGGGTTGGGATGAAGGTGCAAGTCAGTGAGTGGATCCTTTATGTTGAAGACACAGGAACTTCTCTGGAATCCATAAACTCACTTTATGAAGACTTCATCTCAGGTTATCCAAGTTCACATATACTTTACAAATACATTTCATACCATGCAAGTTTACATAATATTTTACTGATACACTAGACCTCATACTTTTTCTTCATGTTTTTCTCTGAAAAAAAGTTTGCATTGCATAACCAGAACTTGTTTTTCACTAAAATTACTACAAAAAGCCTAAATCCTTACCTGTTGAAATCACTATTACCTTATTGACAATAATGCATTCATGTTGCTGAGGGTCTGCCCCAAAACTATTTTAAAGCCATGTTATTAAAAAAATACAGTTATTAAAAAATTCTCTAAGAAACAAATCTAATATATAGTCTGATGAAGCATCAGAACTCATTACAACTCTTCACTTTTAGGTATTAAATACCCTCTAATAATCATCAGGCAATAATTCTTAGTAAGAAAACACAACAGCAAGAGATTTTCAACTGTTGTTGGTTTGGTTTTTGTTTTTTTTTCTACTTCCAAAATGCATGCCCTATAAAGCTGCAAAATCATGTACTTTTAAACAATATTGTAAAACAGACAACTTCAAACAATTATTGCTAAAAAAAACCCTCAACTGTGCTCTATCTTTTTGACTTGATGACTCAATGATGTTGACAAAAACGCTGAACATTAAAAAGTCTCAGTATCTACTGACAAAAGAAAACTAGTATCACATACTAGTCATTCATTTCTTCAGAAAAACATATTTATAGTGTGCAGTTTACATCTAAAACAAGAGAAATAAGATTGTCAAAACAGTACTTCAACATGTAAGAGATGAACATATAAAGGCACATAGAGATTGTCAATTATTTTATCACATTTCTTTGAAAACAGAGTATTTTCTGCACTTGTAAACAACTTTGTTTACATAAAGGCTTGCACCTTTAAAGTGAGGTTAGTGCTGCTGACTCAGTTATTGTTACATTCACAGTTCAACAGAATTTTAGACAATATATGAGGTACACTCCCAATTAGAGCCGTCTTCATTTCTTCCTTGTTCACTTGATGATTAGATAACTGAATTATGCAGACTAAAACTACTGACCAGACAGTAACACCCAAATCATCAGACCCATGATAATCATTAGCAGTGATTAAACTTCAAAAGAGCAAAAAGTCACCTTTGAAGAAAAAAGTTCATGTTCTTCATTACATGAACATTTTCTTCATTTTTATGTATGCTAGTAAACTCATCTGGGCACATTAAGAGACAATTTAAGCCATATTAGAGTTTTTGCACCTTTTGACCAGTATGTTAATTCAGTCTCTTAATTTAACAGCTTGGGAGTAAAAATCACCTTCCCTTTGATCTTCTGGCATACAAGTCTGTTATGCTTTTTGTTAGCTGCTTTATGAACACTTTGTATACTTTTCCACAGTACGTATGCATGGTTTTCCGTAATTCCAGTTCTAGGGGCTGCAACAGGGAATGAATCAGGTCATCTTCAAATGAGTACTGTAAGAGGTTAAGAAAAGAAGATTTAAGGTCAACACAGAAGTGTGTCATTATTCAGAGTCATTAAAGAGTTTTAATAAACCTATAGAAAGTAAGTATGATGTTCAAAGGCACTTTAATAAATGTTCTCAAAAAATCACAGCGCTTCTGGATGCAATATTTGAAAAACACCTCTAAATTACAGAAATATTCTCTAATGCTTTCAATAAGCCTAACAAGTAAGATTTAAAAAACCCAACCAGCACAAACAAAACCCCTAAAAAACAACCAAAAACCAAAAAAGCAAACACACACACCATCCTCACACACCCCCCTACCCCCAAAAAAACCCAAACCAAAACCCACACAAAACCAAACCAAAACTCAAAAGCTTAAGCAAATTAACATATCCCTTATTAACTCAAAAATTTACAGATCTAAAATGATTTCTGGTCATTTTTTTTTGTTGAACAGTAAATTTCTTGAATGTTACATAATTTTTAAGGAATGCAATTCTTATCAAATTATAATGAAACAATAGTATGAAAAGTAGCACTACTAAAGTTTCATTAAATTGAATGATGGTCAAACACACACTATGCTTAACACAGACATGAAATAAAGAAGTCATTAATTCAACAGTGCAATATTTTTTATAAACAAATTATAAGCTAAAATAGCATTTCAAAGTAACATAATTTTGTTCGTCTTATTACCACCGAATCAGCAGTGCTTTACGTACTTTCTCTGACATACTCATAAACCAAATGGCATCATAAATAAAAATAAGTCATTTTTTCTTCTGTTTTTGACAATACTCAAAGGAAACAAAAAAAAATCATATTTTCATGGAAACACATTCACTTTCCCTGCAATGTATTCTCAGACCCCCAAAAGTACTTTTCTTCATTTTTATATCCATATGACAACATGTAATAAAGCACCATTAAAATATACTATTGATTTTTGAAGGTTATACACACACAATAGCCTGATACATTAAAATGTGCGTCAGTGCTAAATTTTACAGCTCTTCAGTGAGTATACTGATGTAGTGATAAATAGTTTATTAGATGACTTATTTGCAGAATGAAAAGAAGTCACTGTGCTTAGTATTTAAAGGAACAACAACATATTAATACACTGAATATCCAGAAAAGGACAAAACACAGTAAGAAAAAAAAAAACCAGTTCAAAACTAGCTACAATTACATGTTAAAATGGTGCAGTAAATACACACAAACTTTGTGAAGAACGGCTTTTTTCTGCATTTTAAAATCTCCAGAAAAATGAAGCTTCTAGTGATTACCAAACACTCATGCAAACAGTTTATTACATCTATTTATTAAAGGAATGGGAATAAAGCCTTTTAAATAGACATTGACAACTACAGGCAGTGTTTTAGAATGCTAACCTAGGCAGTCTACACTATGTATCTTTCAAAAGATGCTCATCACAAAAGGAATACACTGGAATTCTATCCAAGCAGTAAATGAAAAATTGGTGAATTTTAGACAAGTACAATGATGAAAATACTTACATTTTTTATTGCTTCATAGACAGCCCTAAAAGTTGGTTGTTTATCATCATGGTAAACGCCTCTGTTTCCATGAAGAATAAATATACCATCTTCTTCAGCTTCCTTACAATTACTTCCATAGATACAGTGGTCAGGCCGATAATTCCATTGGCAAGGAAAGACATAAAGACTTTCTGTGCAGAAAAACGAGAACTCTGGATTAAGTATGAAAATCATTTCAGGAAATACGCTAGTCTTCTCTTTTTACATAAGGCTGCTTCATAAACTTCCATACGGTTGTTTTGAAACCTAACAGCTAATTACACTTTATCAAGCTCCAATGCTGTCTCTCAAAGTAAACACTTTTGGAAAACAAAGTAGTGAAAAATCTCTTCAATATCTTCACTGAAATGTCTGCTAAAAGAGTATTTTCCTGGATTTTTGAACATCATAGAAAAGATCAACTTTGTTATGTTGGACATAACAATGTGGATTTACCTGGATTGTGAAAAAACATAATGTTCAATAGATCCTGATCACCCCATGTAATGTTCAACTTGTACTTCTTCAGCAGTGGCATAAGAATTTCTCTCCACTGTAATCGGACTGGTGTCATATCATTCTATTAAACAAAACAAAACAACACACATTCAGGACAATTATATTGATAAAGAAGGAAAAGTCCTACAGAATCACAGTAATTTGCTTTTTAAAATAAGAAGTCTCAAAAGTATAGATGGCTTCTTGCTTTTAAACAAATGAGCACATTAAGGAAAACAGTTATGGACATTTCCAATATGCTTTCTTTCTCAATTATCATCTTATAATGAAAATTACATGCATATACTACTTCTGTTTAACTACCACACTAAATTTTTGGTTTAAGATGTTTCAGAGAAATCTTGAAGACAAGAGTTCTAAGAAGCAGTAAGGTTTTTTTAATATCGCAGTAGGATCTAACACAAAAACTGCATTTAAGTGATGCATGCAGGTACATGGGCACTATTTAAATATCCACCCTTCTTGCAATTTCTCACGGGGTGATAATATTCACAGGTTTTTAAGTTAAATTCAAAAATTAAACCCAGATTGATAAAAAATTAATTACTACATAGATGCAAACACAGTGAAGAAATATTGGCTACAAAACAGTGCATAAAAACAGGGAAATCCTTCAACAGTTTTCAAAAGAATTTTCATTGATTTGAACTAATTTTTTTAGTTACTGAACTTGAACTTCCACAGCAAAGGCATAACCTTTCACTAGGCAGTAAGGCTCTAAAGCCTCTAAAGCTGTTACTTAAATTTCCAAATTCTTGATTTAGCTAAATCACTTCAAAGGAAAAGGAGAAGGAATTATTCTAAGGTTTTTGGCTGAGGAAGTGCTACTTGGAGAAAGCTGGTCTACACTGAACTCCACATTATCAAAGGAGTTACCATCTGCAGCATAACAGGTTATATATTCTAAAGGAAATTTCTTACCTTTACACTATGTTTAAACTCTACCAGAACAGAAAAGAAACAAGGCTGCTCACTCTGTACCTTCTACTTCAGATGGCAGAGTGAGGATGGAACAACATTAAGTCCCAAAGAGAAAAAACTCCCAAACAAGCACAAAATTGTACCCTTGATTTTTTTTACACCAAATTGCAAAAAAAAAAAATAATAATTAAATAAAATACCCAAAACAAAACAGCATGGCTTGGGATCTGTATACAGCAAGACTGTGTTAAGAAACAGAAAAGATTACCAGAAGCAAAATATTCAGTTTTGGAATTACAGTATCAAAGACTTTGTTCTCTGAGCCTTCTACTGACAAACTAGAAAGTGGAAAAATCAGCAGTTCAAAAAAAAAAAAAAGGAATTCATACAAAAAAGATCTATAGCTTATATTATGTAAGAAGCCAAATGGAATATTACAGTCCCTTCTGTCCTAAAAAATTTATGACTGTGATTGCTTGCAAGTATTTGATGAGAGCAGGCATAAGACACGCACAAGAGAATTCTTCTCTAGCAAGAATTATCATTAGGCTCAGTGCAATGTAATTGAACAAAAGGAAAACACAGGCTTAACATCGAACTAAAACCCTCCAAAAAGCAAATCAATCTAACTGAATCAGAGTGTAACATTACTTCCTCACCTGAACTTTGTCACCCATAGAATACTGACCTAAGGCTTACATTTAAACTTGATGTAAGAATTAAAATCACTGATACCAGGATAAATATATTAGAATATACAGTAGCAAATAAAGTTTTAGTGCAACCCATAGAAATACTACTTTAAGTTGTTCAAGTCATTATTTCATATAATTTTCATTTAACTCTTATAACAGTGAAATCCAGAGTATATCCCAAGGAGATGCAAAGCAGATAACAGCATATGTCGCATTGCCAGATGTCCAGAAGCAATACTACTTGACAAATGACACTATGAGATTAAAGAATTAGAAACTGTAATATTCCATAACATCTGCATAACTAGGAAATAGATATTAATTTATTAACACTACATATCAGAAAACCAGTGTACAAATCAGAGCAAGAGAAACTATGTGATACAACCTCTGTCTTTAACATTCTACTGTAACTTGTAGTGAGGTCCAACAGCATGGAAGTATAATGCTCAAGTTCAATCAAAATTGGCTAGAGAATTGCTTTCAAAAAGTTATTCAAGTAAATATGAGAAAAATAACTCTAACTTAAGGATTTCCAGAATATAAGATTCCTCTCCAATATTCAGCTACATTGCAAAGAAGATTAAAGAGGTTTAAGAAAAAGCCCTAAATGGTAGTGGGCATTTCTGTGATGCCATCGAGCTAACAGAGACAGGCTCTTATGAACCCTCAAAATTCTAGGGTTTTTGAGCGGAAGAAAATGTCTAAGAATTAAATATATAAAAGGACCTTAATATAATCTCCTACATACTTGTTTGGTTGGGGGTTTTTTTTTGTTTAAATGCTGTGCTTTAATTAGCTCGGTCATTACTGATTTGTGTCCCAGAAGACTTCTGCCTGGCCAAAGCTGAAATCAGACTTACAAAAGCTGTCACATTTAGCCTGTAGCAACTGAGTATTGCCTTTCTCTTAATTCTACTAATATAAAGTTGAGGAAAAATAGTCAAATGATATAGCAGTATCTAAACAAACTGTAGCTTTTAACCAAGTTGCCAAAACCACAGTCCCCCAAACAGTCAACCAATTTAAATTTCCTTAATGTCAAATGAGAGCAAGCCCTTCTCCTTCTGGTTACACGGCTCTATCCTGTTCTTGCATTTACAATCTAGTTTTTTATGACCACATTTACTTCACTAACCCAACAGAAGGACTTATTTTTCTACCATCACCAAATTTAATTGAATCACAGAAAGGACCAGCAAACACCAGAGGCTAGGACAAAGTAAATAAGAAAAGTAGGGAAAAACAGCTACTAATAGATGGGAACTTTCCTTTTAGAAGCAATTATCTTTTGTGCAGGCTCACCATATTACTTGCCTTAAGCAATACTGAATGGTAAAAAAAAAAATAAAAAAAATAAAAAGTGTATAATGGCTTAGGCTATAGAAACTCTGAACTTTGTTCTTTTTTTGTCTACAGCATAACCACGAACCTCTCCTTTGCACACAATATCTGGAGTTATTTTGTTTGGGGCTTGTTTGATTTTCTAAGAGCTCACTCCTCTCCTTGACTGCCCAAATCAGGCACCACCACAACAAAGTTTCTTAACAAATTTGATAGAAGTCATTGTTCTCTATTCATAAAGCCTCACTGGTCTAGGACTTTTTGTTAAAACACTGTATCTGTGGTATTTGCTACACCTCTTCCAGCTTAAAAATATCTACATCTATATATACACAATACCTACTATTATCACTTCTATCTCCTAAATATTCTTGCATGTTTTACATTCCCATTTTCTAATTGCTGCTTAGCAAAGCCAACAGGCAGGCACTAACCATCAGAAGCTTCATTATTGATTCTAGTCTTATGTCCAGTTATGCACTGTTTAATGACTATGCTATATTCAGTAACATAAATGTGCATGCATATGTATCTGTATATATGTATACAGATATGTGAATGTATGTGCATATATTTGTACTGCATATATACACACATTCTCAAAACACACAAGACAAATAAGACAGGACCAGGAGTGACAACTTCCATTAGGCACCACAGATAGCCAGGTAGCGAAGATGCTTGTCTGAAGTGAATAGACCTGACAGTCCTGAGTAGATAGAAGCTTGAATAAGTAAGCGATAAAAGAAGACTTAATCCTGGAGCAGTACATGGAACTACAGGTTTTCTGCTACCCACATGAGCACTATAACCATTGGCGAAGGTCTACGCCTCTCCTTTTTATTTATTCACCTTCTGGCTCCTTCTGACTCTTACAAATCAATGTGACAACAAAAGAAAGATGCTTAAAAGCCTCAGGCTACTCAGCCTGTAATTCTGGGCTCAAGAAACTACAATGGACCTACAGTTTTAAATCCATATTAGAGAAATATCCCAATCCAAAACTTCTACTGTTTAAACAAGTGCTCTAGCCACAAGACAGTCATACAAAGAGGTCTACAGACAGCTTTTTAAAGTTAAAAACATTCCCAGAACTTATATACTCCTTGAGGAATTTGTTGAGTCTCCTGAATGAATATCAACAAATTCAGACCCTCCTATAAGACAATGAAGCATTTTCTAGTTCTACTGTACTTGACTGGAATAGTTAATGAGACATGACACAGGACAATGTCCGTAAGGTCCAAAAGCATCAGCAGTGTTGCCAGCAAAGTGTATTAGGATAGCCTCTACCCCTGAATTTGGTTTACCTCCCTTCTCAAGACTTGAGATTAGTAGTTCCTTTGCTGTCAGTCATAAGGGAAGCCATACACTCTCAAGCCTACCATGCATAGTCTCAACTACAATAAAGCCTTCCCAAAGTTTTGTTGTGAGTCTTTCAATTTTTTCTATCAAACACTCCTCTTTTTAAGATGTTCAACAAACCTGAAGATGAAAGCAAAGTGTGTGCAAGTCTCCACAAACAGCAGTTTTGTAATAAAGCTTGTGCATCTCAGGGCCTTGCTCCACAAGCCTGTGGTACTCTAGGTACTAAACTAAACTAAACGGTTCCCCTGATGAATGCTCTCTAAGCCAAGATCTCAATAATCAATATTGTATAACAGAAACTCCTTTTCTGCTTAGTCATTTACCCAGGCTTCACTATCTAGCGAGAATATTAGAATGTTCAAACACTACCATTCCTAAGTTTCAGGTAATCTAGTTGCTCTCCTATTAGACATCCTCCAACTGTTCTGACTGGGCTGAGCTTGCTGTCACAAGCCTGATAACATAGGACACTTCTCCAGTGTGTCCAACAGATGGAAGGACTAACTCAGTAGCACTGGTTAGAAATCATGAGGTAGTCTCCCATCAGAAACAGTTCTGAGCCTTCCAACATCAAAGTCTCCACTGATAAGCAAGTTGGTCACTGCCAATAAGGTCTAATGCAGAGTCTTAGCAAGCCAGTCACACTGGAGAAAGTATCTATCTCCACAAATTCAAAGCTTGAACATTATACTTGCCAGAAATGTACAGAGGCAAAACACCCGGACACTCAGATAGATGCTCAGAATTTGTTATACAAGGGCCTGAAAGATACTGGGGCAAGGTTTTAAATCAAAAAGGGTATCCAAAGATGACATTTCAAAATGCTTCAGCTGAACCAGAAAATCCATATATGTCAAAACATCATACATCCAAATGTTATCTTGAGCAAGAAGCACAGACATAATCAGACTACAACTCCAGGAAAGATATATGGATGATGAAAGTAGGGCAGAAAAAGGTACTGCAATAGAAGGAAAAAGATGGCATTCATGCAAGAAGTAAGTTCTTAGCAAACACATTAAAATCTGCACACACATACACCAAAAAAACCTCAAACAACCTCCCCAAAAAACAGGTATACAGAACACACCATATTTTTAATTTCTTTTTTTACTTCTTACTATCAAACAAAAGTGAAAGAACATTTCACTACATGCAATGCTAGTCTCAAATGTTTGAGGAATTGCCACAGTGCACACACAAGCATTTCAGGACAAGTATGAAGTTCAGAAGGCACGTGAAAGCAAGGACCAAAAGTATATATGTATCAGATACGGAAAGGGAAGTCCAAGTTTGAAGTTAACATTAAAGGCCTAGGAAAGATGCCAAAGAATGATGACTAATGTAGAAAATGCTGTATTTCTAACATTTAAAACAACTGAAGTGGAGCAGGGGAATGGATTAATTGCCTTTTTTTTTTTATTATTTTTATTAACTAAAGCCATCAAAAAGGGCTTTGAATCATGTGCTTTGCCATTGTGAAGCTCTGTGCTCTTTCTGCCTCCCTTTCTCAAGTGCCCTTTCGTAATTATGAATATTTAGTATACTTGCACAGCACTGGGTAGCTCACTCCAGTTTTGGTTCTTTGCCCCTAATTGTATGCATGCTAAGTCTGCAACCCATCAAGAAGACTTGCTTAGGTACAGTAGGTACTTAACAATTTGAGAAAGAGCATTAAGATTCATGTTTTCAACACAATTCAAGACTTTTTTTTGTTCTGATGCCCCGTACTAGTTATGATACACAATCTTCCTCACTACAGAAATTCAGTGTCCCATTTAGCCAGAAAGTATACATCACATTAGGTATACTGAACATTGCCAGGAGGATCACGAGAAAAGTATAAGGATTCAAGCCTGGTCTTACAGCTGAGGTCTTATAAATCACAGATATTCACCCCCAAAATAAAGAGTGACTATAAAAAAAAATCACTACCTCCAAGGATGGTTTTGGTTTAGCAATCTGCCATGTTACATTGCATAATAAAAATACAACATGGTAACAACACAAATTTGTAGCAGATATTTTCTGAAGCTAGAAGTAACAAGGGAAAGCAGCAATATTCCAGGTTGAATTTCAAAATACTCATGAATGATTTCATCTACTGAAATCTGTATATATGGACTTAAATTTTAAGAAACCACTGAGTTGAGGTGTTAAAGAGCAAGGACTTTATACTGTTCTCTAGAAAACTGCAGTTAATTTGAAAGACAATTTTAGTATCCTATATAATCTGTATACTTTTGAAAACTGAACCCCAATTTTAGTAAAAATGCATAAAGTTTCAATAAACTGATAACTTAAGTTGTACCAAGAAATCCAACCAGAATTCTGGCACATTATGAGTCAAATGCCAACCTTAACTCACTCTAAAAACAATTCACTACACAAAAATGCATTGTCAGAGGTTAAAATACATGCAGTTTTCAGTCCTGCATTTTTCTTGTTATACTTTTCAATATTTTCATTTCTGCAGATGCTATAATCTGGAAAACAAAGTAAACAATGCAAGATTCCACTGATGATATATACAGACAAGTTTTTCTTCTTGGGGAAACTACAGCTATATACTATAGCTATTATAACTTTCTACTATGACTGAGATAATCCATTCTCCATTTTTCTTAAATTCTCTGTATTTCCATGAGAAAAATACACAGCAAGAATGTTAAGATAAAAACTAAACCATTCTTAAATTGGAAATGAGGGAGAATGTAATATCTACTGGAAGCTTATATTGCCCCTCTTAAGGAGGCACCTTCCAATAGTTTTTGATTGCATGATTATTTTTTGCCTGTGTGATTATTTTCCCCCTAATCAGACTTCTCTTAGACTCGTTTTTCCTCTAGTATAATCCCATAGCACTGCTTTTGTACTTGTGCTTCAACTATGTAAGAAAAAAACCTCCTATCTGTGAAGCAATAACCATTTCTGCTGCTGCATGCACTGCTTCAGCAAGTATTTCCATGATGAACTTATTTCTCTACAAATAACTGTGACTTCAAAGTAAATCAAAAGATACTTTAGGTGATAATCACCTGGTTATAATATAAAAGATCCACATTTGGAAACTGTACTGTTAAAGTAGTTTACTAAATGTTTTAGCACCACCTCCTGGTCATAATAGTACACACATTTTTAAAGTTAGCTTACAGTATATATTAACTGTTTTCTAGGATCTCTACATTGAAGAAAAAAGAAATATACCAGAATATTAACTGACAAATGTAATTTACAGCAGAATGTATCAAGTCACTGGGTCTCTCAGAAAGAAGAGAAATTAAAACAATCAAGCGCACCTGAAATTCAGGAATTCCATGTCTTACAACAAATTCCATTTAAAAAACCACAAGTTAAATACCATTTTAAACCAACGTATTTTTATAGCATTATTCCCATTACAAGAAAAATATTTTGGATAATACTGAACCACACAAATTTGAAAAAAGTTTAGAATTAAAAGAAGTAAAACCAGGGAAAATTCAATAAAGGTAACACACATACCTTGAAATACTTTCTTCTGATACGTGTCATATTCATTAACATGACTCCAGAATTTATTCCAGTTGCTCCATAATAGGGATGTCTAGCAAAACGATTATACCACCCGATACGAGGCTCTTCATGTTCTGGTGCCATTGCAGCAATTTGTGTGGAGTTGAACTTTCCCAGAAAAGACCAAATATCATCAACAGGTCTCAAAAACAGGATGTCAGTATCAACATATAGTAGCGAATCCACGTTTTTGAGGATTAACTGTGAGGGAAAGAAATTTAAATCCAAACTTTTAAAGTTTTGTTGACTTTTTCATAAAACAGAAGTTGCTTAGTTTACACAATAAAGTTCAATACATTTTTGTCATATGCAAATATGACTTTAGACTGACACTTTACAGTCAATAAATGTCATCATTCCCTCTTCCATTCTGGAGAACTTCTGTAGAGTGAAACAGAGGTTTTCTACAGAATAGTAACGCAAAGGCACATAGTCTACATTTCATATCCTGGGGCTTCTCAGGAGTAGGTTGCAAGCCAGATGAAACATTACCATAACAGGAGCTCCTACCTTCCTCCTGTTCCCTTGCTTTCCTATGCATCTAATCAAACAAAGAAGAGATGTAAGGGAGCCCCAGAAGTATTTGGGAGATAGCTGCCACTGCAATAATTCACATAGCCTGAAGTATGATTTCTGAAGTATCTTAGATGAAGGCTGCCTGAAACACTCAGGCAACAGTAGCCCATTTCCTCTTTCATTTTCTCTTAACACTTCTCAGACAGCCATGCAGAAAATTTTCCAACTAAATGAGGAGATGAAGTGTGATAAATCCTTCTTACCTCAGAGAGGATGACATGACCTGTACCTCTCACTGAGGATACTGTGCCATAAAGCAGCAAGTGAGGAAAGGACTTTTATTCCTTAGTGCCACAAAAGGTTAAATTCAGAGGGTTTGTTAGGATATCACAAAAGTAACTTTCAGGAGTAGCAGTAGTTCTTAACAAAGCTAAGCAGAAATTAGATTAACAAGGACAGCTTGATGATTCATAAACAGGCTTCTGTATTGTCCTATTACAGAATAACTTACTGGCAAGAATAGCCTTTGTGAAGCACACGGTTTAAACAATTTCTTCCATTCTGCTGCACTCTCAGTTGGAAAAGTTATTGGATATAATGTGTAATTAACTTTTCCTTCATAAGGGAAGTCATCAAGCTATATGAAAAGAAGAGATCATAAAAATTACTACAGTTCAATCCTATTACAAAAAAAAAATAAATCAATCCCCCATTCAGATTGAGAACCGAACACAATTACAACACCTCTTCCATAACAGAAATGCTTTCTGAACTAAAAGAATCTGTCAACTATTCAAAATACTTGAATAAAAAGTGGCACCTGCAGGTCACTATGAAGAAAACACATCGTATCACACAATACACAGAAGAGCAAGTAAAATAATTTAGTATTTAAAAATTAAATACATCAACTAAAACCTTTGTCCCTGTTAATTACTTTCCACAGGAGAAATAGAAACATAGTCTTTTTCAATTTAGAATACCCTTACCCAGTGTTTTGCCACAGTTACTGTTCACATGACATTAGTGTATCTATATTACTAGGTATAACATACTGATGTCATAGTTAGTACGACATTTTAAGGTCAAAAAGAGTAAACCCCTTCAGAGCTATATACTAGTTGGCTTGTAATACTGCTATTCTAGTCATAATGCTAATTAACTGAATTACTAAAATTAGACATAACCATATCTACCATTTTCAAAGACTGTTCAGACAATGTAAGGCTGACTCATACTGTAAGCACAGGGACAAAAAAAAGGACAGAGGTCTCCTTTTTCTTGTAAAACCATCTTTAAATAAGCTCACACAAGATAGGTGGTTTGTGTTCAGAACATCAGGATTATATTTAATAGATTCAAGCTGACAGATCAAGAACTTTTGGTCTGTCTCTATGAAAAGGTTTGATATGGACAACTGGAATTTTTCCACAGGGGGGGAAATCATAAATCCCCACCCAGCATTACAAAAGACTTGCATATTATCTTCTTTTTTAGACCCCTGCATTTCTGCCACTGTATTGAACAACTACTACTACCCAAGGAGCAGAGAAATTGCCATACAATACTCAAATTGTACTACGAATTGATTAAATAAATTACTTGTGTACTTACTATGACTTTGAAACTCTCATGCAATTGGTCCTCTGCAAAAATATGAAACTGGAGAGGTTTGATGCTGAAAATAATGGCTGATCTCAACATAGTAACAGTCTCCTCCAGTCTTTCACCACAGGCAACCACTGCTAGATGCATTTTCTCAGAAGGATGTGTTTTCATATAATCATATCTGATACAAAAATATTTTTTCATTTGACATTATTTCTAGCACAAGCTGAAAGACAAGCTCTACTATTTACTGCAGCATGTAATTTAACAAAATACCCTTTATCATATTTAAATCAGCAAAGGATAACTCTAACAGAACATACAAACTACAGCATTACACCTCATACGTAAGCTTACATTTAACCTTAACTATTCTCATATTCACTCCCACCCAGCCTACGGACTGGTGACCCCAGCCTATGAGGGAAAAACAAGGTATGGAAGAGCTATACAGAAATTAATCAAACATTTATTTTCTTAGTAATCTTACTATCCATTACTAACAAGGAATTCCATCAAAGCTATTTTAAAAGAAAGATCACATGGAGTTACACTGAAATGTGAAAGTCTGACAGTGCACGCACACACACACATTAAGTCTGTAGATGAGCTCATTTTCTCCTCTCTCCCTGAACTCAGTACAGGGATACACAAACAACATAAATATAGCAGAGTTAAACTCAATGACAAAAGTGAAATAACTCCTACTTTTAAGAAGTTCTATCAAGAACATTTTTGAGTGATGTAGATGTTTCATTCATTTCCTGCTCCAGTAAGTCCTTTTGTCAAACCCATGCTTCAGGACTTCTCTTAAGCACTGGCAAAATGCAAAAAGCTTTCTCCTCTCCTTCCATCCCACAGGAATACAACTTGGGTTGGAAGAGGGGGAAACTAACAGCTCAAATAGCCTTGTGAGATGTCCTGGTGCTCCCAGTGGTTCAGGAAAATCCCTCAGATACAATGACCACATGCACTGCCCATGTCTTTGGGGCTAAACCACTGCAAGGTATGAGGATTTGGGAGGTTCTTCCTGAAGACAATTGTCCAAGGATTGTGGTGATAACAGCCTGGTATGTATTATACAGGGTACGTTTTAAAGTTATTAATTTAATATAATAGGCTAAAATTATCATTAGGTAAATACCACTGGCTTGGTGGCAAACACAGTGAGTATGCTAAACCTAAAACCACATTCTCCTGGATTTCATCTATTTAACTAGCAAGGAAAGGTTTCAAAGGTTCTAAACACATAAACATAAAGCAACTCTTCAAAACAATATTCTGCGCTTGAGCAGACTATGGGAGGAGAGGGGATAATGGAACTAATTGTACCTGAAGGTTTAAATTACAAGTTTAATTCCATGTTATGTAGACACACGCAAAAAAAATCTGAAGTTAAACAAGGCTTTCCTAAACTACTAACAGTAGAGAAATGCTTGGCAAACATACCACCCATTCTTAGAAATTTGCCAAAGAGACACTTCAAAACAGAAATTAACAGATGTGGTTCTTAGCACAATCTCCACCCAATTTATGTAACTGAAACATATATATGCTTGCAAGTTTTCCTTTAAATTGACAAAAGAGACTATGCACATACACCTTTTTTTTCTTTAAGGCACTGAAGAGCAACACACCTTGTTTTGAGTTCCATGAGGCAAAATATAAGGAAAGATACCACTGTAGAACTGCTGAAGTTTAATGCAATAAATAATGGCTACATCTAAAAAACATTCTGAGTTTTGGAAGAGTTTATTACCCTTGAACTCAAAAAGCTCAAGCATCCCAGGGATTTTAGATTAATTAAATTTTAATTAGAACATGCAGTCAGACTCAAGTCATTATTAAAAATTACATGGATGAAAGACCTTGTAAGTAAGATTCAGATCCAAAACAGGACACCTAAACAAAGATGCTGACATATGAGACTGTGTCGAAAGTCTCATTAAAGCCAATAGAGATCTAGTGAGCAGGACATGGAGCATAAACAGCAACTCATCTTATTTCAGAGTAAATACCAAGGGCTTGATTCAATTTTTTAACATATATAGTGCCATTTAATAAGCTCTAGAATAGCCCACCTGACCTCTATGTGCCAGTCCAAAAGGACTGTCTGTCTGAAAGATCATGTATCTAGTAGTCCTGAGGAGATACCTAGGATACCCAACTGCTTTGCAATTAACACCAGCCATTTACTTCTCAGTAACTTAATGGCCAGTCACCTGGATCATTCTCTATGCTCTTTCAATTTTAATGATCACTTAAGACCTATTTGACATATACATCTATATGCAAAGTCTATACTAGATGATTTAATCCACAGACCTAATCCTTTTATAAGTCTTGTAGCAAAACCTGAAAAATTAGTTCAAGTTAACAGGAAAAAGAAAAAT
>WUAM01000323.1:12064919-12080441 GCA_024336885.1 Actenoides hombroni
AGAATCTTTAAATGTAACCGAGGCATGCCCATTCAGACCTCTATACATAAAGCTGATTTAAACATTACACTATGTAGTAAGTAGCTAATAAAAGCACAAAGCAAGCTGAATGTGATGAGGGTAGCTGAAACACAGAAAAAAGTAGACTGCTGCAGTTTGAACAAGCTGCAAGCAGCAGATTAGCCTCATCACTAATCCACTGAAAAGGGAATTACAATAATTAAGCCCCGAAGTCATGAAAGCCTACAGTGATACTGCAGTCATGTGACAGTAAGGGCACAGCCTACACAAATGGCATAGCTGAAAGCCAAGTTCCTGAACCACATATATCACATGGCTTTCCATGAATAAGGTATGATAAAAATTATGCCAAAGCAACTCTAAAATGCACTGAGATTCAAAGACTGTATTTTATTATTTCTACATCTAGTGACATCTGTGAATAAAAGAACATTTCAAACCACGCAACAAAACCCAGACTGATCATCTAATGCTTTAAAGTCATTTTGTTCACATAATCTCTGTTCCACGAGTTTGAGTTCATGAGTTCAACTTTTAAATCTGTGCTTAAAAATAATTTTTTGAGAAGGTAAAAAAATAGTAACAACTGAATTTAAGCTTGCACAATATGAGGAACAGCTGGACTCCGATTGGTAAATCCACAACACAAAGCTTCATCCCTGAAGCAGATGGAACAAGAAGCCATTGGCGAGAACAGACCACCATTCCCACTGCGCACTATCCATTAAGAAGGGGATGAGACATTAAGTCTCAGAGACATACTGCAGCAGGAGAAGTTACAACACTTCAGAATTGTAGTTCTTACCCCACACTCCATAAAGAGACATTATAAGCCGCATTTGACTTCCCTGCATACAGACCACTGTCCTTTTTTGTTTCTTCTTTACTGATCACAGTATCCTGATTTATTTTTCCTTTTTAATAATTGGGCCTCAGTGCTGCTCCTCTCCCTACATACACATCTCTCACCACTCCCAGAGGGAAATCACTGCCCCATCTTCATCCACGGACAGTATTTACCTCTTGTGTTAATCCTCTACTGCCAGCATCTTTCATCACTTTTTCCTCCTTCTCTCACAAGAAGCAGCATAAAGTTTAAGCTGTTTATTAGCTTGAGCTCTGCAGTCTCACCTTCAATATTAATGTGCCCCACCCACAAAGCCAGATATCTATGCTATGACTTATCTCACTCTCTTCTTCAATATTATGTCTACATGACTTTGGTCCTTCCTCTAATTCCTTTCAAAATTATTTGCCCTCAACTGCTCCTTTCTCTGCTTTTCCTTCCTGAATTTTCCAGCCTCCATAACTCTTTTTCCCATCTTCCCTCCACTGCAGTCAGTCATGTAACTATCTCACCAGAAGACAGGGAAAGTAAAACCTTGTTCATTTAGACAGATCTGGGTCTGGTATGACCTAATGACTACGACGTAATGGCATAAGATTTTTCAGCAATGCAGATTTTCTGATTGGTTTTTTTGTTTGGTTTTTTGGGGTTTTTTTTTAAGCAGTTCAGTAGCTGAGTTGGTCATGAGCAAAATAAAAAGTATTTCACAAGAACTGTAGCTTGCCTGAGCAAGTTTGGTATCAGAACATCAGAGCTCTCGTATCAGCACAATGCCCTTACTGAACCTCAAATCCAGGTTCTGAAAGTGTTAAGACACTGCAGTGTTAAGATGCTTTCAGAAGTGAGTAAATACTTTCAAAACAACGTTCAGAAGCAACACTGAAAACACAAAAATACAAATGCATATTGTTATTTCTAATTACTAGTAGCCTGATGTTTTAGTTGGAAGAAGCAACAATAAAGTGAAATACAAACTATATTTTAGTAAGACTTTTGGATAGGCCAACAAGGAAAACCTGACAGCCCTCATTTCTAAAGTAAAAAAGAAGTCTCCAATAATATAGAAGTCCCAGCTTCTGCAGGGAAAAAAACCCAACCTCTGGTAATTACAAAGAAAAAGCAAAGAATGCACCTGTAATCCAATAGAAAATATTGAGCAGGAAGCCATGATGGGATTTGAGCGTTTAGGGACAAATAAAAGAACCTCATTTGTCTGAGGATACTAATTATATGTGAGTGGTAGGGACAGTAAAAAAACAAACAAAAAAACACTTGAAAGAGAGCATCACGCATATTCCCACGAGTTTAGAAAATAAATTTTTAAAAATCCACTTCACACTGTTCATCAGCAGCATAAAGGCTTGCCCTGAAGTATTTCTGTGTTGAAGTGTAAACCTTCATTCTGTACTGATTAATTCTGCTGGGGGGTTAATAACTTCTCACAGGGGAACATAGCTGGATACGCTCAATGAATCTGCTACAACAAGATCTTCCAGAGCCTGTCTGTCAAGACACTGCCTTCTGTTTAAAGATGTGTATCATGACACACTGTATATTAAATTAGCATTTCTAGGCAAATTAAAACAAAGTAATAATTTGGTAGTAAGCTACAGAGGTATGTCTTGATGGGTTGTACTCTTCAAGAACCTTCACTGCATCCCAACTGAACATCATGAAAAAAACCCAAAACCCAAATTATATTATCGCTGAAATACCAGCTCCACAAAAATCTTAGCTCTGCCCTCTAGACTTAGCACAAGGTGCTGAAGCAAGAGGTCTCCTGCATACGTTTAAGGTAGGATTCTCCTGTTCTTACTCTTACCTAACACATTAAGAACACAGGTGACCAAACAATCAGGAACACCTAGACGGGCATAAAGAATCCTAATCTGTGATTACTAAACCTGTCCCAGTTCTAGCCTGCTTGACTGAGGTCACAGTACAACAGCTTCTACTGCACACTGACCGAGCTACCCTCCAAGCTTCAGAACTTCCAGAGCAGCTGCACTGTTACAGCATCTAATGTGACCTGCGCGTTTTTCAAAGAGTTGTAGGTGTAAGCAAAATTTTATTTTTCTCCTGTTTTAAGTCACATTCAAGTATAGTGGCACTGTTATTACAGAAAGCCATGAGGGAACCACAGTCAGCCTTAATTCTGTGTTACAACCTTTGTGCACTAGATTCCCATCCACTGATGTACTACTAAGCACATCTCTAGGGATCAACAGAGAGCTCCCTGCCCAACCTGACTGACAAACTGCCCTCTCCTATTCCCTTACCATGTCTGGGGAAGCCAAGGAACGAAAGATTAACATCCAGGTACTGAGAGCACAGGGTGGTGTTAGTAACTGAAGCAATAAATTGACCTCAGCTGTCCTTTCAAATGTTGCTGTGGCCCACTGAGGTGTTACCATTTTTACATGGGTTTTGAACAATGTAAAAATATTTGTCATTTTCTGAGAAAACTACTGTCATCCTAACCTGCACCACTAGTTTTTATGTACCAACACCACCCTATTACATAACGGTATTACAAGGATGTAAGAATTATTTTGTAGGTTACAACAACCATTTAAAAAATTACATCAAACCAAGTTGTCCTACACTGGTTCTGACAGAGCTACAGTCTTTTTCTTTGATCTTTTCTCCATATGGTCTGTAACATACATGAGGCATGCAATATTCACCTTCCTGTACAAGGTTGCTTAATAAAGTCTCTCCATCCTTCCACAGCATCATTAAACTAACCTTCCCTGATATTATAACCAAATGGCTAGGTTGCCAGGCTCAGCTGTGTTAAAGTTGCTTACACCTACAAAACGAACAGAAGCCTACTGCAAATGTGTTTTCTTCATCGGTATACAAAGCTAGCCACATTATCAATGCAAATATTTTACCCATACGAGTTTTTTTGACAATTAGCATGGAAAAGGCAAATTACAGTCATTAGAATATGTGGGGGAAATATTTTCATATAATTGACCTGTATTATTTCAAACCTGGCACCACGATGTATCTCAGAAAAACAAATGGCAGGTATGTAAATGCAACACAGATAACTTACTTATCACATCCTTTTAATACTTCGTGTTTGATCTAAATCAATGGATCGTAAGGATCGTAACCCAGCAGCCTTTAGTCACCAGAAAAAGAAAAGCAAATAGGCAGAGTGAGAAGGCAGCAAAGCCTACACGGATTAAAAGCAACTGTTAAATTATTCACACACTTATTAGAAGTAAGATCAAGGTAACTACAGAAATTATCTGGATTTAAAAGTGATAAAAATTCTAGTCTTTACTCAGGTTCTTAACTTTGTACTACTGCACTGAATTAAAAATTAGTCATAATCAGAGTTTATTTTGTAAAAGTATGCTAATGATACCAGTGCAGATGATGTCCAAATGTCATCTATTCCATTACAAATGCAATTAGTAGATTAAGTTTGAAGTTACAATATCTCAGTTATTTAAACTTTTGACTATACAAGTCCAAAGTCCCATCCTTCAATGAGCTAGAAGTCCTGTTTTTCAGGGCAGTCATAATTGATCTCAAAGTATCCACACCACCAAGACCTCAGTGTACTCAAAAAATAGTGACATTTATTTTTTTTCATAGGCAACACAAATTAAAACACACCTAGAAGCAATATCCAAAACTGAAATCACGCAGGTAAGATAGCTAGAGCAATAACTGTGACTCCCAAGAATTTCTTAGTTAAGTCCCAGTAGGAAATAAGGAGCCATACCAGCTAGATGACACTGAGCACCTTGAAAGGTGTACTAGAAAAGATAAGCATCATCTAGATCATGAAAAATCTGAGCCTCATGTTATATTTATCAGCAATTTTTAATTTTTTAATAAAATCTATAGTACTACACATAAAAGTGATCTCATGCTTCCTTTATCAATGTGAAAGCTAACAAATATTCTATGCCAAAAGTACAACACAAGACATTCTGTCTCAATGTCGATAATCAGAATGCTGAAGAAAAATGTGGGGGCAGAACAGCTCAAAAAAATCCTTCCCATATACAGTACAGGCAATAGCTCATTGATTAAAATCAACAACTGCTCAGAGCACATCAATTTCAAATTACATTGAATTAGCTATAGCATGAGTCACAATGAAGTCTATATACAAACCTTTCTCCTAAAAAGTTTCCAGATTCCTCTACAGTCTCCAACACTTCTGTTATACTGAGTCTTACAAATCCACAGTAGTTGTCACTTCACACTTCATACACTTACAGCTACTCAAAGGAAATAATGTAGCAAGATGTAATTCAAAAACATCTATACCAAGTTCTTTCTGTCATGGATAAACAAATCCCTGTGGTTCTGATACCCAGGAGAAAAAAAGCCAACTGGAATTTCAAGTTAAAAGCAGGGAGAAAACAATCTAGGTTTTTTTCAAATATAAGTCTTCAAAATCCAGAAGCTGAAGGATTACCTTCCAATGTTTGAAAAACTTCACTGGTAAAGGGAAAGAAGATACACTAATGTTGAAATAAATTTCATTAATCTACTATTGGCACAGAAATTCTGTCTATATTCGGCTCGTCTAAACAGATTTGGTTAGTTTATTAAAAGAGAAAGAACAGAACACCAGAATCTACATTCAGAAACTGATTTATGATCTGGATAAATAGAGTTGTTCTCCTTTTACAGATTAAATCAGGCCAAATAGAAGTTCCGTGCAGTCAATAGTTAGTGCAGTTCAATGACCACACTGTGCAATTTCCATTGAAAGCAAACTCACTGGAATTTCCGTTATTTCATTGGCACATCTACAGGCAGTGGAGATAGCTATCCTAAGATTTCTATCTTAGGTTTTTCTCATAACCCTCTCCCTATCACAGCCTCTTCAGAGTCCAGCTTTATTCTGCACACCTCACTACAACAACTGCACTTCAAAAGAATACAAAAACTTAGTCAATCCAGGATCAAATTATTTGCAATAAGACACTAAGGCAGAATTCTCAGTCCTTTCTATTTCAAAAGATACCCAATTTAGAGCCACAATGTTGCCTCTTTACAGAAAAAAAGCTCCCAAGAGGCTTTATCTTCATGAAGAATCTTGAAGTGGCCCTACACATACAATCTCAGAAAACAAGAATGGCATACTTCATTTGCTGTTGTTAATAAACTTGCATGGAATTAATTTAATTCCTCAAAAAATCTGATCACAAGCTTAAGAATAACTACTAAGTATCACATCTGAAGCACAAAATAACATCAAAGGTCTAAACACTTCATCTTCTCAGTGCACCTAGCACGATACACATATTTTGTTTGAGAGTTAAACAAAATTATAACCCACATCCAAAGCTGAAACCAAACTACAACTATCTTCTGTGTTATTCCAGCACATACAAGGAAATCAGGCTTAGGCAACAGGTTCAAATGCCAAGCCATTGCAATTGCTTGCTGGTATCCAAAGCGGGAGCACTTCACTTTCTCCTCCTCTCTGTCATCTTCCCTTCTTCTCTTACACAAACTTATTCCACCCCTCTGAAACCAGTTGACCTTATTTTATTAAGCAGAGCAAGAAATAAACACATTTTGCAAAAGGAAAGGGGGGCCCCTCTGAAGTTAGAGCATCTCACTGAAAAATTCAACAAACACTAGAGTCAGCACAACATACGGGGATTAATTTAATAGTAATATATTGATAAAATAATAAACACTCAATCTGAAATGATTTAACTGAACATCACATTCTCTTTATATATTTAAGCAGCTTTTTTCTTTCAGTTGCAAAATGTATAGACATGAAATTTTGCAAATATTTAGGGGTTCACCGTGAAAGAAACTGCACTCACCCAGTAACGTCATAATCAATGCACACTTCAAGAGGCTTGTCTTCACAGCCACATATGGCATTCTTAATAGATTAATACAAGTTACAGCTTAAGGTATGTGCAAAGGAACTGCATGGGATTTCTCTACTTCTTATTCCAAGGTTCCACTTGCCTTAAGCCTAGCAGAAAATCCAGACAGGTAGTTTTCTGCTATTTTATATTTTATTTCCACATTACATTGCATTGGGGTGGGTTCATGGACATCATGTCAGTGGGGTCAGAAGACAGTGAGACCCTCTCCTCTCTGACCACTACACAACTGTTAGACTGGCTCAGATGTCCAGAAGGATGAACAAATCTTATAATCCCATCCTGTCCCTCACTAAGCACAGGCTAAGCCCCCACACCCTCCACCACAACAGCACCGACATTTGGTTTACCCCCCTATGCCAAACCTCATAAAGCTAAACTCCCAAAAGCTAACCTTTAAGGAAAAAAAAAAAAAGTTCATCGAGTCCATTCAGATAGTTCAATCTGCTAAAGGGCAAGTCAGATTAATCCCTGTGGACTGACACACTGGCTACCAAGGGCAGCAAAAAAGACTCAGCAGTCCCAAACTGCAGGTGCAGTTCACTAACAGACTAAGAATCAATCTAAGTTATCTTTTTAAGTAACTTCATGGCAACTGATAAACGTAAAAAGCACTGACAGCACACAAGCAGCAAGGAATAGGGGGACAGATCTAAAATCTTTCCACCAATCAGTAATTTTCAAAAGTACATTAAGTCTTGTGAGGTTAAACATTTTTTTTGCTTTGCTTCCTCGGAAATATTCAAGCTTCAGACTAAGAGGAAAAGAACCGTATCAAAGGATGATCAGTAAATTTTTAAATATAAGAAGAACTGACTCACAACTTTAGTTATATACTGAAGAGAACTATGCAGGTTAGAGAATATACTGTCAAGTAGCTTAAGGCTTCTTCCATTTCTTTTCAACCTCCTTCCATAATCTGGCACCCTAAAGCATCTGAACAACCACATCAAAACATTTAAATCTATTGTTCAAGATGCAACTTGAAAGACACAGTCTATCTTTTAACCTACTGTATCTTAAAGCACATTCTAAAATGGCAGTTCCAGTGCTTTTGGATGAAGTACCCTCCTCAAATTCTATAAAACATATAACTTAAAAAAACTCAAGCTTAATTACTAAGCATATCTGCCAGTTTTTATTGCAAGTTGCATAATGGGCAAGTTTTATTTATCAAAATTAATTCATCGGTAACTTTTCATATTATATTCAAATAGACTTTTTAGCAATGTTAGCAAGCCTCTATTTAATGCAGCAACATAACTGGAAAAAATCTACTTTGTAAAAACACTTGAGTCTATAATGTCAAAAACAATAGACCAGAAGCAAGCCCAAATAAAGGCAACCATAATATAAGCAGATTAAATGCACATAAAACAATCAAAATATCTTGCTTTGTCACCTTGCTAAATAGCCAAAAATACTTATCAGCTACACCTGTCTGCAAGCAAATAATAAAAGTACTATTTAATAATAGATCCTACCTAAAAGCAGCTTCCCAAAAGCAGTTCATTCCACAAACATCAGAGGGCAGCATCCAATAGGAATTCCAGAAAGATACAGACAAACTCTTACACCTAACAGGATAAGACAAAAATAACCTATATAAATGTTACTGATTTTATGGCAAAGTTCAACGGATTAGTTTCTAGCTTAAAAATAACTTGAATAGTTTATTACCTGGCAGAAGACTGGCTATGTAGTGGAACTTGGATAATACAAACAAGAAGGTATTAGGTGGATTCTTTAAAGGAAGAATTGTCTCCATTCTTTAGCCTTTCCTCTCCATATATTTTCCAAGTGAGAAAAAGAGAGAGGCGAGGAATTTTGGGGGTCACTCAATGTTCCTGGCTTAGCATAAGCTCATAGGTAATAAAGTGAATGGCAACACTTCCTGCTGGAAAGAGCTCCTTCACATTTGCTATCCCTTTATCTACTTCAAGCAGAGGAGCAAGTAAAACAATTAATTTTCAAAGTTACGTTGTCTATTTAAAGACAACCCCTATTCATCCATGACTCTGTTTGGTGCAAAGCTGATTTTTAACAAAATAAACAGGGCTTTGCAACACCAACAAATACCATTGTTTCATAACAAAAGGTTAATGCGATACAGAAATAAACACCACATCTTCCAAGTTTTCCTTTTCCATACTAATGACAATACTAATAATTTATTGACATGCTACACTAACAACTAAAAAAGAAGGTTTTACTAGTCAACAGAATTGTGGTTTCAAATGTTCTACAGGGGCAAAAAAAAGCCCAACAAGATTTAAAATCTAAAATAAGTAGAATATTTCAGAGCAAGGGGTATACTCATGAGTGACCTCCTCTGCTCCCTCTTCCTGCCCTGGGGACACAATGCTAATAGTATTTATCCCCCTTTGAAAGGTGCTATCTGTGAATGAAAGACATGTGCAAGAAGAAAACCCACACAAAGGCTTGATGATGAAAAGGTATAATGACTACAGCTCAGAACTCTACTGAGAGTTGGCTTTGCAAGTTTGAAATGAATCAGTATCATCTTGGTAGGGTTACCTGGTATCTGTAAAGGCCATGGTTTTGCAAATACCAGATTTAATAGATTAATGTAGCAACAAAAATGGCAAGCTATATAATTTCTTCTTTTTTTTCAACACTTGAGAAAAATGACCCGATAAACGCACAGTGTTTCACAAAGCCTCATTAAGTGTTGAGGGGGTGGAACAGTTCTTTGGCGCAGATCAGAGGAAATCCTTGCATCCTGCAGATACATGTGTTTGCAAGAATTAGTTGAGTAATTGTACCTCATGACTTTAGAATGATCTCCACAACTAAATACCAGGTACAGAAAAGGATAATGTAGATTGTGACTGGGATATCTGCACTCCTCTGGGGAAGGTAAATGGTATAAAACCACAAGTTCTCTCTGCCAGATTCTCTCTTGCATTACTTTTTTGTGGCTTTTCAAGTTTCTTAAAATTTCAAGGTACATTAAGACACTGTGCTTATCTGAAGAACAATCTTTACAGTCTCCACTCTGTACCTTTTTGAAGTAACTGTCTCTCGTTACTTTTACGATAAATTAATAAACTATCTCTCAAAAATAATTTTCTGGTTTGGAAGATTATTATTATTTTTACAGGGAATTCTTCCAGCTGTCAAGAGCTGTGTTTTCTTACCTGCCTTAAGCTACTATCCTATCCAGACTTCCAAGGCAAGAGGCAAGCTTGAATTAATGCCTAAGTCATTTCTCTTAACATATTAGGCATTTCCAATACCCCTTTTAGTATGATGACAAGGTTGTCAGCCTTGGATTTGATCCATAAATTTATGTTTGAGACAAAAATGTTACTAGGATACATGTATGTAATTTAGCTAGTGTTAGACTACAACACTTCTCCCACCAACAGAAGCCTCTCTGAACTGACCATATGCTAACATATTCCATAAAGCTTTCACATACAAAGGATTAAAAGACTGAAATCACTGAACAGTATTTTCTTTTTCGTATTCAGAATAGGATCATTCAAAATGCCACTTATGAAGATTTATTTTTTTTATTAATTTGAAATAATACTTGAGGAAAGCTCAGACTTTAAATAAATGGCACAAGTGCTTTACAAAGCTAGGGAGACACACTGTATCAGTTCATCAAACAGGCACAGTCATTGTTACCTGACACATGTTACCAGTCAGACAGGAATAGTCACCTTTAGCATTAAGGAGGGATATTTTGCTCAGATCTATTACAGGCTATGTGATTATAGGCCAGCATCCACAAATAGAAAGCAGAAACTAATGTCTGGTGAAGGAAACCCAGCCATCTAACATGGAACACCCTACCCAGCTTGGAGATGAACTCCCAAGGCAGGAGAGCAGCCAGCCCATGGGCCAGGCAGAAGATCCACCAGATGAGATAATAGGAGAGGCTCTCCAGACCCCCTGACTGTCTACAGAGGTTACTGCCTGCACACGGAGTGGGGCGCTCTGTGGGATCGAGGTGGACTGAGGAGGAATGAAAATGCAAAAATCGAGATGATAGGAAGGCCCATCCCCACATACACAGGTTGCTGCCAGTCAGTACGACTGGCCATGTGGTGCGTGTTGTGACAAGGGGCTCCATTCCCTGTGCATTTGTACACACAGAGTCCAACATGCCAGCAAATGAAGAGACAGCCCCAAATCATGCCTGCAGTGCCAGAAACTGGAGAGACATGCGTGCACAAAGCACGTGGGTGTGCGCGTTGGTGTACATAATCACTCGCAAGTATCAAGTCATACTAGCCCGCAAGTAGAACAAGAGGCTTAGGATAAAGATATCAGAGAGGCCATAACGCTGGGCCAGGCTCTGCAGTGATCAGAGGTTCTGAGCTACCAAAAGAACCTCTCTCTTAACCTAGCCACAAGAGACTGGGATGGCTTGTGGAAGGATCAGAATGTCTAATCCGGTCACCAGAGAAGCCCTGGAGTTTGAGGGTTACCAAATCTTTAGGCCATAGGTCTGGACCAGCAACCCAAAAGACCCATCTGCATGAGGCAATCCCATGGCCAGCAGCCACAAGGCTAAGGCCAGTAACTGGAAAGATTCATAGTGTATTCATCTGTGCACATGTCTGCATGCCCAAGCAGGTCTGAGCACCAGCAACTGAACTGTGGCTCCAAGCCTTGTGGGTTTGCATGCTCAGGTCAGCAACAGGGGAGACCAGAGGATCAGGAGCCAGTTCCTGGATAGAATGTCTTAAGGCCAGCTACTGGAAGGATCCACATTGTATACGTTAATATTGTATTTTTCACTAAAAGCCTTTCACCCTGCTCAGCCAGAGAAAGGAACAGGATCAGGCCGTTTGTGTTGTCTGCGGCTGTGCAAGTGCTATTTTCTCTGCATTGATCTCTGGCCAACCATGCACTGTGGGCATACGTGCCCATTAGGAATAAATGCTCAGGTTTGCTACTGGCTGGACCCGGGGACATGGAGCTGTAGCAGCCTTGCCCCAATCACACTACTAGTCTGGATAACTCATAAGACCACCCACTGTCAGAAAAAACAAAGAAATACAAAGTTTTCAAAACCACTGGTATCATAGACAAGCATTCTCAAAGATCTGTTTGCCAGTTCAAGGTATCTCTCCCTTAGGCAACCAGCCATTTCATAATTAACCTTTATCAGGTAATTTAGCTTCAGCACCACTGGATAGTAAAAACTTCAGTCTTGCAGACATGGCAAAGGTGTCTATATTGTGATATGAAAAGGACAATTAAAGGACAAAAAAAGAGAATTAAAGGACAATTAAAGGACAATTTTAAATCTGTGTGCAAAATACACAGCAATGCACAAGTCACATTCACAAAGACTTAGGCCTTGTGCTCAGGCAAGTCACTGTAAGGAATCCCCCAACAATCAGTAGTGGAAAAAAAAAAAAGTCCTTTTATTAAGTGGACTGGTGGGCTTACTATTAATGGAGGTCACAGTTTTCAAGGATATTTTTCAGTCCATGGGGCATCTTTTATACTACTGTAACTTCACAGCAAATTTAGCAGTATGTCCAAATGGGGAGGGTTGCAGTCATTACTATTGCCTTCCTGTGAGTATTGCAGCAATAACCTAAGTCTCATCAACTGCAAAAATCAACTAAGAGATAAGACTGGTGTCTCTCCTCCAACACAACCCACAACATGCGGCAAAACAGGAAGGACACATTTTTTAGTTCCTTCCTGCTCATGATCACGGGAGTAAAATTTGGAAAGATAAGAGATGCTCAATCCAATTCCCAAATGCACTGAGAATTTCTGATTCTTCTGAAGGGAAGAATGTTCTTCCTGAACATTTACAATAATCTCACAAAGTTGTTACGATGTATTTTGTCAGAGAAGCAATGGCTTTATTGGATAGGAGACAGTAGATGTTATGTTAAATGTCTGACACGAGACAAACTTTTTACCTGGAAAAATGTTTACAATGTTTCATGAATTTACAACATTTCTATGTAAAATAACATTTGCTTGTCAACTAAACTGCTTGACTAATTTAGCAGATATTTTTCAGCTTCAAACTGTTCAGTGTTTCCTCCTTTTGAAAGGTATGCTCATTTTGAAATGGTTAGACAGTTTCTAGATTAATTTCTTAAGGCACAAGAGTATTTGAGAAGCACACCGGTGAAACTGATAGTGAAGTTCTGACATGGACAAAACCATTTGCGTACAGTGCAATGAATGAATTACCTATTATGACCACCCTGCTCTGCTATCTAAGCTTGCAGGTATACTTCCTACACTCTTTCATGCACTATGATCCACTTAACTCTCCCTTTGCCAGGATAGTTAAGAGAGCGAGAGACAGGTACAGTCAGATACCAGTGTCACACATAACAAAACAGTATGGCTGGCTGCACAAAAATGCTGAACTACAGCATAGTGAAAAAATGTTTCATTTGAATAGGGTCAAATTCATCAACCTCACTGAATTGACAGAACTGACGACAGACTGATCACTGCTCTACTTCTCAAACTTGCCATTAGGACAGTACTTTTTGGTGGCCTGAAGAGAAAAATGAACATTATCTGCCTAATTGTAGTGGCAATATTGATAAAATTAAGTGAAGATTCACTTCTCATCAGCAGTCTGCTAATTAACTGAACTGAAAGCATGTTGAGAAAGGCTGACCTGAAAGGGTACTCCACAGGCAGTAGGTTATAGCGCTATTAAATGACATAAATGTAGCCAATATGCATTTATTCACTGCATGTTTTTTTTCATTTTTTTCCACAGCCATCAACAGCATACAGAAATCATACTAGTAAAAGAAAAAAAGGCTGACTACACATACTGGCTTTTGACTGATTTTGCATCTTCTGGAAGTAGACACTTCAATATTTTCTTTATTTCAAGTTCAGATCTATTGCTCATTTAGCTATTACATATGACAGTACTGACTATTCATTACTACTTTCCTCACCGGAATGAACAATCAGGAGGACAATTTACCTTCAACATTCATCTTTCTTCACAGCTAAAATCCAACCTTGGGATTTAGCTAATAAATTCTTGAAATGTTTTTCAAGTATTTATATCAAGTTTCAAGATACAAACCTTTAGTTTCTAGTCAACTTGTTCCTCAGGCTATTGTAGCCTTTGAAACAAACAACTCCTTACCAAAATGATTACCAAACAAGCTCCCCTGAATTATTATGTTTATTGGAGGATCTTGCCTCAACCTGTAATTCTTCTTTCTATATGGCACTTCCTTTTTAATTAAAAAAATTCTACTTAAAAGTGTCATCACTATTGCAAAATTCTTCCAGGTGTGGTATGCTTATGCTTACTCACAGCTTTCCGAGTGAGAGGTAGGGTTACCCAGAAAGACCCGGTCCTAATTTCTCCTCCAGCTTCAGTAACAGATTTCTTATCATACCTCATCACGCCTCTCCTCCTGGCATTAGCATTCTGGTAGCCACAGGTGAACAGGATCATGAAACTAATCTGAACAAAGACTATTATTTTGATCATTCCATAATCTCACTCACCACTTGTCCACATAAAAATTTCTGCTGACAGTAGGCAGGCAACAGAAATATGTAGCTACACAGAGCACAAGCTGCTCAGACTGCAGACCTGAATTCACAGTTCCCTGTGTGAAGCCTGGCTCTATTAAAGCATCCCATAATAAACGTTTTTGCTTAAATAAAGTTAGAGCTGATAAGCATAAAATTTATCAGGTTTCAGAACTGAGTAACACCCTGGAAGTTTCTTGTCTGGGAAGAACAACTTCATCTATCCCGCTGCAACAAGGAAACGGCCTGATTTCAGTAGGGGATAGCTGTGAAGTCCGTCGCAGGCCAGCTGCCGAAGCACCACGACAGAGTCCTCCGTTTTTGCTGTCACTCCACCTTGCAGCGTACACCACAGAGACAGGGCACGGCCTGCGGGAAGCACAGCCCCTCCCACGGCGGGGACGTGCACAGGGGCCGGTTTCGGCCTCGGGCTGGCCTGTAACAACACTTTTTAAGAGTTTGCATTTTCGCGTTTGTTTTTAAGGCTTTTCCAACCTCTGTTTCCCGGTAGCCGGCCCGCGGGATGGCGGAGCTGCTGGGGGAGGGGGGAGCACACAGAGACATCATCCCCCCAACCCGCTCCCTCCCAAACCGTTTGCCCGGCCCAGCGCCCCGGCGGCAGCCTCGCCCCCTCTCCGCCATCCAAACGGGGCGGCCGCCACAGCGCCGCCGACCAGCGCCCAGCAGCCGGGGGCGCCGGCGGCCACCGCGGGGGGCCAAGGCGGGCGCGGAGCTCCGCTCCACGCGCGGGGGGGGGAGGGGCAGGGGGAGGGGAGTGCGGCCGGCGCGCTCCCGCGTCTTCCCGGCCCTCCCCGCAGGAATGTTGGGGGGAACCACCGCCTGCACCCCCTCTCCCGCCTCACCCGCCCGGCCCCGGCCTCTGCGCCCCGTACCTGCCGGCCCCTGCCTCGCCTCGGCCAGCGCTCCCCGCCGCCGCTGCCCGGCCACCGCCTGCTTGCCGCCGGGCGCCGGGCGCGGCGGCGTCTGGGGCCTGCCGCTCCCGGCCGCTCCCGGGCTCCTGCTCCAGGGAGAGGGCCAGCTGGCTGAAGCCGTAGAGCAGCGAGCAGACGCCGCAGCCCAGGCACAGCAGCGCCACCCGCGCGAACCGCCGCATCCTCCCGCGCCGGCCCCGGCGGCGGCCGGGGCGCAACCGGCAGCGCGAGCCCCAACCGACGCAGCGGTGCCGGCGCGAGCCTCAACATGCGAGGGGCGGGGCCGACTGGGGGCGGAGCC
>WUAM01000323.1:12080541-12115260 GCA_024336885.1 Actenoides hombroni
TACTAGAGAGAGTCCAACAGAGAGCTATGAAGATGATGAAGGGACTGGAACATCTCTCTTATGAGGAAAGGCTGAGAACCCTGTGGCTGTTTAGCCTGGAAAAGAGAAGACTGAGAGGGGATCTTATTAATGTTTACAAATATCTGAAGGGTGAGTGTAAAGTAGAAGGGGACAGTCTCTTTTCAGTGGTGGGATGAGAGGTAATGGTAGCAAGGTGAAACACAGGAAGTTCCACCTCAGCATGAGGAAAAACTTCTTTACTGTGGGGGTGACAGAGCCCTGGAACAGGCAGCCCAGAGAGGTTGTGGAGTCTCCTTCTCTGGAGACTTTCAAGACCCGCCTGGATCTGTTCCTGTGTGACATGCCCTGGGTGTTCCTGCATTGGCAGGGGGTTGGATTCGACGATCTCCAGAGGTCCCTCCCACCCCCTACTATTCTATGATCACTACACTAATCTGTTTAGTTTAATGAAACAAATCTCGAGATTCAATTAGCATAGATTGTTATGAGCTCTGCAGATGTTAAAGCAAATATTCTGCTGATTTTAATGTGTTCCTGACACCAGACACTTCTGTAAGAACAGTTTTATCTGTTCCCTTGTTTTGCTCATTTGCCTGACCCTGGTAGGCTTGTACTCAATTAAAACATAGCAGAACCATCATGAGAGAAGGCAGCACAGGAAATAGCTGCCATCACAGGGCATCTTGCTGAAAGTCACCCAATTTCCATGTCCTTGCCCTCCTACCTCTATTTAAAAGTATTACAGTGACTTTCCACAGGGTAAAAGGCATCTCAGTGAGATTAAGGAAAAAGGCCTAATTCCTGACATTTGCTACTCTTGACTTCTCCAGCAAACTTTTTTTCCTTTCTGTTCACTTTGACCCTCCTCCAAAACTACTTCTGACTCTTAATGTGGATTTCAGTGTTTCCATTTTTGCCTTCTTTTCAATATCTGCCCAAACACAGCATGCATGCACCAGTCCACATGCACAACCACAGGAGCTCCTTCTAAGGAGAACTCTGGTCCCCGAGAAAAGTCACAACCTCAGTTCCACACTCAGCCTGTCCAATGTAGGGAGACTGTTACATTCCTCACTTTTACGTGGTGCAAGTAATTTAGGTTTGACAATTGAATAGTTTTTTTGCTGCCACAGTCACAGTGATCTTGGTTGCAAAAGCTGCATGAACTGGACAGTTCTTAACTGCTTATTCTATTCCTAAACACCATTAGAGCTTGGGGATGCACTAGTTGACGGCAGTCACCCTGACTTCCTCCTTATTTTACCTTGCCCTCCACATCTTATTTCCACATGAGTTGCCCAAGTTGGGTACTTCTGATACTTGAGAAAACAAAGCAATACGTTTTGAAACCCTCCTTTTCCTAAGACCCTTGAGTGCAGTTCCATCACAGCCAAAGTCTATTCTCAGCCAAAGCTATTTCTTGAACGAACCCTGCACTGAAAGAATGAAACAATGTCTGTTTATTAACAGTAGCTGTAAGTGGTGTTTTACAGAGCATTTGTCACACATTGCAATGTGTATAGACGTGAAGTTAATCTGATCCCTGCTGTTTACAGGCTGTGCAACTGAATCATCACCGTAGGTTATTCTAAGGGTCACCATCAGAGTTGTTGTTTTAGAAAAAAGAAAGTAAGTCTAGAGGAGTTATGCTTAAGGCCCCTATCTCAGCAGGATCCCTCTTGTTTTTTTCTTTTAATGCTTTTTTCAATTCTAGCTGAGGAAGTGACAGATGATAGTTTCCTTTATGTGAGATTTCAGGGAATAATCACAGTGATTTGAGTCTCTCCTTTCCTGGTTGCTAATGCAAACATTGTTTTGGCTTTGGTTAATTAAATGGAATTATTCTAAGATCAGCATTTACCTTAAAACCACTAAAATTTCTTTCTGAATAATGATAGCTATAAAAACTGGAAAAGCTCAACACATATTTTCCTTAGGAATACACAGTATTTGCCTCTGAGCACCTACAATGAACTCTAACTTCCAAAATGCTTCAAGAAAGGCTTTCTTACTCAGCTGCAGATATTATCCTCCCTTTATTCCCCCTTTGCTTCTATCTAGAGCTGTGCAACTGATTGATTTTTTCATTTCCCTGGTAGTTAAGAAAAAGAAATAATTTCTATTACTATTTTTGTTTTTAACTGACGCCTCTAAAAGTTAAAAATAGATTTCACATTGGCCAATGAAGTTTAGCTGGAACAGCAGAAGTTGACAAGAATATAAATTTTAATAAAAAATCCAATGCAGTGCACAAAAAAAAAGGCAGGATCAAATTTTTCTGAGCTGCTGTGAGCAATCTGTGAAATGGCATAGACTGTGTAGGACATTTGACAGATGAATCCAATTTGGTGCTTTCCCATGCTTATGAACCAATTACACTTTCTTCATCCTACAGATTGTGGGCTGCGGCTCTGGCCGTAGACCTCGTGTTGTACTGAGCAGAATGGGTGTTCTCACAGTGTCTTGTCCTGAAGAGATTTATTAACTGCACTGAGCAAAGACCTTGTAATTAAGGATCCGATTGGCAAAGAAGACTGGTGTTGACCTAGCTCTGCCCTCAGCAAAATCCTGCTAGCTGCAACACATTTTGAAAATCCTTTTCAGTGCTAATGCTTATAAGTTTGATATTTAACTGCTTTGAGGAATGCTTAGTCCTACTCAAAACTCACAGTGGAATGCTGCTCGCATTGGCCTGGTGTGTTGCTTTGTTCTTCAGACATATTCTGGACAATATCTCATAAGGATTTTCATGGATTTTGCTACATGCAGACACACACACAGGCTGAACAGACATAGGTTCGTATTAAAATCATCAGCAAACAGGCCCTTACAGTACAGCAGGGCTGGCAGGGTCTAGTCTTCCTATCCCAAAAGGGTTTTATAACATGAAGTTAATTGTATCTGATGTTTCAACTCCTGTGTTCTGTAGAGCTCGTAATGAGAGTCTGGCAAAGAATTTCTTCGGAATAATTTGTTGCATGAATTCAACCTCTTTCCCAGCTGACAAAAGCCACAAATAGACCACAACTCCTTCAATATATTCAGTACTGCCTGAATGAGCAGAAATATGTTTTTCCTCAGCTTGCCCTTTTTGGATGGGTGGTCAGTTATAAAAACAATATTGCCAGTTCCCAGCTACTTCAGCAGCTTTTAAATTTGCTTGGTAGGGAGGGTCAGCCAGTCCTAGTTTGCCACACTTACTCCAGAACAGCCTTAGCATCTGTCAGAATGTTTTAATGTCCCCTCCCCACTGGCCTCTATCCTACAAACCAACCTGCAAGTAGTAATGGTCATCAGTTAACTCCATATAATCAGCTTGGGACATGAGTGTTCCTACTCCTGAGGCAGGCAGATGCGTCCCACCAACACTGGGGAGTGACAGAGCAGTTTAGAATTTGGACAGGGATCTGCAGAGGTGTTTGGCTCCACCTCCACATATGCACTGGGAAATGCAGCAAGGGCAGCAGCTGCTACATGGCCATGAAGATGTTGCATTTTCCCAGGAGTGATGGGATGAGTGGTTCACACAAAACAACAGCTAGGGAAGGGACATTGCCTTTTACATCTTATCAACAGAGCTAGAGGCATATTTTGGAGCTATGGAGCTCAGAGCATTCGCCACACCAGGAACAGATGAAATACAGATAGCTCTGCTTTGAACATGTGGGCTGATAAGCTTCCACACTGGTTTCACTCCCAGACAGAGAAATGGTTGTTTGACAGCTTCCCTCAAGTAAGTCAGGAATTTTCCTGCCTCATTGGCCCAGCTCTAGGCACCACAATAATATAAATTTAAAAAAAAAAATTCTGCACAGACCAGTGAACCCTCTGTCCCTGTGGAAAGCTGAAAGAGGTACGGCTGGCTGTGCCCAGCAGAAACACTTTAATATCAGAAAAATGCTGCTATAGGAGTCAGAACCCCAGTGTTCCCATTTTTTCATGTTAGAGGCAACCTCCTTTTAAGTGAATATTTATAGAGCACCCCATATGGCAGCAGGTAGAAGGCATTACTCTGGATCTAAGTGCTTTTGCCCAGTTCAAAGAGCAATTTGTGACTTTAGGTGCCCCTAATGCCATTCATTAACTCCAGATTTAGTAGCTCTCAAATAGTTTCTACTCATGATTTTCCAACATAAGTGATCTAGATGGTAGTCCATGGCTGGGTAACAGACAGAGGTTCGCACCCAGAGGGACACCGCCCTGTTTTCCCAGAGAAAGCGGGCTGGAATTTCCATGAGAACTGCTCTCTTCTGCCTGCTTTCAGGGCAATACAAAGCACAAGCAAGAAGGAGCAGTCTCACTTTCTGGAGATAAAGGTTTCCAACAGAGAAAACATGTTCAAGAGGGGTTGGATGTACTAGGCTGACATAACGCCCCCAGGTTCAGCTGCATCCACGCTCTCTTAAAATCAGCCTAAAATCACAACCTCAAATCTCGTGTCATCCAATCCAGTGTCTAAGCATCACTTTGCTCTTAGGGCAGAAAGAGACCTGGAATTTAATCTGAAGCTGGTGCAAGTAAAACTTACCAGAACTGCAAAGTCAATCCTAGCCTACGGCAGAAAAAGGGGTGGGTTTTTTTTTAAACTATGACAGTTAATATTCAAAATATCTTAATAACAAGTCCTGCTGGACAGATCGGGTGGGCATTTTTCCTCTCTCAGTGCACTAACCTAAGGTGAGCTCTGGGTTATGGGTAAGAATTGTGTAGTCCTGCTTTGCCATAGGATTTTTAATTCAGCCCTGGGACAGCTTGTCAGAGTCAGGGATCTCCATTTCTGGAAGTTTTCAGAATTTGTCTAGACCTAGTGCTGGTGACAGCAGGGGGTTTTCCTGGAAACCCTCTCAGGGTGTCTTCCCACTAGCACTGTCAGAAGGCTCTAACAAAAGAGGAAGACAGCTTCCCGTCCCAGTGAAGACACAGCCATACCCTGAAATGGCTGCTTTCAGGCCATCGGTACAGGGAACAGCCCATTCCTGCTTCCATCACAAGGAGCACAGAACAGTGTAATCCCCCCTGTCTCCATCCTGATGTTGTCTATGGGGAACAGAATGAAGTCTTGGAGAACCAGAAGATCATTTCAACTGACAGTACGGAGAATGAGATGATTACTTGTCTGAAACAGAGGTGTACAAAATCTCCCTTAGCCAAAAAACAAGCCACTTCTTCCAGTTTGATATTATTAGAGTCACAGGGGAGCCTGTTGTCATGGGGTTGTGAAAACATACAAAGATGCTTCCCCTTGTCACTTGTTACAGAGCCCTTACCAAGGTTCTACTTGCCACAAGAGTGAGTGGAATGCACTTCAGATAAAAGCAGTACTGTAATTTATTAAGCAAGAATAACAGTACCACCACACCTGCGCAGAGGGCAAGCCAGGGAGCACACCTTCTGCATCATAAGAGACATTCTCCAAACCTTTTACTAGCTTTGTAGCCCACCTCTGTACCATCTCCAGCACCTCAACGTCCTTCTTGTAGAGAGGGGCCCAAAACTGGACACAGTATTCGAGGTGCGGCCTCAACAAAGCTGAGTACAGAGGAATGATCACCTCCCTGCTCCTGCTGACTACACTGTTCCTGATCCAGGCCAGGATACCATTGGCCTTCTTAGACACCTGGGCACACTGCTGGCTCATGTTCAGAGAGCTGTCAATCAACACCCCCAGGTCCTTCTCTGCCTGGCAGCTCTCCAGCCACTCTTTCCCAAGCCTGTAGTGCTGCTGGGGGTTGTTGTGGCCCAAGTGCAGGACCTACCATTTGGCCTTATTGAAACTCATGAAATTGGCCTTGGCCTTCTTCGTTAAGGGCAAAAGTGAGGCTGAAGTCCCTTGAAAATGACATTTGCCCCCATGCACCACCCTTTCAAGGTTTCTCTTGTGGTATCTTTGACTTTCCTGTGTAAAGGCTTTGCCACCACCTCTTCGCAAGGATGTTCTCTCACGTTTGTTAGGCAGCTGGTGTTACACAGGCATCCTTTCTCCTTGTGGAAACACAATCTGAGTGTGCAGATCATTTTGCACTCCAGCCCCCTTCCCCGCTCTGGCCTGGAAACACAGCACTGGGCCTGGGGAGCAGGTCCCAGCTGGGCGATGGGTTGGATGGCTGCTGAGCCAAGGAAGTTTGGTGAACTGGGCCTGAAGGATTTGTCCATGGTCACTAGCAAAGCAAGTGTTATCTTGACTCACCAAGACAAGCTTCTGGAGGAGAAGACATAGGCCTGGGAAGCAGCATGCTGGGGAAGAAGAAATAATACGGGTGTGTCCGGATAGACAGGTGGAATTCTGGTTGGGTTTTAGCTTAATTCTATACAGTATCACATCCCCTCTCTCTGGCCCCATCTACTGAGCAGAGGCCTAACACCCTAACCCACTATTGCCAAGGCAAGTGTTTTAAAGTCATCAGTCAGCGCTCAGCTTCTGACACTGGTATTTCAAAAAAAGACAAATTTGAAGTCATTTCACATTCTTTTTCATCCTTACAGTGCATTTGGCTGACATTTTCTCTACGGATTGGAAACATCCTCTTTCAAAATAAATGAAGATATCCCCAATTAATTGTGTTAATTTAGGACCCTGCATTTTAAGAAAAATGCCAAGATGATTTACAATAAAGCTTAAAATATAGTCCTATTGTAGATTCTGGGGCCTGAAGGTGTATGTCATAGGTGCCCATAAAATCTGAGCTGTAGCTTACTGCTGCTCTTGGCTGAGTTAAAAAGAAGGAGGAAAGCAGAATGCCAGCTGGCAACTAGTAGCTGGAAGAGAAGTAACGCCAAAATTGTTCATCACCTCTTCCTCAAAACAAACGTAGAAATGAGCAATAAAGGTGGCCCTCAGAAAATACAGGATACTTCATTATGTTTACAGTGCAGATACCAGGATGATTACTAAGAGATACCAGCAGCGAAATGGTAGAATCCAAGAGAAGTAAGGAACTAGGGAAGATGAGGCACAATGATGAGAACTCAGGGCCCAAGATGGCAGGGTGAGGATGGGAGAGATGTAGGTGAAACGAGGGAGGATTTGTAAAAAAGGACTCTCTAGAAAGAATTTGCTTAACGAAGTAAGGAAAATTTATGTTAGTGACACCTCTGTGCTGGCATCCATCACAGAAACAGCTCCGAAAAAGTCACTCAAAATCTTAGCTGGGCTTTCTGCCCCTCTGTTTTCTATTCCTCGGTGCTTTCTGCCACAACCAATGGGGGAACCCACCATTTTGCTTTCCTGAATTTGTGTTTGCACTCAAAACCTGGCTCATTGCTCTCATTGCATATCTGCCTGCTAACCTGTGTCATGGATTTGCTCCCTGTCCCATTTCACAGTCCCTTACGTATAGTATCAAGTTTATATGGCAGAGAATAGGTAACACAGCAACAGTAGAGTCAGAGTGGAGAGATGCAGTGAAGGATTTACTGACAGTGAGCATAAAAGCAAAGATCAGTTAGTCCCTACTGAGGTGTGACACTCACCTTTTATAATGAAGAGCGTTCCAGTCAGAGAAAATGAAGTCTGAAGGGTGCTATAGAGGGACCAAGAATAACTGTGGCAGCTGGGCAGCAATAATGCTTTCATGCTTCAGAAGAAAATACATTCTTAGATGAGAAAGGAAAAAATAAGGAATGCTAAAGAGAGGTGACATAGGGAGAAAAAATATTTTTTTTGATTATCAATCATACCATTTCCAAATAGGAATTTACAGGATTCTCTTCATCCAGTGCTGTCCAATAATGCCTTAATAATTAATGAGTGAGAATGTATCTGCAGTACTCTAAAAATATAACTGAGCAAGGTCAGGGAGAAAGTTAGTATGTCTGGTTAAGGTATCTGATGCTAGTGGGGAGAAAAAAGCAGATAAACTTACACACACACAAGCCTATTGCCACACTGCAGAATCTATCCATTTAATCTAACTATCAGTTGGTCTGATAAAAGCTAAAATACTTCTCACTACAAACTCAGCCTTGTGAATAACAAAGATAAGCAAAAGTAACTGAAATGTCATGCCTGGGCTGCAACACTGAGGAAAAAAAACACTATTAGACGGTATCCAACTAACTAATTAATCTTTTAAAATTCTCTAATAAGAAATTATTATGTATCTTTGTGTTAAAAATAGCTAATGAGTAACATATAATATCTTATGTTATTCATTAGACTTTATTAAACTTAAAGCATGAAGAGGTACAAGCAGATGTAAAGTTCTTTCCATTTATTACCAATTTTAAATCTTGAAATCCTTTTCTTGGCTGGAATTTAGTTACTTAGCCATGGTAAATTTTGTATCTTTAGGATTCAATTCTATTTACTACATCCAGAAAATAGCTGAAATTCAGAAAATAGTAATCGTAGTGAACTACAGATATTAAATAAAAAGTTAGGATAGTTGATCTTTTAAAAGGATCAACATCTGATACCTTTGCAAGTGTGTTCAAGGGTCATAAGAGCAGTTACTGTGTGCCAGAAGATGAAACCAAAATTCTAACAAGTCATTAGATCAAGAGATAAATCAGATGGGACTTAAAAAAGAAGAATTATTCACAATTCTGGAAGAGGATTATCTGATGCCACAGAGAGATCAAAGAGATAAATCAATTTCCACTATAACTTTCTGCTAATTAAAAAAGCCCCAGTCCTAATCAGATACATTCGGATCATTTCTTCTGGTTTTGTTCTTTCATGAAGTTAAACTATTAGTTAAGTGGGCAAAGCAATAAGATTTTGTGCTGACAGGTCTGTGTCAATGCTGCCTCTTGTGAAGACCAGTTAAGGGTTTTTCAAAGGCAAAGGCACTTTCTTTGATGTTTGGGTGCCCTTTGGTACAACGTGCCATGTCAACACTTTGCTATGATAGATTGCAGAGTTGGGTAAGCAAGTGGACACTGCTTCACTGCCATGTGTTGTGCATATGGTATCATCAGACCTCTTGGTGCAATGCTCCTTTTCTGTTGCTGCCAGACATCATTTCTCTTTCCTTCTAATTCATTTTTAAGACAAGGACATAGTTTGGTACAGCTGTCTTCAAATTTCCCTACATTTGCCCCCAAGCTATAAAAATGTTAATAAAAATTCTCAAGATTTTTTATTTGATGACCAAAATATTACTGCTTTCCCCCATTCCTTCCCTTTTTGTCTCTCATTGTTTTGCATTGTACTGTGTGTTTAACTTATTTAAACTGTAAGCAGGAGCTTACAATATTTTGCAATTACTCTTGCTATCTGCAATATACACACCTAAGGACAATAGTACACAAGATTAAGTAAACCACATTGTAAGCAGTTTGGGAACTGGTGTGATACTTTGCAAAATTCCTGCTTTCTTCTAATTCAAATCAATTATTTCTTCATCAATAGTACACTTCAAAATTTATTTAACAGATCCTCTGGAAGTAATTATGAGCTATTAAACAGTAGAATCAAAATATTTCTATTGTTTCTCTTAATAAAGTTCAACTTCAGTGTCCTAAATAAATAAATAAATGTGCACCTACATACGTAGACTTGCACACTTTTTTAGTGCTCTACTACATTAAAAAAGCAGAAAGAATAATTTCTAGGAGCATAAAGATAATTTTCTTTTTATCTCTCTGTCTTTATTAGTGTCTTTTTTTTTTTTCTTCTGTCTGTAAAGATTTCTAAATATAGAACTCCAAAACTTCAGTCCAAAGACAATTCACAATGTTGAACTCTTGTTTCTTTGCCTCATCTAATACTCTCCAAGGACCAAACCTGTCATGGATATTTGTGTTAAAAGTACTCTCGGAAGAAGTCGAAGCAAACTTACCTTATTTATGCAAATATGTACCATGTACAAAAATACAGAAATAAGGCAAGCAGGCCTGGGGTTTTTTTGTTTGTTTATATATAATTATATTCAAATTTGAAGGTCCTTATCTTGTCCTGCTGTTGTTTGCTACAGCATCAAGTGCTTTGAGTCCCCTGACACCCAGATTAGGGGCTTTAAATTTCTACAAAATAATAAGGTTTTTTTGTCTTGTAATGGAATAAATATTTACTAACAGTAATTGTACACAACACCAACTTTGCATTATGGCTTGAGAGTTCAATTTTTAAGATTAAATATGTCAAATAGTCTGAAAGTAATCCTGTAAGGTGTTTTCACTTCACAGTAACAGTACAGACTTTATGCAGTGAATTATTGCTAATTGCAATAAGTATGCTCATTGTAGTCACCTTTTTGAAGACCCTTAGGAGGAATGCATTACCTCATGAGATCCTCAGAGCACAGACTGAAAACCACTGTGCTTTTTTAGTTTAGTTTTCCATATTTGATGGAAATCCTTCATACCTTTTATGTATTTATTATCTTCAAGTGCAAAAAGCCTGCATGGCTAGGAAAGTGAAACTGCATTGCAAACAGCTATAACGGAAAGAAGGAAAAAATGTAAAAAAAAAGGGTTAGATGACAACCGCCAGCTACCCTTATAAGAGGAAACAGAGGTTTAGGAGACTTCTCAGGGTCTCCTAAAGATACCTGAGAAGCCACTCAGTTGAGCCACACTCTCAGAAGCCACTCTGAGAGCCACTCAGCAACGCAAGCCAGATGACACTCTGGAGGCAGTGAGCCAGGTAGCCAGTTGCCCTTGTTTCAAAACAGCAGCATAGCCTGGAATGGAATCAACAGTCATTTACTAAGGACAGGTTTTGGAAAGTAGTCAATCAAACCAGGTGAAGAGTTGACTGACTTTGACAATTTCTATCAAGCCCACGTGCTATTTTACCTTTTTATTTTATTTATCTGTAGTTTGCATTTGCTCCGTGGTCCTCCCCAAGGAGAGTTTAACATTGAAAACTGATGTAGATGCATGTCGAGGATAGATAAATAGAGTCCTCATGTTTGTCTCTTCACATCTTTTTGTCCAAGGGTTGCTTTATTTTCATAATTACTAATTCAAAACCCAGATTAGAGCAGTCAAATGTACTAGCTGTTTAAAGCATTTAGTGCTTTAATTATCAGGAAGAAGAGATAAGACATTAATATTTTCTTTTGTACTAACTGCTCCTTTCAAAACTGACTAGAACAGCCACGTAACAAACGCCTAAGGCGCTTACAAGACTGAGGTACCTACTATCCTTATGCTTGGTCAACAGTTTTAGTCATGTCTGAAGTTCACAGAAGCAATTATGGTGAGCTGTCAGCTTACCTTGCACAGCCCTGTGCTACTCTCTGAGCGTGCAGACATTATACACGTTGTTCTCAAACTATCCCACTGCATGAGTGGCAGCAGACTTGGTCAGTAGTTGGGATAGCGTTGCACCAAACTTCAAGCCCAAAACACCTAATATAACTTTGTGCTGCCGACTCATGATTGCACTTACACATTCTTCAGTCTTCCTTCACCAATCTTTTATCTGTAACTTTAGAAAGATTTTTTTTAATTATTATTTTTATTTAATTTTTTTCAGGTCAAGAAAGGGTGAAATAAAATTGGACACGGTCCTAAGCTATCTCCAGGCACCAGGCCCATAGTGGAATGCTGTAACATCCCACGGCTGCCAAAACATTAGTGTGGAATTCAAGAAATTTGTTTTGTAGCAGATTCACTGAACAGTCAACAGAGGAAAGAAATTAATAGAAGGGTGATAGAAGGGCTTTATAACTTGCTCCCCTCTTTTGAATTCCTTGTTTTCTAAAACAAACAGGTAAGTAGACTAAATTAGACTCTCTTAACTAGTGACAGTAGCCCCATTCTGGTATCTAAGTAGCATACTGGTAGTTACCTCCTTTGTTACCAATTGCTGCCTGTGTTTCAGGATCTATGCCCAACAATGACAGGGTGGCATTAAAAGCATTCAGCATCCAAGGATCTACCAGTGTCACACACAATCTCCTTGGAGTAAGGATGAGTTTACTTACTCATGGCCAACACTTGTCACCTGCTACACAAACGGGAACCTTGACAGTCTGTAGAAGGGAACCCATTTCTTTCAAAAATGCCTTATGGGAACTTAGCCTCATCCTGCAAAGCAACACAAACAACAAACAATTCAGAGTTGAGTGCTGGAGCTGTGTGGAGCTTGAGGGCAACTTGAGACAAGCCACACTGACCATTTATTTAGAACCTCCCTTAGTAACAAATAGTAGTTGTACATACAATGAGGTAAAGCTACCTTCTCACGGCAGTTGTTACTTTAATCTGCAAGCAAGGATGCTTTCAGTTTCTTGCCTCAGCAGCAGTACTTGCAGGGCTATCTCAACTTCAGTTATAGCCAAAAGGGGTAAGGAAGCACCTGTGCCAATTAGCAGAGGCCTCGTGGAATTTTAAGATCAAATTCCCTAAGTTTGCTATTCATCTCCAAATTGCCCACTTGTATTGCTTGCACTTTTTCCTAGACAGTACAAATAACACATTCAGAGGAGGTTTCTGAACAATTTAATAATTTTATTTACAGTTTTATCATAACAGACCCTAAGCATCACCACTGCCAGGCAAGACTGAATATACCACACCCACAATAGTTTTCACCAAAAATACTTTCTCGTCAGATTGTTCACGGGCAAGAAGTATTTATTTTTGGGGAAGACATTTCAATACGTGTCACATCTATTTACACTCATATGAAGCAAACTGTATGTTATCAGACAATGTGAAATAACTAAAGAGTTGTTCTTTTTTAAACAATTATCATTAATTGTGTAGCATTTGTTAGGGAAGAAATATCTTTGCACTGTGATTCCCACTGTTTCTTTCTTTCCAGACACTTCCCCTCAGCTTTTCTGCCAAGCTTTCAGAATTTTAAATTGTTTAATAATGCCTTTGAATTGAGGTCAGGAAAAGGTCAGTTTAAGGCAGTGTCCTAATGGGTTACTATACACTTGGCTAAATGCAATGTGTGTTGTCTTTATTTAAAGGAGTGCTTAATGGGACTGAACATTAGTTTATCAAACAGAAAATTTGCTGCATATAATGATGTAAACTGTATTTTCAGACTGTCACAGAGACCTTTTAAGTGTAGACCAATAAACTGTTGTGTTTTTCTGAGTAGCTTTAGAATTTTTATAATAAATGCACACGTTAAAAAAATTACAGCCACACACAATCTTTTGTTCACTGAGATGTTTATTTTTGTCTTCAATGTTTGCAGGGAATATGATTTCACTACAAAAGTGTCTCAGAGAAACTCCATTCAAAGTCTAGGTTTAAGAATGAAGGGAAAATATACTTTCAGCTGTACCAGTCCTGAGCAAAGTTTAAAAAAAAAATAATTTAAAAACAAATCCTCTAGAGATAGGAAGCAGCACCAATAAAACCAGAGGACCTCTTACTGATATCTGCTCATGCTTTCTTTTCTGCTTGAGAATTGGTAAAAACTTAGGTAGGAGGAATTACTTTATTAGAATGTGGACCTAAGATTCAGTCCCAATCGCTCACCAAATACCACACATTCTTTTACAGTCAGAGTTCAGGGCCTCAGTTTTACTTTCCATTATGTAGTCAGGACTGCTAACAGCAAGACTGTTGCCCCCACGTTGTAACATTTTCTCTTACTTAAATCGGTAAATAAATATTTATTTAATATACCTTTTTTTTAATAAATATTTATTTCCTATCAACATCAAGTTCCTGAAAAGTTACATTGTTCTTAGAAGTATACCACTCACAGCGGTTATAAAGCTTCTGATAACATCAGGTCTCAATTCAAGTGGCTTACATTCTGTCTCTTGTTCTTTCAGTGAAAGGATTTCAAGCCATTGGTAACAATCAGTACTTAGTTGGTTTATTCCGGACATTCAGATTCAATCTGACAAAGTAAATACTTCTAAGAGTCAGAACAGAAAAGGCACTTACTCATTTTGGGGAAGACACCTGGCAGGTAAGATTTTTATTTCAAAATAACAAGCCCTTTTTCTGACAATAAAATCCTTAAAAACTACTGTTGGATAAACATAAACTCTATGAATAAAACCAACTTATGTACCCCATCCCAAGAAAGGTAATACCATCCTTGACTGAGAAATCAGGAAGTGTGAAAGCATCCAGCAATACTCAGAAGTTTTATTCACTTCTGTGATATTCTAGTAGGCTATCCCAGCGGACTAGAAGGAAAAAAAAAAAATCTCCTCCATAGAACATCTGTTTTACAAACTGAAAGCCTCAGAAATTTCTGGGCTGTTTCTTATTAGGTACTTGTATCAACAATAAAGTAAAAGATTCTAGTGTGTTATAACCAGGAACATCACCTTAGTTACAACTGATAACCTGTGACTCCATCCAGGGGAGTAAATTTTTAATCAAACTTCCTTTCAATCAAACCATTGCCTCAGGGATGCTCTGTATAAGGCACTTAGTAAATTTTAAGAGCATCTGACAGTGCTGTATGGTATCTTAATTTGTTTGTGAGGATGCTCTACCCAACGTCTCAAGATTCATGGGCTAAGGTATGGAATAATCACTGAAAACAGCCATACAAACTACCAGCCACAAAACCCTTCAGAAGCCACATCCATTCTAATCCGGGTTCTTATTACCCTTTCAACATAAAGTTATTCTTTTTCTAGTAGTCCAGGAATTAGGCCCTTTAAAATTGAGTAGTGTCTAAATGTACAAGAGGAATTTATTTTGTTCCTGACTAGTTCTTTAATCAAAACTTCTGCCCTTTCAATAAATGACCTGTATCCAAGTGAAATGTTCATGGTATTTACTATTAAATTCACAAAACCCTACATCTATCTTTAGGCCAAAAGTCACTGAACCAACAGGTATCAAGAATTATAAAGCAACACACACGTGTAAGTGTGGAATGCTGTCTACTTCCAATACAGTACACAGAGAAAGGAATACTAAACACACAAAGAAGCCATTATATAGTGGCTTTTCTAGGTATTATTTTGAAAATACATTTTCTTTGTGTCCCCCCCCCCCCTCCCTCCCCAACCCCCCCATTTTATCCCCTCTGTCTTTTTGTTGGACTGAGGGCTTTGGAAGGTATTTGACATTTTAGAAACAGAAGCTGCCAACTTGCAATTTCTGTAGGAAAGCTGAGAAAGCGCTCGGTGTCTGTGGCATGCTCCTTAGATCTCCTCCTCCAGCTGGCACCAAGAGCTTTTTCTTGCACCTTTCAAAAAGCCTCCAGGTACTGCAAGTTACTTGGCAACATTAACGCCTCCATCAGCTGGAAAGCGTTTTGCTTATTTTTCCAGGTTTGGAAGCCTCCCAAGCAACACAATCAGCACATTTACAGAAATGCGGATATTAAGACTAATAACTGACATCCCAGAATGCCATCTACCTCAGCCAGAATGCTTGAATGGTACAGGATCGGTGTAAGTAAATTTGCTCAGCAAGAATCTGTTCAGTAAGTCAGTTATACAGAAACAAGGACAATGGTGACAAAATTGATAATGACCTCTAAGGTCCACATACCATCAATGGTCTTACAGAAACCAAGATATAGCTGAACTGGGAATAGCAGTCAAATTCACCACTTACAAAAGCAGGCATAATAAATTATTTCAAACTCACTGCATCCACTCGTACTACAGATGTACTTAAAAAAAAAAAGAGAGAAGAAGGTATCAGAATGTATTTCCTTCAGAAATGGGAGTAGTGATACTCAAATACATGTAACTAACAGATTTCCCTTGCAGAGATTAATTCATAGCTGAAGGCTGTTACAGTAAGAGATGATCAGTCAGATGGCAGATTTTCTTGCTCAGAGATCCGTGTTGTCAGAAACTGGGCTTGGCATTGAAGCATTTTGAATTTATTTTGTGCAAAGAAGGATCATCTTGAAACAGATTATTCATGGATGATAGATATATATTAAATGCATATAAATAGCAAATTAGATGCCTGTATTCCCAAAGTGGGTATTCAGAAAGTAGAATTAGCCTGACCACTCACTCATCTTAACTAACAGATGCTAAGTGATTGAACAACTCCATCCTTTTCTAGTGACATCGTACCTGTGACTGCCTTTGAACCAAACAGAATTTGTAGTCTGTAGAATCTAGTGAGCTTGATAAGGGGTTAAAAAGACAAGTTTCATTAGCCTTGGACACGAGTATTTCATTCTTCTGTATACTTTGGCTTCTTTGTACAGATGAAGAAAATTAGGATCACATGGTTAGCAAGTTATCAAAAAACAGATTAATACTCTTTTCCTCAGTTGTCTTCTCAGTAACTCCTTTGTAAATCAGAGCTCCATTAGTCTAAAGCAACATGTCTTAATATTTTAAAGTTTAAGGGAGCTTGTTAACTTTGCAAGCACTTTTGACTATGATCACTATTTCTACGCAGAAAACAATGTAATTAAAGATTACACTTTTCCAGATGGCCTAGGTCCTGAAAATGTAGTCCTTAAGGGCTTCTTGCTCAGGTATTTGTACCTCTGTCAAGATACACCATGCTTTCCACAAAATGTACATTTTGGAACTGTTCTTTACATTATTGTTACTGGAACAGTACTTTTTCTGGTGGTAGCTTTCTTTTTAAACGCATGGAATGAGTGATTAGTAATGTTACCTTTTCTTCTTTTACAAATCCCAAATGATAGAGCAAGCTCTTCAAATCATTCTTAGTAATTTGAGCTATGGATGTGCTCTTGCCCTTCATCTTTCATGTTTATCTCCTTAAAAGTACAGCTAAAGCTTCCTGTGCTCATGAACCTGTCTGCTCTTACAATCCCCTGTGTCAGTGGACAGAGCAAGCTCTTTCAAATGACCTTTATCTGTTTTCCATGATAAAAGGGGCAAGATTAGGATCGAAAACATCTCCTGAGGGATTCAGTACTATACAGCAGTGGTTCATTTTAATTAAATTTTCACTGATGCAGTTAAAGAGAAGCTGTAAACAGCTCCTACATTACTAAGACTCTACGATCCAAAACTAACTTAATTGTTCTCTGCATTTGCTTTCACTGACTGGATCCAATGATACAGTTTAGGCAGATGGGAGGACACCTGAGCTCCCAGGCCTTGTTCATAGACATACTACTTGAAAAATGTCTTAGGCAAGTCTCTGAAACATCACTTGCTGTTGGGTAATACCATTTACTAGCAAGTGTGCAGCCATCCATTGCTGTTGCATCATTTACTCTATTTTAGACAAGGAGCTCTAATAATTTCTGTAAAGTACTGATTTGTAATTAACTTGAAGTACTTTTCCAATTTTAATTTAGTAGTTAAATCTTATCAATTCTTATTAAAAAATGGCTGATTCTTTAGATGTCAAGCTAAGCCCAGCATCTGATTGTTGTCTTAGACATATCTCTTAAGTCTTTCAGCAGTTTCTACTCTTGTTAAAACTTTGCCAGTACAAAAGAAAACCAACTGAGCTTCCTCAGTTTGACAGATTTTACTGTACAGCTTTTGCTAGTTTGTGAAGTTACAGCCTTTCAAAATGAGACTGCTTTGACATGAGTCAGGGCATAATTTCATGTAAGAAAAACCTTCAAAAGCTCAACGTTAAGATTTGGGTGCGCTGGAAATAGAGTTTAAGATAGAAGTACACATTTGCAAAGTATCATATCTGACTGATCCACTAGCCAAAACCTAGCATTACATTTTTATCTTACCTTTCTTATTCCTGAGTAAGCACAGGCCAAATTTACCACAACTATAGCACTTGCTACCGCCTCTGGAGAAACTAAATTAAATTGCATTTCTATTTCCATATAGTTTCTGAAATTTGAAAGGAAGTAAACGCAGACTCCCTAGTAGGGAGCAGAGTCAAATAAAGGCATGTGACAGAAAAAAAACAAGCAGATACAGTTAAAGAACCCTGGTTGTACATAAAAACTACACAATAGACAGTTCCATGCCAAATGCATCCTGTACAACAAAAGTATAATCAATCAGCATAATGTGGGAAACTGTCAGGCTTTTGAGACAGGAGAAAAAAATTAAAGAATCTAAGATGCAGAGCCATACTCTTGTGTTGAGTTTAGAAGACCTGCCTGGACACTATAGTGAACTGATGGAAAGAAACTATAAGTAGTATTCTATCTTACACGGCTACCTAAAAATGTGTTAGCTGTAATATTAAAAAAAAAAAAGTAAATTGCACAATTATAAAATCAATCAGTATCAGATTTTACAATCTATGCCCCAAAACATCAAATATACAGAGAAACATATACTGGTTAAAACTTCTGTCACAGACTTAATCTCAAGACTGAATATAAAGTATTGTGGTTTTGTTTTGGGTTTTTTCCTGCCACTTCAGTTAGAATCAAGATTTTTATATGGCATAATTGAACCTGATACTAAGCAGAGTAGCTTTCATTTCTCTCCAATAGGTAGACTTAAAATTCAGGAAAAAAAAGGATCACAGTCTACAACTGTACATTTGTTCTTCTCCTTATACCACCTATAATTAGTGTCAAACTTAGGAAGAGACTGAATCATTGTACACTTTATCAATGAACTATTTATAATTCATTTCCCCCCATTTCTCCCCCCTTTAACTTTCTGAAACTGGACAATCTATCAGCACATAAAGGAGCTCATTTACATGGAACACTATCACACTTGTCTTTGTTGGGTCACCACAACCCAGGATGTATGGCTGCTGAAGACTGGTGCATATATAGATTTAACGAACAACAGTTCTTATGCAGAGAGCAGTCACAGAGAAAAATAGCTAATCAAAACACATTACAACATTAAATTTTCACTTTTTATAAATGGAGTAAAGATGCTTTTAAATATATTTACAATTAGAAAAAGGACTTAGGATTACTACAAGTTAAAATTATTTAGAAATTATGAAAGTGAAGTTCATTAAATTATAACATTATGAATAGAGTAAAATGCCATATACAACTTAGAAATTGTCTACTCTGCTGTCAGTATTGTCACATCCCTTTAATCACAAACAGGCAAAAATTATCTTAACTTTGTTTAATGCCAAAACAGGCATCATTGCACTGTAAACACTGGCAATGTAATAGTTGAATTAAAACCACCACAGCTCAGTTTTTAGATCCTAGCTGACTTTTCTTGTATCTGTGGTTAGAAATTGCTTTTCTGTGCCTTATTCCGTAAAGAACAGTGAGACTTTTCTGCACTCTTTTTGATTATAACCATACTTGCACCACATTTTTTAGATTATTCTCTAGAGACACTTGAATCATAGTAAAATCCACTCCATCCTCCCTTCCTTCCAAACCAAATGGCTACTTATTTCCATAAGATACAAAGAGACCTCCTGTTGGCAGTGCGGGTGGTTTATTCACATAAAGTTAAATGAAAATACGTTTCCCATTTAGTGAACTACTGGTGATAGATTATTATTTGTTTGCAAGGAATTCTGAAATGTGTTAGCATTCATTACATTTTAAATTAGAAACACATTTCATAAACCATCTTGCGATGAGATTTGCTATCATTAAACTGCTTACTTTAAACAGTTTCAGCTCTCTTGCAATCCACTACATCAGTATATTCTGCAAATAGTCCCATCTAAAAATAAAACATAAAAAAATAAAGTTGAGAAGCATGTATTTTTCTTTTAAAAACTAGTGTATGTTATTCTTAACACCAGCCCAGCCCCCAAAACATTTAAGAAGCTTAAAATGCATTGTTTTACAGATACTAAGATTTGGCCAGCTAACGGCAATGAACAGACATCCTATTTAGTAAGATAAAGCGGAATACATAATAAACAGGTCAGTAGTTATCCATCTGAAATAGACATCAAATGTTAATTATAGGCTAAAAAGTTTAAACAGCAACACCAAGGAATGAGGTATGTATGTTCTCAGATATCACATCAGACTTTCATTTTATGCAACTAACTGTATTTCACAACTAGCATCTACAAAATAGAACAGTACCATTGTGCCTGTAGAAGTACTGCATAAAAAAACCAAAAAACAAACAAACAAAAAACCAACAGAAAAATACATTACTACAAGAAACCACCAAACATCACAATTGTCAGGGGCTACAAAAATCCATTGTTTTAGCTGTTAAGAAGACATACCATACATTGGTAATAATCTGGGGCTGGATTCACTACCAAGAAGGTCCATCCAACTTTTACATGGGCTTAAAAATATATTTATTTTGAATGAAAAGGAAAAGAATCACAGCAGTGTAAGTGGACAACCTCACTAAAAGGACCTAAATGGACTTTTGTACTGAACCTGAATCTATCATTTAAAATCTACACATGGATTTTATGCGTATACCAAAACACTTATTGGCTGTAAACAAAAATGCTAAATCTGTATTCACAAAAATATTTTATTGGTAATTTTACATAATACCAGATGGGATTGTAAATAGTTCTGCTCCGTATCAGTATATTGCTAACTGCGTAAATGACAGTTTATGCCATAAAGTAGGGTACTGAGTTTTTTCATATGATTTATGACACAATGTATTCTAATCAGCCAAATCAATATTGAAGAAATCGATTCAGGAATAAAAAATTAATAGTATTGTTATTTCCTTATTCTTGTGCAACATCTGATATTCCGATAATGAAACGACAAAGTGACTATATGACATTAGATAAATCTGGAGCAAGGAAACAGCACTGAGCAGAAATGAGAACTGCACTTCTGTTATTTTTAAAGCTTTTCCAAACTTTTGTATTTCCAAATATTAAGTTTTTGCCAAATGTGTCGTTGTCTGAGGTTCAATATTTGTTATACAACATAGAATACCAGTGTACAGTGACAATGTGGTACTTTACCTGAATTGTAAGGTTAACCAATCAATGCTTAGAATGTGGTTTCTATTTTGCTTGTAAACATTACAATAAGTGTTTTAAGTGTGAAAATATATCAGTAAAACCATCAACATAATTCAGTAACAGTAATCTAGTAAAATGTGTCAAACATTGGCAAAAATTCATACAAATGTTTTATTTAATAACATTTTTCCTATTTAACCACACCAAGTACCAGCAGGTGTTTTTAAGAAGATAATTATTATGAAAATTCTGTTGCAGCAATAATTGATTAAGTTGATCTTTGACTTGCATACATATAACTATGTTTCACAATTCTCAAATAATACATATTTAGGCAGCTTGAACTATGTTATAAAAATTTAAATTCAGTACATGCCAATAGTAGACTCCAAGAGTTGTGTTAGAATTTACTAAACTAAAAGTGAAAATGGACTTACCAATAACACTGCATAATGAACATTCAAACCACATTTTCATGGCACCTTTACACATGAAGGTTAAAAAGTTGGTCTGAAAATGCTTTGTAAGCATTTGTCGATTGCATTTAAATTATTGTTTCTACCACTGCACTTTTCTTCTTTTCTTTTTCTTTTTTTTCTTTCTTTTTTTTTTTTTAAAGCTGAATAAATTATGTTCCAGTCAACATACCAATTGTGCATGAATAATCTGTCATGAAAATGTGGTAACAGGTGACAGAAGTTATGTATTTGCATGTTTTGAAGAGAAGACACTAAAGAAACTGGAGGAAATAAATTTTAATGAGATTCCCCATTCAGTGATGATGCTTCTCCTCTGGGTGAAGATGACCTGGACATTCCCCTCTCTGTGTTGTCAGAGCTAGAACCACTCTGACTGTGTTGATCTGCAGAAGCAGCACTGGAAGCAGGTGGTGACTTAGTTTTCTCCTTAAAGTCTGTGATTATGACTGTCAGATCTCCAACGGTAACTTCCAAATGCTGAGCACTACTTCGATCCACATTTTTCAATCTTGGCCTGAATAAAACAAATAATCATATTAAAAGCACACACACCATCTTATTATCTCGTCTGCTTCCTACTTTTTAGGAACTCTAGAGAACATGCATTTGTCCATGAGACTGCTATGTGCAATGTGCAATACATAGGAAAACAACATACCACAAGTTTTTATGGTGGAGTGTTTCCCAGTATGTTATATATTAAAATATCTGGGCATAAACACGTTATCTTCTCCTAAGATTATTCAAAAGCTGACCTTATGAATAATGTGCAATATATCCATATTGCCGCACAGTTACATGCAAAGGTTTTTACTTTTAAAAAATTAAGTCTTTCTTCATTGTGGCTATAGAAAGTTATACATTTGCTCCAGTGAAGCATCCATCTCCACAGCAGCCTTAAGCGACAATACTAAGTAGAGAATGATGTTCAGTAACAAAGATGTTGATGTCTGCCTTTTCAATTCAACAGCAGAGGTAACGTTAACTTCCAGCAGGAATTACTTTATTTCAAAGCCCCACTAGGACTGCTGGTATACTATTCAAACTGGACTTTGTGTTCACAGTATAACTCTGGTATTCCTGGCGTATGCTGAGATTTAAATTATGCACAGAGATGAGTATTACACACGGTGTTGACAGGGTCAGTCTCTTCATCTAATCTTTCAATTGTTTGATTTTCACAACAAAAAGAACCAAAGAACACTTGGACTTATATTTTACCATCATATTTTTGCTAGTGTCGACCATAAAATACTTTCCATTTACTACTTTCCTTTGACTACCGTAAAAAACTGTCACCAGCCAGCTGAATTTATACAAGCAGTTAAGAACAGCATCTCTTTATCCATTTAATGGCTTCCACAGCTCTCACCAGCTCAAGCTGCAGTAAAATAAATTAATGACATCACATTTTAGCAAGTGTGCTAACAATCTTTACACTAATGTCTGACTTTGTCTGAAGTAGAACTGGTTCCCAGTCACTTCAGCTGAAATACCTCATGCCTTTCCTCCACTAGAACAGAGATAGGCTTTGACATCTTGTTCCCCTGAGGCTAAAGTAGCATGACTGAAGAACTTAAGAGAAAAATGAAAATCTGCTGCTCTGTAACATGGGAATGGAGAGAAAAATTCAGCATTATCAACCTGTGTAAATGCCGTGCCTGGAGCTTATTAATCGTATTGAGTGTGCATGCAGATCTGTATGGTTGTTTCCAGCAATAATGTAGAAGTTTTAAGGCAAAGAGGAAAGGACATCCTTTTCCCAAAGGATATTGACGAAATCTGATTAAACTGCTGAAGCATTCTTAACTTGCTATCCTACCTAGTGAATCAATTCTGTGAAAACTTGAACTGTTTCAAGCATTAAAAAATACAGTAGCCTAATAATTTCAAATGACAATGCTTAATAGAAATCTCAATCCTGGTATTTCAGTCCAAGGTTTTAATTTTATTTATTATTTAAATGTTCTCCCTCTTTCCCTTTTCCATTTTTAATGTATTACTGCAGTTCAACCATCAATATTTCAATTTGTAATATTTAATTAGCTTAATTAAAACTCACTATGGTAACTTCAAGTACTTCATAACTGAAGCACTTCAGCTGCATGAGGTAAGCTAGTTGAGTATTAAAAAAATAAAAAATAAAAAAGAAATGAAGGAACATCTCAGTGTCCTTAAACCTAACCATGACTTTAAATGATTGTTCTCTCTTGAATCTTAATCTCTCCCTGGTTTTGATCCTGATGATCCTATTTCAAGCAGAAGAGAAGCATCTGCTACTTCTGTGCATGACTAATTCCAAAGGATCTTCCTTGGCTGGACCACTCTGGAGTCCTTCCAAAAAGTAATAATAATTGAAAAATGTCAATAGTTCCTCCCACATTTGAATGGACTATGCCTTGTACATCTCTCAGCTTTTCTGGTACAGTATCCTTGCCACAATAGCTTTACATGATGATTTAGTGGTTAAACCTGCTGCTTTTGTTTTGTAGTCTGCACCCTCCTTCCACCTGATCTTACAGCAAGATCAAAGATTTTACAACTGCTTGTCTGTACTGTAATATTTCATGTTCTCAGTTCTAAGAGTCCAAGGTTTCCTTCAGCATCCCAGATGGATCATAAGAGATTTTTTATCACTAGGTAATATACATGCCTTATCCTGTCATTAATTTACACCTTAGTTCATCCCTTCACAGTTTATTTTAGTTCTGCAAGGATAGCAGAACTTCCCCACTTCCTCATTCTGCAGTCTGGTACTGGTTTCTCTCTCCTATTATTTTGCATGAAAATCAGTCACCCCTGTCCCCTCTCTTTCCACAGATTAGTATCATATCTTTGCCTTGCCTATCTAGGTTTGTGTGATGTGAAAAATAAAAGTATCTGGAACCCTTAAAAATAATAACCCAAGTCTTACTCTCTCTATTCAGCTGGTCTCCATCTTCTGGTCAAAATTGCAAACTACAAGTTTCCTTCACATTTACTAGGCATCTTAGACCAATGAAACCACATACAAATATTTAGCCTTATTGCTGAAAGAGTTTGCCACTGCATTTAAAAAGCAGTAAAATCACAGAACATTTTCTTATTTTCTTTTCTAAATTACATTTTAACAATGCTGCAAAAGTTCCTAAAATTTTTACCTGGTCTTCTTATGACTGTTCTTTTTGCTTGTTGTTTCCTTTTCACTTTTTTCCTTTTCTACTTTGTCTTTTTTCTCTTTCTTTGATTGTGTAGGGGGCACAAATTGCTGAGGAACCTGTTGTGCAACCAGCTGAGAGACAGGTCGAGGTTTCCTGTGTGCACATATATATAGATATGCTTAATGCTTAAACTTTACAACAAGTCTCAAACTCTTATACCCCAGTTATTAACAATCACTATAAAAAGAAACATTGCTAAAACTTATCTTTCTGCTAATACTTCATTAAAATAGCATAACAAATTTTAACCCATTGCAGCCTCTTGTTTCATTTACTTGCATTACCAACAATTTAAGGATTTAGAAACAAGACTCATCTGCCCTCTTCCCCCAGTTATATATATAGACAGAGGCTTACACAGAGTGAACTCCAAAAGATGAAGCTTCCAATGGGACTACTTTACCACTCACTCCCAACCCCCTCAAATGATGAAGGAGTCTGTTTTAAGTGTACAGAAGTATACAATCCATATCACAAAAAGGACAAAGCTGATCTTTCAGGTATCAGAGCTAAAGCTGCTGTTGGCCTTACAGAGCAAAACTGAAGTGTTTTCAAATCAAATTCATTTAAAGCAATGACAAATCCTGTTAAGTTGTGTATCATTTTTATCAAGTTCTTCACGGGAAAAAATATTCTGCACTAATATTAGTAGGATATAGCTGTCAGAACATATATACTCTAAAAGCTGGCAACAGAAACTTCAGAATACATTCCATCAGTATAAACAGCACAGGCTTCATTTCCAGATTTTGATTCAAACTAAAAGCAGAGTGCGAAGAGCGGGCAAAAGACTTTCAACATTTATTATTTTTACATTTTTCTGAAATATTATTTTGAAAAGGCTTAATTTTTATTTTATTTTGTATTGGAATTCAATTATTCTAATTTGAAAGGAAACACTTTACTCTTTCCAATGCGAGTGTATTTTTTATTTTGGAATTAAGAAATTTCCAGTGGTGGCATATAAAATAGAAAATTCTTTGATTCTGTGACGGATTTGAAAATGCAAATGTCTTCTCTAGAAGAATGTTTACCCTGCCAAGCTCTTGGGTTTTGTTAGTTGTGTTGTTGTATTTTTTTAAATAAAAAAAGCACAAATTATATGCACTGTGATACTCCATAAATACAAAGTAGTTATTAAAGCAACAGAAGCTATCAGCTCTTACACTTATATTTATCCCAACCCACAGGATCATGCTACTGGCACTTCTTGCTTACAAGCAGAAAAATCAAGGCAGCTCCCATTAGCAAGTTATATTTTCAGTCACAATTGCAACAGTTCATGTTACAGAATGAAATCCAAGTTAAAAGAATCCATAAAGAGCAGGAAAGGCAGTTCATATAAACCAGATGAGATTCCATCATTCTTCACAGCAAGTTCTTAATAGATTGAAGTAAAAATAAAGACTGTTAGAAACATCAACACAATAGAACTCTGGGGTAAAAACCAGACTACCGCATACCCACGCATGAACTATTAAGCCCACGCTAACTCATGGAGAGACAAAGATCAGCAATGGGTCTGGATGAAAATGGATGAAAACTACCCAGCTTGTACCAAGTGGCGTATACGTGACTACATGTTTTTCAAGAAAGCATTGTAGCTAGGACCTTGGAAAACACACAAAAAAATCACTGAAATAACTTGATAACTGTTTACATGAACAGAGTATATAGGACAGTTTTAAGAAAACCCGTCTCAGAATGGTTTTGACCTTTTGTCATAGTAGTTTATAACAAAGCAAGAAGAACCAAGGTGTAATTGGTGAACAAGCTTATCATTTCAGGTGGAAAAAAACCTTGTGATATACAAACAAAACTAATAATCTGTCTTGAATTGAGGATTGCTCCGGGAGATAGGGATACAGAGAGTTAGTATTTCTTTGTAGCGAGAGCCAAGTGACAATCCTGTCATTACTACAGAGTGATCTGAGAGAATAATCTGACATGTTACTTATGAAGTAAGACAGTAGGGAACTTCTGGACACAGAATTAATTACTGCCGAAGGTTCTGGACACCACCATGATCATAGAAACTTTTTAACACAGGGTAGAAAAAAAAAAATTCTTAGCCAACTGTTTTAGGAGATCTCAATTTGCAAAAATTTAAATTCTTGAGGGCAAACTAGATAATTTCAATCAGAGTACAGCTGGGAAATTAAGTTTAGAATGAAGTCCTAGGTTTAGAACTTCTTTTTCTAGTACCATGAAACAAAAGAAACTGACAAAAAAGAGCCTTGCCACAAGGAACAAAAGTCAGTTAAGACAAAAAAACCCAACCGAAAACCACAGAGAAAACATGTTTGGGAAGATGCACTAAAAATGAATTAAGAGCTTCTATGTGGTTCTGCTGTGACAAGGAATTCTACCATGTTATTTTACTCTTCCCAATTAAACATCCATCCTTTTGTTGCCAATTATTTCTATAGCTATCAGTTATATCTATGTTATAAAACTGATTATCTGCTTTGTAACATCCAGATTCTTAAATGAGGCATTCAATATTTTTATATTAAAAAACTGGGGGGAGGGAGGGTGTGTAATAAATAAACAACAAATAAATCAACCACTGACAGTGTCTTTCAAGCATTCAATTTCTTCCCCCTCCTCTGTACTCAAAAAGGGTTACTGAACTGCAACCAACCACTTTGTAAGCCATGCAGGCTTCAAGAGATAACTTCACCACTCACGAAGCTTCAACCTCGTAGAATTGTTCATGATTTAGCAGTAGCTGAATCTTGTCATTCAAGCATGAAGGAATTCATATAGATAAGGCTTTCTCACAGAGAAGATGCATGTAAGAAAAACTATTCCTGTAACAGGAAATTGATTTTGACGATTTGCCAAAATACGACATTTCTAAATTACTGGTTTTCAAAACCAGACAGTTAAAGACTCCTTGTAATAGGCTGCTACAGATTAAGTAGATACAATGTTAACATTGCCTTTTATTTCATCAATATATTCATGGTAATTTCCTTTTTGAGCATATCCAAGAGCACCTGAGCTAACTGCTGTTTAGAAAGAAGCTCTATAAACTCCTGCATTATGATTACAAGCATTTTTGCCTCTGCCACTGGAAGTGACTTTAAAAGTGAACAATGCAGAACTACAGGAAGAAATGTTCATAAATACAATACATACTGCTTAGTCAGCCCCTCAGAACTTTGCATTTTTATCTAATCATTTCACTTCGGACATTTTAAGTGGAACATTAATCAAAAGAGGCACACACTATTACAAAAAATAAGAGCTATCAATTCTTTTCAACAGAGATGAACTTTATGGTTTAGGCCCTAAGCATTGCAGCTGCACCAACAAACTGATTTCTTTAGCTTCCAAGAGATCACTAAACATCACAGCTCCAAATATTATGCCTCTCCTTCTCTTATCATGTTGCTTTCCTTTTTAGCCAGTGTATTTTTCTTCTAAATAAACACCAGCCATACTTCTACCTGCATTTCTATTCCAACCTCATCCATTGTGATTTTATTATCTAATTCCAGTGTTGCTTTCCACATCCTACATACAAATACTTACTTCATGACCTCCTTTAAAAATAAGGAAAACTAACATTTTTGTTTTTTAAAAAGACAACTGGCAGTAATACAAACATTCAGAGTTATATTTTTTGTCTTCCCTACAATTCCCATTAATGCTAAACAAGAAGGATGTCATCATTTTAACTCTGTACTTCTTGTTTCAGGATGTGACTACATTTTATCTTACAGAATTTGATCTAGCTGCTGGTTTAGTGGGTATATTTACAGAAGCTTGTCTATTTAGGTTTTGTGTCCAGAAACTCATTCAACACATACACATTCAAAAGGAAAAAAAATATTTAATACTGAGAAGGATGGTCTAGTTTCCATTGTTGGCATTCTTAAAAAAAAAGAAAAGGAAAAAAAAATAAATCAAACCCAAACCCTTTATTAGTAATTTACATGCCTAGAGATGAAAAATACCCATTCAAGAATACACAGTGCACGACCAAATGATATCTGGAACTTTCGCCTCGAGTCTTTTCCCTCTCCCAGAGCTCAACACAATACCCTTCTGCTCGTAAGTAATTCTGGACATCTCACAGCAGTACATTCCTCAATTTCCCTCCCCTGGTATTCACCAGTAATGACCGATAAAAAGGATTTTGGCCAGTTTGATATGGTGAATAACTTGCTCTCATTACAACAAAGTGGGTCCATTTTGAAAACAGAAATAAACAAAAAAAATATACATGTACAATACTAATTATCAACATATGCAACACAAGTACAGCAAACTCTCAGTCCCCCAAGCTGTATATCAAACATGCATATAGCCTAACTGGCTTAATGCTGAGGCATCTTGGGGTCTGCCTGAATTAATTTAATTTATACAGAGCAGAACTACATTTGCACAGTGCTGCTTCTACAGCCATTATTAGTCCATACAGCAGTCTAATGTCTCCTACACAGACTATAAGCTCAAACTCTGACAGACCTGAGCTGCTTATCTGACCCAGCTCTAGGGTCCATCTGCTACAGTCTGGAAACAAAGAGCATGATGTGGACAACTTGTGACAGTTTTTCCATAGACCAATTCCAAATCTATCTGAATCTCAAGTGGGTCCTGCGTCACCACGACCAACCCCTGCGTGCAGGGTTCTAAGTTGCTTCACCTGTTCGGTGCTGTATACCCTGGGCACACAGAGCCAACCAAGTAAGACTGCCAAGCAGCAGGCAGTGCAGCCAAGCAAGTACAACTGCTGAGAAGCGCAGCGCAGAAACAACAGAGCAGCCAACACAGAATCACAGAATTACTGAGGCTGGAAAAGACCTCTGAGATCGTGAAGTCCAGCCTATGACCCAACACCGCCGCATCGGCTAGACCATGGCACTAAGTGCCACACCTTAGCTTTGATTCAGTATGAGCCATGATGAATGTGGGCTGGTCCACACAGAACCAGTACCCATATCCTCCCAGTATCCACAGATGTCAGAACATATCCTATGCTTTTCTATACAGAAAACTAGATGCTATAGTTAAATCTCAACGTTGAATAAGTATACTTTTTTAACCTGTTACGGGAAAAGTGTATCATCATCCATAATGCACAGTTTACGGAGTTCAGGTATTCTGAAGAATAGGAGAAATATAATCAAAGGTACACTCTTGAAGCCCAATCTCCTCTGCTTTGTGTATTTTACTACAGCAAAAGTATTAAAATTACAATTTCCCAATATTAACAGGTCTAAGTGTTGCCATAGTTTTCAATCAAGCTGAAACACGTTCAACAGATAACCTGGATCCAGAATAATATCCGCCAAGCAAAGCTTCAATTCTAATACGATCCTTTCCTTCCACTTCTTGTTCTCAAGCCCATCCACCTCCTGGCTTCAATTCAAACAAAAAACCCTTGCTGGAGGCTTATCCTGGCTGGAGTGACAAATGACCTATTTTGTAAAGCAAGTGCCATATGCAAGGTATCTAAAGACTTTTCTAGAATATCACATGATAAGCCAGGTATTTAAGTCTGCTATTGAGCACTGGTAACTTCCCTTGCTACGCTTTTCCTCCAATAACTTGAGCAGTATTTTAGTCCAGTATTATTTACCTATCAATAAGCTGATACAATTCTATTTTCAAATTCCTCTTACTCCTTTGGTTTCCTATGAAATTATACACATCTTGCCCTGTCCTAAAAATCGGGAAGAAACTGCCCATGAAACACTGTTTCTACAGCAAGATGTTATGTCGTAGCTGCCCAATACGATACTGATCTATTTTTGGTTCATGGATTCAAGTTTCTCTTCCAGATACTAAGAAGCTATCTTCTGAGTGAGAGAAGGATTCAGTGAAATCAGTAAGATGTTCATACTATCAAAAAAACCCCAAACAGGTAACTATTATATACCAGGAATCCTTTATTCATAAGAACAGTTTGAGCTTTCAGGCTGATCAGCAGTATCTTACCTCCTATCCATATTTTCATGCCTAGAAAAGCCCAGCTCCTAAGCAAACCAAACCTTATGGTGTTTCTTCAAAACGCTTCACCTGCTTTTATGTAGATCTCTACATAGTATCCCATACATTGCATGATTTCAATTTTGCATATAGATTTTTCTCCTTTCCTCCACTATAAAAGATCATCACTTCCTAAAAAAGGTTTCAGAGACTTAAAGAGGTTTTATTCAAAGGCACCCCTAATCCTTAAGCAGTACCATTTATCTAAACTTCTTTTCCCTACAGGGAGACACTGACTTTTTGTTCATGATAGCAGATTCAACCCTCAAGAAAGAGATGTTAGAAATATCTGGAACAGAATCCTCACTTTTGTCTTGTCTTTAGTCACAGAATCCTTTCCTCAAAAATGAAATATCCACATTATTCTTTAAATATGAAGCATTCTTCCCTTTCAAGTGATTCAGGAAGACAGAATGAATGCTCCCAAGTTAAGGAAAGTTCCCAAACATTCTAATCTTTGTTGCTTTAAGGCCCTCGCTACACAGGACTTAAGTACTGAGTCCAGCATGATTTTGTACATCAGCTTCAGTCACACTTCTGCAATCTGTCCTGTCCCACCAGCAAGGCATGGCAGAACTCATTCTTTGGAAGCTAGTAATGTAGTCAATTAGTGCCCTGAATTTCACTCTCCTGGGTTTTTTCAAGAATTATCAAGATCACTATTGCCAAAAGGTCTTACAAGCAGTAACTAACACATTTATACAAGTCATCGTCAGTCAAACACTTTGGACTTCAGCAAACTCCATGGAGGTTTTTTTACAACGTCCCCTCGGGAAAGTCTTGGAGTTTATTTCAAAAGCAGCATTATAAACACAGAGTATGCTGATGCACTATGAATTAAACTTAGAACACTTGTCACAGTTCTGACAAAGGTAGTAGAAACTCTAAAATCCAAGTCAGGCATTCCCAATTAAGTATCTTCAGGGAAAGCATGAAAGAACAAGTTCAGTCAGCTTTCAGGAAAAAAATACCTAGAGCTAATCACTAGGCATCAGAGAAAATCAGTCAGCTGCTCAAACTACTGCAAGATTTCCTGTATTCCACCACCTTCTTCATTTACTACTTAGAAAGGACAACTGATTAAAAAGCAACCTTCCCAAAATCATGCACTTCTGACAGTCTCAAAGAAATATTACTAGAGTAGTCATGACAATGCCTCCCCCTTCTGTCTCATTAATACTCACTTGATTTTTCCTTCTAATTTATCCTATATATATGAACTTATGCAACTTAAGTCACGCTGAAATGCAGATAGTTTCTATTTGGGTAGCTAGCATTATTTCAAGGACTCATCTTTACTTTAATGACTGAAGCTTTTCTTTCATTTACCTATAATTACACCACTTGCTTCTTTTGACAGCTCTGTTGTGCCCTGACTTCCATATAACTGGCATTCCATGGATGTATAGAAGTATAACTAAAGTATCGTGGATAAGCTGATATACAGTAACCAGCTACGTGCACTTTTAAGCTACTGCAAATGCTCAATAACGTTGGACAGAAAACAAGTTTATTGTGGAGCCTTCCTGCAGGCAGTTCTGACAACAAGGTGATGCACAGGAACGTGTTATATTTCTGTAACAAGTCAAGCAGCATTAATATTTTAAGACACTTTTCAAAATTACTGCCACGTACAGTACATGGAAAGCATTTAATGCATTCTTCTCAAATTCAAAACTAGCACCTTCCCCACAAGTTGACCTTCTAGTCAAGTCATCATATGATTTTTCAAAGATTAATCACTCTTATGTTTTTTGCAAACTCACCATGTCGACAAGTATTCACAGTTAAAATCTTCTGGATTTTGACCAAAACTATACACTCTTCTATACTATCCCCAGTACGATAACATCTGATTTTTGAGGTATTCAACCATGCTAGAAGGTTCAGACACATCAAATAGAGGTTTACACTGCCTACAAGGCCGATGAATCTGTTGGATACCTGCAAACAGCATACAACTTACAGCAAGATATACTATACTATAAAAACACTGTTATTATAACACAACTAATTTCTACTTTAGTTGTACCTTGTTATCCTCCCTCCAACACATCTTTCTTCTTGAAATGCAAGCTTTTAAAAGCCACTATCAAACTTTTCTAAGCTTACTCTGCACCAAATTTTAAATTTCTCACTTCACAGCAAAAGTTGTGTGTATCTTGGTCACTAAGAAGTCACCAGAGATTTCCGTCGTTACGAATCACTCTGTCGAGTGCCCTGCAGACTTGCCTGTCTCTTTTCCATATGCTACTGTGGGGCTTTTGTGTGTTTCTGACTGAGTTAAGATATCAATATTTTTTTCTAATGAAATTCTAATTTCAACCAAGTACTGTTACTCCTCCACCACTGGCTTTCGCTATTCCCTCATCTAGTGAGAGTTTTTGAAATGCTTGTCAACATGCCTGAGTTTTTCCAACCTTCAATTCTTTAGGAATTTGGTATCAAATTTAATTCTTGTGACAGGAGGTAGACTGAACATCTTTAGTTGTCTGCACTTTGTAGTGCATTGCCACTAGAAATAAGAGCAATCCCTGATACAGGAGGATAGACCTTCAAATTAAATTTAGTCATCCTCTTCTTACAGCTTCAGCCTTTATACAGCAAATAACAGGATGGAATTCACTTTCAATGATAATTTTTTGAAATGTGCTACCCATTTGCTAACAGTAAACATGCATTTTACTTCAGAGAAGTCAATACATCCTTGGAAAATTCATAGCATAATTTTAATACTGCATCTTGAATATAGGGTTGTATTTCACAAATCTGTACTTAGAAATGCACGCTGTTGTAATACACAATCTTCTGTATTGCTCCTTTGCTTCTTTATTTTTATATCTTATCATATATTTCTCACCTCCAGACAACAAAAACAAAGTCAGCCTCATGATGATTATAATTGTCTCCATCTAAATCATATCAAATCTTACCATTAGATACCCAATCAAACAATTTTGTAAACATTCCTTTATAAACATCACTCATTGGGATAATTTCACAAAGCTGTTAAAAGACCATCATAGATTGACTAGTCTAAAATTCTGCAAAGCGACATTAAAAACAATTGAAACAGTTTAAAACACTTTCAAGAATGCTTTCAGAAAGCATTTGCAAAAAACCAGTAAGAGATCCAATATATCAGCTCACCACAAAAAACCCACATGTGCTCAATCCACAGAGACGTGGATCTAATAACCCTACAGACCACCCTGCTCAACACATCTTGGAACTGTCACCAAGGCCAAAAAGAAACTCCTGTAAAGCTAATATTAGATTAAGTACTTGCTCATTTTTCTTAAATAGTCCCACTTTAAGTAACTTAATTAACAATATACCATTGTGAAGTAAACAAAACTATTGGAAGCAATAAGGTCAGGCTTAACCAAACACTAATAAAAATCTTGTTTTGATGATGTTTGTATCATCCATGTCTTTGAAAAGTCTAAACAGAAAACAGTTACATGCATTAAAATCTTGTTGAGAACAAAGTCAAATCATTCCAATCCTATTCTGTTCTTTCATTACTAGACTGGATCATTTCCCAATACAAATGTACAGGCTTTAAATATCTTATAATTTATTTGAAGATCATTTTCCACTCATGTCTATCCTAAATATTAATGTGTCAAGAAGCTAATAGAAATCTGATATCCACAGTAATACTCTAATCTCCATTTTTCTAGTTCACAGTCATTACTGAAATCTCAAGAAAAGCTTATCTTTGCATACTTTCTACTTCATCATCATATTCTTGCTAGTCCCTATTCAAATCTCCTTCACCACACGTCCTCGTTTCTCTAACTACTAAGGCCCACATTCTCAAATATATCTTAATGCAGTAATTAGAGCAATTAATTTAAAAATAAAAAGCTCTTCGTAATCTTCAGAGCAAGTAGATGTATACAGGGAGTCAGCTGGAAAGATGCGTGATTTTACAGGAAATAGCTTTTTAAACAAACAGACAAAAAGAAGGATAAGAAAAAATGGGTTTAGGTAGAAGATTTTCTAAAAGAAAGACTACTCTTGTAACATTATCAGAAAAGCATTCTCACTTAGGTATCAATGTTTTGGGCAATTCTTACAGCATTTATTTCACTAACTTTAACAGGGTTCAGCTATAGTTTAATATTGTATCAACGTTACAGTATGATACGCTTCCTGCATGTTTGCAAAAAGACATCAATTATGTAAAGTTCTAACTAACTTTGTAATAGAGTCTAGACAGCTTTTTACTCTGAAGATCACAGAACAGGTTACAACCAGCAGCTTTGGAATGTGACTTTTTCATGATGGACTGATGATGTAGAGTTAGACGCCAGAAAGTCTAAATGGCTCCAGCATTAAATATA